>JASSRZ010000083.1:13509402-13523869 GCA_032164315.1 Malacoctenus gilli | reverse complement strand
CTCTCTCTCTCTCTCTCTCTCTCTCTCTCTCTCTCTCTCTCTCTCTCTCTCTCTCTCTCTCTCTTCCCCCCCCCCCCATTTAGTGTAGCATTATCAATTTGCATTCCACTCTATGCTAATTTGACTCTGGGGTAGTGGAGGGCTGAGAGGAAGCTGGGAGCAAGATAAGGAGGCCGGAAGGTCGTTATTTCAAGGGGAAAAAAGTGGCATCGCTGTCGTTCATTCAGCCTGAAGTTGGCGTCTAACTGGGGCCGTCATAATTGCCTCGCTGGCTTTTTTTCCTCCCCACCAATCTTTTATGTAAATTTTTTACCCGTTAACCTGGGTAATCAGTTGCGAATACCAGCTGGGCCAGGCTCCCCGTGTACGACGCGAGTGCCCCGCTGACCTATCTGGAAGTCGACGCGGCGCGGGCAGATCGCTCGCAAAGTCAAATGCCACGTGCTTCTTTTTTTTCCCCCACAAGGTCTTTTGGGTGGATTAATATCGCCACGGTAACACCATTAGCACGTTATCATCCCTGGCTGAGTCATGCATGATGTCATTTATCATCGCTATGAAAACGTTTAATTGGCGTAAACATGTTTTATGACGCCACATCTTTTATCGGGAGTGAAACGCTGGACGTGTAAAAGCGGACGGGCTCAACGCTCGCCAGCGGGAAGCAGTGAAACCTGTGAGAGGGTTGAATAAACTTTACGTCTTCCGAAGAACGGAGACTGATGTATGTCTGACAGTGTCGGCTGGAGATCAGTCTCTGTCCCGTCGCGGAGAACCACTTTGGACAGCTGTAGTTACAGTTTTCTTGTCTTTGTTTGAATTGTTTGGCAAAACAAGACGTTTTCCAGACAGGAGCGCGCTTCATGCCATTCAAACATCTGTCTGCAACTGGCAGCGAGTGGGCTATATCATCCCGCCCCCCCTCCCAGCCAGCCACAAAGCGGAGCCTTCACAGTAAACCAAGCCACCTGATACGGGTGATTTTAACGAGCGTAAGATAAGACTCTCATCGGAAGCAAATGTTAAAAATAGGACGCAGGGAAACATGAAGCAGTGCGTTAAGTATGTAAGTGGGAAATCACATGAATGTAGCATCCCTGTCATTAACATCCATTCTGACTCATAACCCACAATACGGGTTCACAGGGAAAGCGAAGGACAGTGTAATCGCCGTCGCTCCATCTGTGCGTTCAGCTGTCGGAAACGGAGCTGCGGTCCAACCTGGTGTTTTCAACGATCGATGACATTATTTAAGGGTTCGCTCCCGACTCGCTCGGTGATACTTCTCACCTTATTTACTCATCGGCAGATTCAGCCTCAGGTTGGGCACCAAATTGCCAGGTTTCAGCTCCAATCGGCGACGGTTTCCATCAACTGACTTTGCGACGAGAGAGAGAAAAAACCCCTGCATGTTTATGCACAGAGGAGCTCGGAGTTGATTGAGAGTAAAGAGCTGTCACTTATTGGGGTGGAGCTATCTATAAATAAAGAGAAAAGAGGCGACGACGCAAGTGAGAGAGATTGTAATGAGGCCTAAAGGAGAAAATTATCTGTCAGAGAGATGTAGGAGGTTGTGAGTGTGCCAAATTCATTGGGAGCGATACATTTTTAAAGCCGGAACTCTCAGTGAAAGTAGGAAACTGGAAACCGTCTGAGTTACAAACTTAATTTTCTTACCACACAAGTTCGAGATAAATCTATGATCCTTTATGTTCTTACAAATTAAAGGCCATAATGGCCAAAACCTCCAAGGACACTTCAATTATTGTAATTTTCATTTGAACACATGCTCGGTTGCATTTTGCACTTTAAAAAAAAGATGTATTGAAGCACGAAGCGTAAGGAATGGGTTGCGAGAGCAACACCGTCACGTCACGATAGTTGCTGGAAGCTTTTTATATTTTTCACCTGAGAAAATGTGAAATAATGCAGCGAGAAACACATTTTTGACACTTAAGCAGAGAAGAAAAAAGTGCTCTCACGAGCTGAAAACGAGCTGAAGACAACCTTCGTGGTTTCACATGTCAGAAACCACGATAAGAACCGTCCTGTGATCTCGTCTAGACATGCTTTTATTTTGAAGGCACATACTCCCATTGCAAGTGGGTGTAAAAACTGAGATACAAACAGAATAAAAAGAAAAAATAGTGAAAAAAGAGAATAGAACTAAATGGAAAAAACTGAATAGAAGCTTTTTTTCCAATGTTACCACAAAAAGAGTGTCAGAAACTTCTTTGATTCAAGTGATTAGAAACACGATCACTGTAGAATAACCTCAGTCTTTAAACTGATACTTTGAAATTAAAGTAAAGCCAATGAAATCCCCAGAAGACGCTGATGATACAGAAAGCATCATTAATGTAATCTTAATGGGAAAAAAAACTTTTTTGGAAGATCAAGACGAGCGGAGGGGAGTTTTTTTTCTCGTCTTTTGTCTCTGGTTGCTCGGCAGGATTTCTTTGTCTGCGCGGATGTTGAGCGCGAGCGTGGCTGTCGCTGCCATCTGGTACCGCGTGGTGCGTTCGGGGGATTAGTCACGCCAAACACAAACCGTCTCTGGGAATTTCCTTTGTCGTTTCAGCATTAAAACACTCGTCCCGGCCTATTTTTCCGTCCGGCGCGCACGTCCAATTCGCCCCCTCCATCCTCGGCCTAATGCTCGGCGTGTCGGTGCCTTTTTTAATGGACCGAGAGTTTCGCCGCCTCACGCACCAACGTGCACGTGACTCGGCTGAATCGCGTTGTGGCGTTTCGTTCATTTTTCCCTTGTTTCTCATCCTTAAAGCGCTGCCATCAAAAGCCGACCACATAACGTCTCCACACGTTATAGAATTTCACGATTTGCGGGACGAGGACACTTTTATCTCACCGTGCGTGTGTGTGTGTTTGGGATTATTGTTTTATGAATATCATCTTTTTCTGCGCGGTTTCAATTTAGTATGCAGATTTCAAGGCAATTTCATTCAAAGTCAGTCAAGATTTAATGGATTCCTTTTATTAGCTGCCGACAAATTGCCTTTTTAGTGGGAAGAGTGTTTGCATTATTCATTTGCGAAAGAGCAGGCGTTCACCAGTTCACTTAGTTTTTCGGCGGAGATGAGCTCAGCGATCAACCGTGGGACTCGGAGTGACTCATCACAAAAGGATGATGAAACACACGCACACACTGTAGGAGCCGAATCACATCTGACCCCCCCCCCCTCTCCCTTTCCCTCTCCCCCTCTCCCCCCTTCTCTCCCCCGTCTTGCCTGTGTAGGTGATTCAGCGCAGGGAGGACGGCTCGGTCAACTTCTTCAGAGGATGGGAGTCCTATCGTGAGGGATTTGGCAAGATCACTGGGGAACACTGGCTCGGTAAGTGGCACAGATGTGTGTGTGTGTGTCAGTGTATGAGTCACGCACAAGTGTGTTTTGAGGTCCTGTAAATCCCTTCCAAGGTAAATACTGGTCGGGAGACTTCACACGCGATGTCAGTCATGGTCAAATCTCTTTTGATAACAACAACACACACACACACACACACACACAAAAACCTCCATTACCTTCGTAGCTTTAGTGACGACAGGCGCTTCGACGCGACGCCAGCGCTTGAAAATGAAGGAAAGCGGCTCGTGACGGGTGATAAAGAAGCACCCGAAAAAGCAGCCAGGAGGAGATTAGACGCCTTTGACCCTGCATATCGTCAGGAGTTCAGTAATGGCCGCTTTACAGTGGAAGCCAAAAAAGCTGCTGCTGCTGCTGCTGTAACAAGGACAAAGAAAATTGCAGCATTTCTGCCAGAGCTGTTTGTTCAGCACAAAAAGAATCACAGACACGAGCCAGAAGACCAACAATGCATTCACAATGTTTCCCTTTGTTGCATGACAAACACACACCAGTGCTTTTCGTAACCCTACAGCTCGTTACCATCTGTTTGAAACGTGTATTCTTTTCAACCAGTGTTTGTCCGAATCCTTGTTTTTCTTGCTGGCAACATAAAACTCTATTTCCCGCTTCCTCTTCCACTCGGCAACTGCCAACAATCGGGTGAATTCAGCTCTGAAATTATAACTTTTCCGAAGCCAAATTACTCATTTTCACACCACTTTGTCATTAAATGTCACAAAGTACTTTCCTTTTTGTTTACTTTTTGGGTTTTCGCGTTCATCTCGCTGATGTTTGCGGCAATTATTCTCCAAATTTCCTGCTGAAAGAAAGGCATCACGCTCTTTTTCCAAATGAGGAATTTATATTACGCTGGATAATTTTCATCTTCTTACACTTATGCTCCAAGACCGCCGCTGCGAGTCCTTAACTTGCTTCACACACACACACACAAACACACACACACACACACGCACCCATGAATCGGGAGCTGCCGAGAGCACCTGGGTTCACCTCCCTCACCTGGCGGCGGCCGAGCAGCTGAGTAGTAATTGCGGCGGCTGTTGTGCTCCAGCTCAGCGTGTTGTATGTTTAAGGCAGCGGTGTCAAAGCTGGGTCTTGGAGGGGCCGTAATCCCGGAGGTCTTTAGCTGTGCAAACACACCTGAATCTGATTACCGTGTTTACATGAAGCTCTGCCGAAAGGCGGACAACAAGCGGCTCATTTCACCTCCGTTGGCTCGTCGCTCCTTCTGCCGGTTAACAGGACGACTCGACAAGTTATGAACGGATTAGCGTGAAATTTGAAGGGATGTTCGAAGATGAGTGAAAGACCGAATGGTTCAAATCTGGTTCACACAGTAGAGCCGAGATCCTGAAGAACGACTCAATATTCGACTTAATACCAGACTGAGTTTCTCTGCAGTTCCTTTGAAACTTGAACGCTCTGTCAGCTTGGAAACAATGACGGAATCTGACAATGTTTCACTTTCACAACCTGTTTACTGTTAAAAAAAAAATGCTACTAATAATAAAACGACAGAAAAAGGTATATAGGGCTGAATTTATGCTGGTTAACTTGACTTGAAACACTTCCAGCTGAGACATGTAATCACTGTTTTCACGGGCATAATCATCGTCTCTGCAGGACGCGAGTAATTGCTGTGCAATCTTTTCTTGTCGTATATATAAATATATATACAGTAGCATAAAGGACCAGCTGTTATTTTCCTTTTCACCGACTAGTCCAGCGATGTCGGACTCATTTTCAGTCCGTGGACTCACACGGTGCAGTTTGATTATGAGTTTATAACAAAAAAAGCGCCAAAAACCATAAAAAAGTCAACTTTCTTTAGTTTCAGTCCCAAAAAATGACAAGTATAATCCAACAAAGTTTGCGTATGTTGTACTTTATTCCACTTTGATTGTAATGCAGTTTTGGGGTGATGGAGTCGACTGTTGTACAAAAAGCAAGCAGCTGGGAGGAGAAGGAGTACGAGTCTCCCAGGGATTTTTGGGAGGTGAGAGAACACGACCACACGTGACGGCGGCCACGTTTCGGGCGCCGTCTCTTTAGAGCCAGCCTTTCGGAGTCACTCCCACTCACCACATGCCGCACATACTGTGACTGCGACGCAATTTCGTCGCTGACTCGAGCGGCGAAGTCGAGACGGCGACGGCGCTCCCGAATCTGGTGAGATTCGTACTGACTCACGACGTCGAGTGAAGTTTCAGAGGAAACAGATTGACTGGTGACTTTTACACAAGTTGTTACAACTGCGCCTAATTGACGTTTGTCAAAAAATATCCATGAAATGTTACTTTTTTTTGGCACCTTTTATTCTGAGGTGCGTTTCTAATCACTGGTGTCGTTACACAATAACAGGAACTCCTGAAAAAAAGTCTCACAATTGCAGAAATGTTGTTTTTTCGGGGAAAATTGGGAGTGTGCAGCCAAGTGTTAATGAGCTCTCGCCGTGGTGAGACAGAGTGTGCATCTTTAAACCCTCATAACAGTTTGCTCAAGTTCAGACTGGTGGAGGAACTGGAGCTTGAAGGAGTCTATTTCTGTAGAAAACACACACACGCACACACTCACACAGGCACAGGCACACACACACACCCGGTCATGGTCAAGGTCATGGACACACCGCCCTACAGCTGAGTTTCTCTCCCATCTGCACACTAGATAACCCCCCCCACACACACACACACACACACACACACACACAATTCTTTAGGAGCATCTGTAGGCAGCCCACCCTGTTTGCATGCTCATTATTGTTGACTAAAACTCAAAAACAGAAAGAGAAACACAACACAGAATTTCTTGGAAAGTTAGTCGCCAAACACAAACTCACGCCTTCCCTGAACCCTTAGTGTTCAATCCCAAACCATCCAATGGTCAATCTCCATTTATTCACTGGATATTTCTCTCCAACTACCAAGAAAATAGCAATTTTTCAACATTTCTGAGCATTCCCGCAGTGGAAAAAGCTGCAGAGATGAGCATTATGAAGACGAACACGCAAGCTGATAGATGAAGGGAGCAGCTGACCTGCTTTGCACCTTCAACTCCTCGCAAGGTAATCCACCTATTGTGCTCTCCTTAGTAAACAACTCACACCGGACACACACACACGAGGAAGTCGAGTTGTGTTGTGCTGCGCGAGAGAGAGAGAGAGGCTGATTATTGTCCAATGCACCCCAGAAGCGTTTCTGACGGAGGGGCTTCTCGATAACAGATAAATAAAAGACAAAGAAAAACAACCTCCAACAGAATTATACAAAAGGAGAGGAAAAGAGAGCCGATTGGAAGGAGATCACCTCATCTGTCAGCGATAGTGGGAGGTGACCGCCGGTTTCCGGCTCAGGCAACAAAAGAAAAGAACCCCCACCAGCTGAAAGCAACTCCAAACACAACAGCGCTGTTCAGACGATGCGCTCTAAATTGCAGCTATTTCTGGTCGCGATTACTGTAACTACCTCCCCAGCAAAGATTAGCCCGATACCCTGAGAGGAAGCGGACTGGTGACCGGCTTCACACCTTGGCCTCTTAGCGAGGTAAATCCAGTTAATGTGCTCTCGTGTACAGATGAACCAGGAAAGCGCGATTACGGCGCCGAGGAGCTGCTGGGGCGGCGTCGACGTCAGCGGCTGTGAAATCAGGCTGGAAACCAGACTTTACACAACACAGACTGAAAGGTTTAATTGTTATCGTGTCTTTTGTTTGAAGAACTTCAAACAAAAACAGAGCAGCGTGACCGTGACATTATCTACAGATGTTGCCATATTGCGCCGCAGGTGTTCCCGTTTCCCCTAACAGGTGAACTAACAAGCTCCTGACACACACACACAAACACACACTCACACACACACACACACAAAGAGCCCAGCCCTGCACGCCGAGGCAGGTCACACTCACGTCTGTCCTGCCCCGTTAACGCAACAGCAGCTCGAGCTGGCAGCAGAGACAGACGAGGTGCTGATGTGACTCGACGCTGACACCTGCAGCACAAAAGTGGCATCGCCTCAAAGAAACATGTCGTACCTTTAAAGGTCCCATTAACCCCTTTGAAGGCAGCATTTTAAACAGCATCCACACACCTTGTGACAGTACGCTGACTTTTAAACACGCGACTGATAACTTTGAGGAATTTAGTCATACATTCAAAGCAGAAAATTGTGCAATATGTTTGATTTTTGGTCAGTTTTAAAACCTTCAAAATAGGTTTATTAAACATGAATGTCATGTAAAGTTGAGATTGAATTTAAATATTAAGATAAACTTAAAAGTATCACTGAATTCGCAGTGGTATTTTCCATTTCCAGGCATTTTCTTGCAGGACACGTTTACAGATAAGCGCATCAACAGGCTTACAAGCACAGTTTTAGGGTAGCTTACGCGTAAGTTTCAAATTTACATTAAACTTTATCAGCTAAAAACTTTAAAATCTCTGTGTGCCGACACACGACAGTGCATTTTCAGGCCCCACCTGCAGGCATGCACTTTTAGTTCGTGTTTGTCGCACAACTTTTGTCCAAAACTTCTTTTTCTATAAAAACCCTCATCACTCAAAAGTTTGCTTCACTTTGAATGAATTATTATTGGGTTTTTTTGGGGGGTTTTTTTCTGTCGGCGCTCTGAGATCCGGCTCCAACATGATCCGTCCTCCGACACGAGTCTCAGAAATTAATATTTCACAGTATGTAAATACGGACGGGCTCTCCGGCACGATGCGCGACGGCTCGGTTTCGGGCTCTTTTCTCCCGCCACCTTCGCCCGATGTCCTTGCGAGGCGAAGAAATCCTTGTGTATAGTTTATGGCGTTTGCAGAGTTTATGTGAATTAATGGAGATCTAGGTCTCTTTGCTGACCCGAGGCAAATACAGAGTGCAGCCCATAATAAGAAACGTGGTTAGAGTGCCAGCTCGGTGTCCCCATGGTATGCCGAAGGAACATGGGGGGAATATGGAAAGCCGAGGATTTAGCGGGCTGAATTTGAATGAGCCAGGCAGCTGCTTTCAACCTTTCATAGTACCTTTGCTCATTCAGGTTGTGCTGTTGTCTCGTCACCCCCCCCCCACCCCCGCCCCCCCACCCCCACATCATCGATTACCCTCAGGGCAAAAATGAAAAATGGATTCTTGCTCGCCCGTAGCCCAGAAAAAAGAAACCCCGGCTGCAGCTGCTTCCTCCGCGCCGCTCGCCGCTCACCGCTCACCGCCGGCTCGCCAGTCATTTTTCATTATCTTAACATGGTGCTAATTCTGACTACTTCTGATGGGGGGGCCGAAAACAGAGAAAAACGAGAGGGAAGAATACGTGGTTTTTCGAAAGTGGCCGCCGACAAAGACGTGTCACACGGCTCCTCGAAATCCGCCCGACAACATTGAACCAAGTCCTTTGATTTCAAGTGAGTCATTCGCTGAGAAAAAGGTCCCATTAAAAAAAGACAAGCCTACGTCTAATTGTGCCACTTTTGTATCAGTTAGTTCATGAGTCATTAATGCTTTCTGCTCCTTTACCACCTCCAAAGACCTTTTTACACCTTTATATTGGAAGTAGGTTGTGATATTTAAAAAATAAAGAAATAAAACTTTATTTTAAAGCCGGAAACCAAGGGTGCGTTTCAATTCCTTCAACCCTCAACCTTAACCCTCGTTCCTCAAAATGCGTGCTCCGTCGAGGTGCAGGTGCTGTCCCAATTCTTAGGAAGTTAACTTGAGGAGTGAGTTTAAGGAACGAAATGGCCGTTACGTTCCTTAAAACCAAGGAGTGTTGGGCAGCTACCTTAAAAGTAAGGCTTACCCAGAATGCATTGCATTATTTACAGTTAAAATGAAACGGTGAGCTACAAATGTATTTTGTTTGTTAATAGAGGGATAAAGATTACGAAAAACATCGTATTCTCTTAGTTTGTGCTTTTGTCGTATATTAGTTACTTCATTGCTGCTTAAGTTTTATTTTTATTTTGCGATCTTTTGTCGATAGCTACGTAGCTATGGCTTCTTCTCTTCTGACTTGACAGACTCAATGCCGTTTTGGCGGATTGCTGCCCCCTACAGACTGAGCAAGGAACTACATTTAAGGAGTGTTCGGTTTCTAGCCGTTAACACTTGGTTTTGAGGGTTAGAATTGAGGGTTAAGGTTGAAGATTAAGGAAGAGAACTGGAATTGGGCCCAACATTTAAAACTCCTGTCTCTGCATTGGGCGCGTCTGTAACTGTAAAAACACCCCCAACATATTGCTGAATAATCTCTCCCAGAGGAGAGAAAGGTATAAAGAGTAGGAAACTGGGTCAAGGCAGTTCCATTGTCAGCGTCCGATCTATTAGACACCTGGTCGCCGAGGCTGATGTGGACTTGTCTACCTGTAATATAGGTCCTGAAACAGTTTAATGCAGTCCCAAAGAGACTAACCCAGTTTTCCAGATGGCCTTTTACAACAGCAGCGCTGGAAGCTCCACTTATTTCCAGCAGGGAGAAACAAAATAACACAGACCAATTATTTGTTGTCATTTTTTTTCTCCCCTAAAAGCTGTGGCTGTAATTTATTCTTGTATACAAACAAAAGTATCACTCTGGCGCGCTGCGTGCTTTAAAGATCATATTTCGAATGACAATCTGTTTCGGTCTCTACGTGAAACCTGTCGTAAAAGGTCGTGGAGAATAATTTATACGAGGAAAAAATAAAGCCGTATCAAAGGGATATTGTCCCGTTACTTTTATTTTGAAAGGCTCCTACCTTTGTGTGTTCATGGGAGGGGCTTTGCTGAGATATTTCACTGAGATGGAGGTCACAGAGACACATAAAACTCCTTTTGTGACGTTTAGAAAGATAAAGACATACAAGTACGCATAGAATTCGGTTAAAAAGCCTCCAAACTGATGAGATACAATCCGGGAAGCTCCAATTGTGAATCTTTTTATGTAAAACCAGCAGAAAAACTTGTTTTTCACCAGTATCCACTTGCAACTGGACTCTTTCCTGATGAAAAGCCTGCGGTTGACTGATCACGGGAACGGCGGGCCGCAGATCGTATCGGTCGCGTCCTTACGCAACACCCGTCTCCTCGCGACTCATTTTAAAGCTTTAAGTTGTGTTGGGTTATTTTGCGGCGCGCCTTTAGAACAAGCTGTACTGCACCTGGCCTCCAACAGCTCACATTGTGCAGCTTGTTCTGCAGGCGGAGGAAGGAAACTGCAGCCCCGTGGACACGTCTATTGATGTGCGCCGTGCAGGCTCTGAAACCCGAGGAGAGTCTGGCTTCCCTTTCTTTCTCTATCGATTGTAAGCAGCAAACACGAGCTTTAGTTTTCCTCGTTTCCACGTCGGGAAAACAGGAAAGATCCGACGCTCTCCGCCAGGATTGAATTCTATTAATAACTCGATCAGAAGCCGCTCGGACAATATTTGTAAGTGGATTTCTGTAATTTCCCGAAGAAAACAGGAATTACTATCAATTTGCGGTCAAACAACTCCTGGTTTGGACTCCTGCCAACCATTTCCCCCCCTTCGTTTTTTCCGATATTTGACTTGCCAAAACATTACAGCGGAGCCAAACACACAAACTCTCAGCAACAACATGAAAGGCGCCTTTAAAATAAAACAAATAGGGCAGTTTTCTGATTTTACAAAGCGTCTCGTTAATCTTTTCTCCGACCTTTTTCTCCGGACATGAATAAATAATTGTTGTGATGCAAGAATACCTAAGATTATGAAGGTAAACACTGTCGTATCTCTCAGATTCTCCTTTCAAAGGCTTGAAAAAAAACCCTCCATGTTGTGCTTTTTTGAGAGCAAACAAAAAAACAATGGGGCCCCTCATCGCGACGCTTCGTTTTTAACGCGCAGAAGGATTTTTTTTTTTTTCAGGCATTCTTCAAATGCAGTTTGAAGTGCCGGAGTTCTCTCTGCATGAGAACCAACGGGGATAATAATATAGCAGCGCCGCCGAAGCTCCGGCAGTTTGGGTGTTTCGGAGTCCGCTGACATCCGTGCCCTTGATGAATCTTGGCTCGCTGGGCGAGAAAAGCCGGCGCGCGGATCCTCGCGCTCGTCTGCGGCTTGAGTCGCGCCGACGTGCCAAGAATCCACGCCGGACGGAGCCGCCCGGCATCGGCTGAACAGAAAACGGAGAAATTATTGGAAGGGCGAAATTTGCGTTCGCGTATTGATAGAACGGCGTGAAATCAAATATGTCGCCCCTCACCTCCAAGCTCTTTCCATTAACGGTAAGCCATTTCGGCCACGGCGGGGGGGTTTTCTCCTTTATTCCAGCCGGTGTTTACATCACGCCTGGAGCCTGTGGGAGGGAGGCGATGCAGCGGTTGGCTGCCCAGATAGCCAGTACCAAGCCGAGACACCCGAACTGTGTTCTCATTATTTCAGGGGATTTTAACCCAGCAAACCTCAGCCAGGAGCTGCACAAATCCACACGATGTATTTGCTTTCCCGCGGGCGCCGCGCTGTCGTGCCGTATTACAGACCGTCCGGATCCTCTCATCGCTCACACGCTCCAGCTTTAAAGTAAAAAAAAAAATCTGCATCGCCCGCAGTAAACGCGGTTCAAAACGGGCCTGATTGAGCTTTCCGACACTGTGACAATGTTGGGAGTGGGCGCGGAAAGGAAACGTATGTTTCCACCAAGACTCGTTTAAAGTACAGCCATAAAAAGACAGTTTTATAGCCGAGGAGACGCCGCTACATCAGGCGGGCGGTCGCAGCAGAGGGGAGAGAAAATTAAAGCAGGCAAATGAAGCCGCGCGCCCAAATGAAGCCCTTCGCTTCTCCCGAAACAGCATTCCTGCGCATTTCTCCACCCACTTTCGCGAGGGAGGCCCCCAGGCCCGCCGTGACCGACAGCTCCCACCCCCTCCCTCGTCTCTGCACAGATCCTCGGCAGATCAGTCAGTCCATGTGAAGTCCTCGGTCGCCTCACATGCGCTGCCGCGGTCTGTGACCTCGCATCACAGCGGCGGTGATTACAGGCCTGTTTCGCCGGCGTCTTGAGGTCACGCGGCCCTTTGAAAAGGAACGCCGCCGACCCACCTAACGCACATCACAACGGCGCGGCCGCGTTCATCTATAAAGCACAGCATGTGTCAGTTGTCAAAGTCTGTTTGTACTTCCAGTGAGCTACAGAATAGACGCAACTAAACTCATCCCGTCGTTTGTTATTCAGTCGCTCTCGCCGAGCGTTGGATCGCTCGCGCCGTGAGAGGGGAAACAAGAAGAAAGGTACTCCTCCTCTACTAGTGTGTACGGAACAGGCTGCCATGAAGACTTTTAGGTTTTGGTTGAATTTAGGGAGGTTTTTTTTGGCTCTTCTTCACCTTCTTTATCGGGTTTTCCATTCGTTGATGCTTCCTGATACTGTTTTGGTCATTTGGAGCTGAGTTGAGCACGATTTCACGCTTCTGTTGGGTGGATTAAGCAGCTTTTGCTTCACTTTCCTTTTTTTGGGGGGGGGAGTACAAGTCACTTCAGGTGAGTTTTGGGGTCATCCTGCGATTACAACCCTTCTTACAAATTCCACAGCTGTAAAGGAAACGAGTCTGAAACCAGCAAGACTGCAGTTAAATCTGAGTAAGTCAGTGAAGACGTGGCGCTGAGGAAAAGGCTCAGTATGAAGGGCTGCTTCTCTTACATTTGCTGTATTCAAACAGCTCCCCCCCCCCACTTGTATCCTGCAACACATTCAAGAACTCCTCGAGTTGGACGACCGAGAAGTACGTTTGGCTTCAAAACTATGAAACGAGCGACTCCAATAAGTGGTTTTGAAAGGATCCCTGTGAGGACTTGTGTCTGGGAACATGTTTGCACACCCTTTTACGCCAGCTCTGAATTATTTAACAGTTTCTTTCTGGTCGGCGCGTCGGATTAAAGGCCTGAAAGAGGCCGGCTGTAGCCTGGGTGGTCTCTGCTGGTCCACAGCCATTAGCGCCCGCTTCCGGCTCGGTCAGTCTTCCGTGGCGAGATCGCTGTCGCTCTCCCGTCACAACAGCGTCTCTCGTTTGAGAAGTAAAACCTGCGAGCTCGACTCTTCGGGGACAAAAAGACACATGTAGCCTTTATGGATTGTTTTAATCTCAGACGAAAATGCTAATACGGTTACTCAGCTGTATAAGAACCCAGCTGCACGAGATGTGAGCCGAAAATAAGCTCTATTAAATCCCTCCTTTTTTTTATTCTTAATTTTTAAAAAACAACAAACTGCAGCCTGAGGCAGCGGCGACTAAAAGTGGATAAAAACGTTATGGATGGCGTCCTCCTTCTGACGACAGTTTCCCCATAGAAAGAGATGCAAATCAGAGATAGACTTCGGCGTGGAAGCAGCGTGTTTTTTGTTTCTACATCGATGTTTGGCTGGCGGATGGGAATGGTTTTTTTTGGCAACGTGTTGCTGAAGGGAGAGACACGAAAAGTTGCAAGTCGTGTGAACATAAAATCGACTTTTATTCCGCTCTTCAGGCGCGCCGTCGAACGTGCACTTTGGTTTTAGTCTATAAACCCAAACTAGCAGTTCGTCGTCCTGCGTGTCTCCCGTTCAAACGCTTCTTTGCATAACGTTACCGGCTGCACTCGGCACTGTCACGTCATTACTTATGCGTCGTTATTTATTCAGGCTCTTTCTGCACTGTCATGCATTATGGCGCTTCCAGTATCGGGTTTCAAGTAAGACAAAACAAAAAAACACGGTGTATTTACAGGCCACTTAACCCATCAGCAGTTCAGCAGTCGGCCCTTTTTGACCTTTAAATAAAGTAATAGCGGCGTATTTACTTTGGAGTGAACAAGTATATGGCGATCGTGTCAAAGCATCGCAAATAATCTTGGATGTGATTGTTTTTGAGCATTACCATATAGATCTAATAAGGAGCATAGATAAAAGTCCAGTAGGCACAACAAAAGACGTTGTTTATCTACTATCGCATTTCAGCAGCGCCGCCACATAATACAGAGCGGATTCATTTCCCTCTTCAAGCACTTAATGATTCTCTTTGACTGCGGATGCCCAGAGCGCGCCACATCATCATGTTTTTTGCGATGGTCCTCGGCAGTGCGAATGGAGGCGGCGGGGGGGGGGGGGGGGGGGGGG
>JASSRZ010000083.1:13498646-13509302 GCA_032164315.1 Malacoctenus gilli | reverse complement strand
CCCCCCCCCCCCCCCCCCCCCCCCCACGACAGTGTAATAAGAGCCACGCCAGTCGGCTGCCTGGAAGTTGTCCCGCCTCGTTGTGATGGAGCGTTCACTCGGCTGACTGCCTCATTAAAGATACACTCACAGCTGCTGCCGAGTGCAGATGGAAAAAGTCTTGGTGGAGCGCTCTCCGCTTTCTGTCTGTCACTCAGACGGTGGTAAAATCTCGGCGTGGCGTGGCGTTTTCGTGGCTACTGAGCTTTGCCAGAACTCCGGACCCCACTTTCCTGATCTTCTTCGCTCTTCTTTCCTTTTCCCCAAATTGCCGCTTAAACATCTCATCACTTTTTTTGTTTCCTTTCATTTTGTCGCATCTCATTCCTCTCTTGTCCTCCTTTTTTTCACCCTCCACTGTATTCATCTCCGCCCTCTCTGTCGGTAACAATCGTTGTTTTGTGCTCTGCACTCCAGCGACATCTGCTTTCTTTTTTCCACTTTATTGCCGAAGTAAAAAGTTTGAAGTCGAGCGCTGGAAAAGGCACAGATGGAAGTAATATTTTCTCAAAATAGATTATTATGAGGACGAATATAATTGAGAGGAAAAATCCTCAATAAACTTTTTTTTTTCACTCTTTCTCTGCGGCCCGGTGACGAGCGATCGACAGCTCAGTACTGGCCCCTAGTGGTTTGGGACCTCTGCAGTAAAGCATCATAAACTCAAAATCACCCGAACTGAAAGGAGGGAAAAAATACACGTCGATAATCACTAGTTTCACTCCTATAATCTGGACGAGGAGAAAAAACTCAATTCTGCATAAAAAAAACAGTGTTAACCACTTCATCCAGTGCTCACCTGTAATGACCGGGGCAGAGGAAAGTGCTGGAATTGAGCGGCGATCCCGCCCTGAATATTATAAGCTTATGTGATGATAGAGAGAAGAGTGGTGAAGATGAGGGCGGCTGCATGTTTGGGAGCGTTTATGCAAAAGTGACGGTGCAGGTGGAGGTCGCGCTGTCAGGGGGGGAAAGGGATGACTGTAATCTGCAGACGGGCGTCCCGCAGACGCAGAAGTGAGAGACGGCCGCTTCACGCCGAAAGGTCGACGCGAAAAAGGGAGAGAAGCGACCCGGAAACGGCGAAAATGATAGAGGAAAGTGTTGGCTTTAAAAAAAACCAAGAAAAGACGACCACGACAGGAACTTCAGTGTGCAACAATGACGGCAGGGAAAAAATTCAGCGACAAACACGCCCACGCCCATCTGCACCCTCACACGCACACACATGGTGAGCCAGTAGGTATGCCGCGCGGTTGCCAAGCGCGCCCGCCGCCTTTCGTCTGCCGCTCGCTTCCCCCTCGCAGTTTCTCCTCTGCCTCCGTCGTCACGTATCGCTCTCGTCCGTGGCAGGATTCCCCACACCCGTGCTCCTCAGATCAATGTGAAATAGCAGAGAGTCTGTGGCAATTAACTCCCAGCCTGTAGAAGTACTCGGAGCTTGCAGAGGCAGAGGAGCCAGACACAGCGGGGAAGCCCATTCATCTTCGGCCAGGACGAGAACACGCTGTCCGCGCTCCCTCACAACGCTCGCACACATCGTATGCCACTGAAGCCATAGATCCCGCGATGCCGAAATAAAGAAGATTCCTTTCTTTTTGTGCCCCTGCGCGGCTTTGATGTGTCGTTCTGCATGATTATCGAGTGTTGCTTTGCAATAATAGTCACTGAACGCTGCAGAAGCGCTCAGAAATTCAGCGTCTGAGTTCACAAGTCACCAATTACAGCTGCGCTGGTGGGTGATACGACTATCAGCAAGTCTCGTGTTTGAGCTGATGAGCTTAAGGTGTCAGAATTTAGTCACAACTTGCACTTCCCAAGTTGTGTGAAAGCAGCCCGAGGCCCCAAAGTGCCGAGCAAACACGACCAGCGAGGCGATTCTGTTCTAATCTATTCGGCTCCGTCTTGTATCGCTGCATGATGCATCCTCACAGTTACTCTGACAAAGTCCTCTTACAGGATACAAACCAAGCCACATATTGATAGAATATTTTGCACAGTGACTATATCAAATGCTAACACATTTTTCCAGTTTTTCAACCTTTCATCAGACAAATAATTTCCTGTTTCTTCCCAAATGAAAGGCAGTTAATCGCTCCTACAAGTTAGTTCTGATATATTGAGACAGATGCAGCTCAGATCAGATCTCTGCAAATCATCGCTGCTTCAAATGTGACAATAACATTGAACATATGGAGAATAGATAAACCAAAAAACACCTGACAAGTCATTTAATTCAGATTTATCCCATTTATTCCTCAAAAAAATGGGATATTTATTCAAAACGGCGAATCATGTGAAAACAGTCACATCGTTTCACACGTGTATTGTTAAGTTCATCCATTCACAGTTATAATATGTGTTTGTTAAACGGTGAATCCTTCCTGCTCCTTTTTTTCCCCCTCCATTTGCATCCACGTATTGTCCTGCATCACTTCACAGCACGTTTCCTGCGTCCCAAAGCTCGTCTTCATCTTCTTCTCACCCTGTAGAAAAATCTAAAGAGGCCTTTCTACAAAGAGAGCACAAATCAAAGAACATCATAGCTCCCAAAGGGACCGTGGCTCATTCTGCTTTTCTTCCATGTTTTTCTTCGTCTTTTCTTTATTATCTCGTCTGTGGACACGTATCATCGTGAAGCCGTAATAAGCCGGCGAATGTTGTCGCAGCTCGGAAAGACTTAACGGGGCTCAAATTGGAGACAAAAACAACAACATTTGATCACGCTGGTTAAAAAAAATCACTATTCAACCTGTTTTTCACCCTTCCATTGCGTAAGCTTTGCATCCAAGATGAGACTGTTTACATCTCCGTGTGTTTGTCTGCGGAGACAAAGGAGTGAAATCGCGTATGAGAGTCGCTGCAGTGTTGCTTTGACCCCCCCGTCGGTCGACCATCTGTGGAAATCTGCCAGCCGCTTCAATCATTTGTTGCGGCTTCGTCCCCCAGCTTGGCAGCAGAACCACCGACAGCAGCAAGGTGAAGGGTCACTCCTTCTTACCTCTCGCAGGTCAGCCGGCCGAGGGCGATGGATTGCTGATCGATGGTTCTCGGGGAGATTTATTGCCCCTGTTTTAACCCCCCACAGACTCTAACCCGTCAAAAACGCCCGAGAACATCATTTCTTAATGTCCTTCGACCAATTAAAGTAAACTTCTTGACTCACTTTTTGCATATCAGTTCATGCATCTGCGTTTTTTTCTGTGTTCACAAATTTCCTCTCGAACCAGAAAAAAATCACTTTGATGCTTTTATTTTGAAGGCTCCGGGTAGAAAACGGGCGTTTCCAGCAGCGTCCGTCTGAGCTGTTGCGTTTCTGATGGCTTTTTGCAGTGTCTCTTTTAGCAATTTGAGGGAACTTCCCAGGAAACAAGGCCAAAAACGAAAGCATCAATCACAGTTCGGACGCCGTCGAACGCTGAATCGAGAGCTCATTTAGAGGCTGCGGCGTTTATCCCAGCATCCTTCCCTGTGCAAGTCTGAAAGCAGACTGTGTCCAGGAAACAATAAAGGAGTCGGACTGAGAGGATAAAAAAAGGCGGAAGAGATGATAAATAGATAAAAAAAATCGTTGAGTTACCTGCGAGACGGAAACGGATGACTGACATTCGCGAGGATTTGTTTGCGATTAGGGCGGCGCGCGGTGGCGGGAGACGGAGGGGGAGCCGTGCTAAGTGAGGGAGAAGTCCAACGAGTTGTCAAGAAGAAAGAGATAAATAAACGGAAGTGCCCACTTCGACAGCGAAGGCAGATAAAAACACGCTTATTTTTTATGATTAAATTCAGAAGGAGTCAACTTAACTTGAATTCGACGGACTGTATCAGTGCTGCTTTTTAAGAGCTCTTTTATATTGGTTTTAATTCACATCCACAAATTTGGTCACATACTTGTGTAAAAGATTCAAATTTATGCACAATAAGTAGAAGAAGTTGTGATTACCAACCACCAACAGAAAGTCCGTTTTCATAGCGGGAACTTGTGTTGCCCGCGGCAACATGGCGGTCTGGGCAGGTGCCCATCCTTGAAGCCCGCCACCGACTCTCTCCGTTCCTGTTAGAGGGAATAAATATCCTCATTATTCACCCATCCATCTCCATGTGTTGCTCCTGTTGTTGGCCTTATCGCATTACTGTGAAAACTCTTCATTCTCCCTGCTTCACACGCTTGTCCCCGTAACCACGGCGCCGGAGTTATTGGACATTTGCATTTTTCCTTCCCTGCAATGTAATTCGCCATTTGTCTGTTCTATATTGCAGAACTACTCGTAAGATGATTTGTTTTGCCCGAGGAGGCGGATATAAACATTTTGACGCCGGTGTTTTGTTTACAGCAGATGACATTTAATCCCTTAGACTCCTCTAAAAATACAAGTTGTCAGGTCGAATATGTTCAGACACCACAGCGACGCTCTCCGCGCGGCTCGCAGATAGTTAGCTGCTAACCTCCCCTTGCAAATCATTAATCGTTTGTGTGTTTGTGTCGCTGTGCTCACGAGGCGCTGACGCAGATTGCTTGTGAAGTAAACAACGCGGCGACGAGTCTTTCAGCTGAATCGTATGGAGAGATTCTGCTCAGCAGCCCGTGTTTACAACTGAAATAAAGTCATAAGAAGCTGTCTTTATTTTCTTCATTGAAGTCTTAACACTTAAGCTCAGTCTGTGCAAGGGGCGGAGCTTCGCAGGTCGCGGGCGGGGGGTGTGGCCCAAAGTATTGCTCTGAAGCTTTCATCAGTTGTTGTTGGTAGTATTTTGAATCCTCAAGTGGAACAAATAAAGCCAGAGCAAGTGGGCGGAGCATATGACTGAGTCCTGTCTGGATGTGTTAAGCCCCGCCCCCTGCACTGTGTTAATCAGTGTTTGGCATCAATAAAGGAGTTTTCTTTGAGAGTTTCCATGTCGCGAGTCATGCAAGGTGATATTTAACTGAAGCAACGACCCTGTAAATGTCTTAAGGACTCCCAGTGAACCAGCTGAGTATTATTCTGGTGCGTTCGATGCCAAACGTGCAGCCTGCGGTGTCGTGATTCAAACACTGATGCATTAATTTGTGTTAAACTAAGCAGAAAAGCCTCAGCCACACTCGTATCATTTGGAATAATTATCATCCGACTTAACAAGTGGGTTTTGATTCCGCCCTCTACATGAAAAGTACTCATGTAGTGCAGTAAAAACACAAAGCTATCGCAGTACTATACATTAATCGCACATGTTCGACTGTTGTTCCTTCAAAGATCTGTTGGAACAGATGGAGCAACATATTTTTTCCGCGTCTTTGTATAGAATCTTTACATATTCATGGTCACTTCCACGCGCCGCCTCGGTTCACACGTTATTTACGCTCACTTGCAGTAATTCAAACATTAATTCCATATGTGTGGAATAATTTGCAGTTGATTTACATTAACTGAGCTTCAACCGACGGCGAAATTACACGTCTTCAGGAGGTCCGGGATCGACCGGAGCTCGTGGAACGTCAACGTTCTGCCCCTTTAAGGTCACCGTGTCGCCTCGCAAACTATCGGCAGGCTGGTGGCGCTTTTTCCTTCACAAACTTCCTCCCTTCCAGACGTGGCCCCACTGATAATTACGAACAACGACCGTTGCATGCAGTAGTACAACGCGGCAGTCTGCGAACACTGTATTTAATTCCTCACCGTGACACCGTGTACACTTTAAAGAGTGTTTCAGCAACAGCATTCCATTGAATTGCTGCCATCATGATTGGCTCCACATGAAAGCGGCTTTATGAGGCTTATGTAGTTCTTTGGTCGCCGACTATTCACTCGATACAAAGCGGAATCCTTGGGAAGGTACAATACTATGCTCTCGGAATACATACGCGGCGGTGGATGAATGATGGCTGTCGGAGGTCATTGACTAGTGTCTCTCGGCGTGGGTACGTGGGTGCGACGCATTGTCTGCCTTCTGGCCTTCTGCGAGCTCATTGAACCAACTCGGATTAATGTGCTTCCAGCGAGTTGTGACATCACAGAAAAATGCCTCCTTCTCTATTCAAGCCTCGCCGCTTCCTTCAATGGCTCGTCCTCGAAAAATACTTGGTTAAAAAGCCACTTGGTCCGTAATATCTACTCGGGCCGTGTGAAGTGAAAACACAGACGCGTCGCAAAAGAACATTTCGTGGGTGTTTTGTTTCCTCACCGACGCCGGCGGCGGGCAAGCGAGTGCTCGTTCGCCGGCGTGCTGCGAGCGCGGCTCGGCCGTACCTCCTGGAAATAGAGCGGTCGTCCTTTCGCGGGGACGCGTCCTCCTCGTTGTCCAGCAAAGAGCATTGATGTTCTCTTAGTTAAAGACTGTCTCTTGTCCCCTTCGTTGCATGCTGAAGAATTGCTCTGGTCGCCTAGCAACCGTGACGTCCGTCCCCGTGAGGCGAGGAGATCGTTTTTTTATTGATCCTCCTCTTCATTCTGTTTTTTGTTTGCGAGATGTTGCCGCAAAAACTTTGCAAGTCACGCAATCCGATGCCTCGAATCTTTTGGATATGCAAGGCCGCAAACAAGCCGCCGTTGCCTTGGAGACGGTGGTCGCGACATTGCCATCTAGTGGCCGAAAAAAGTTTTTATTCATTTGTTATTTTGGGCGATATTTACAGTTTTTTCTTCGACATTTGAATTTTTTTCATCTTTTCCACTACAAATTAGATGGAAGCCTAATTTTTTTAGCCAGAATTTAATCCGCTATGATAATTAGTGATGTTTTAGCTGCATTTAATATGTAAATGGGCGCAGGCACAGCGACCCAGCCAGCACAGCAGAAGTGATTGAGATCAGTGCGGAGCCCAGCTGTTGTAAAGCACAGGAATACATCTTATGATACCCCATCCCACATGACAAAGAGAAATATAAACTACAATCCACTGCAATGTATTATTTACAGCACATGTAAGTGTTTTCAGTTAAAGCCGCTGCGATACTGCATTCATATCCGATCAATTATTCAGCAGTGAGATTCCCCTTCAGTGAGTCTGACACACTGATGTTGGCCGTCCGGGGGATCCGGCGAGCCGGTCAGCCGAGGCCCCCTCGCCAATCAGCCCCCGACGCTGACACAATGGCGACGATGCCGCCGCCGCCGCCGGCTCGCCCGCCCGCCGCCGCCGCTTCCTTCAGGAGGGCGAGGCGTCCCCGTGATTGGTGCGGCCGTACCCCCGGCAGACACTCCATCTGCGGCAGATTGCAGTGCTGGAGTGGAGATAGCTGCAATTTGCAGCAATTCCGCCAGTAATTTCGATATGTATGAGGACGAGAGCAATTCGTGGGGCCTCTCCGCGAGACCCCGGCTTCTTTATTTGAAGCCGCTCTCGTCGCCTGCCTGCAGGTACATCCCTCCAACCTCTGCACTCGTGCCGCTATCAAAGTCTTCTCCCTGCAATTTTTTTTCTTTTACACAAGCAGAGAATTTGATCTTCCAGAAGTTGTGAAATAAAAAAAAAAAACCTAATGAGGATGACCGTCGACGGGCTATTTGATGATTTGATTGAGGAGCGGCTGAAAATGCGAGGGAGCTCTGGCAATCTTTCATCTCACCTCGAATCCGTCTCCTGTTTTGTTTGATATTTTATCCCGAAATGCGTCTTAGTTTCTGGTCTAATCGGTCTCGGTGGTCTCAGATTCGCGCACCTTTCTGCAGGAGGGGGAACGGTGGGGTGGGGCTCTAAAATAGAAGCGCGAAAAGCACGTTTCTCTCGCTGAATTAAACATACGTCTGACAACCTTGTGCTGTTATCTCATCATTAACTCATGAGCTCAGCGGTGGCGAGGTTTGTGCAACCGCCGCCGCACATCGGTGGGTCATTACGAGCTGTTTTTCTTGCTGTCTTTCCATCCCGCGATCTGGCCTCCGTCTCGGCCCTGTTTGTTTGCTTTTCGCTGTGCGTCTTTATCTGTAAAGTGCCCGGAATGAATGTGTGTCAGAGGGTCTTTGAAGGGGTGTCACGACTTCTTAATGACGCCCGGCGCTTAATGAACACTGAACTTGGAGCAACCTCATTACACGGCCGCAGAACTGGAGGGTGTGAGAGCGCTCGGCCCCGCAGGACGCTCCTCTCCTTCTGGAGACCCTCATTACTCTGACCCTGGAGCCGGAGAGGGGGGCTCAGGAACACCCCCACACTGCCCCAGCCTTTACCTATAATGGCGTCACGTGGCCCGCGATCAAAGTCTTGCCGGCGTTTCGGCCCATGTTCATCACGCTCTCGCCGCCTGTCAGGTCACTCTACCTGTTTCCTCATTTCTGCTCATTCTCTGCACTCACGTGGGCTCGCCGCTCACCTTCGATGTATTTCGCGTTCCCGCCATTCTCGGCCAATAAACCGGAGCGGCGGGTGACAGTTCGGGGTTCCCTAACAAGCTCCCGAACCCGAGCTGGATGATTAGACAAGGCGACGTCTGAGTCGACGTAATAACCCGTCCTCCGTTTGCCTGTTCGCGCGCTCGCCATACAAGCAGATTCAAATGACGCCAAAAGCTGTTACCATGCGATCACACCAGAAAATTAAAGGTTAAATATGATTGTTTTTCCAGGTGAGGAGCCCCACAATGCTCACGTGCAGGTCTGTTGCTTATTTGCTGGCAAACAACCACAAATTATTAGAGTGTTTATTAATGTCCTTTTTCCTTATTTTGATTGAATCTTTTTCCGATTAACTTTTCGAAAATGCGTTTTTTTCTCAACATAATTCCACTGTTTGTTTTATGTGTATTAAATGAATTAGCGGCCTCATAATCAGGAGGAATAATCCTCAAAGCACCGAATTAATTGTTTGATATTAATAAACATAAAAACGCTGTTTCGTCGGTAACGGACGGCACGTAGCTAAAGGAGGCTTTCAGCTCTTCAGGTATTTGAATAAAAAGGAGGCTGTGATGGTGCAACGTAATAAAAGATTAAAGGAATTATTAGAGTTCAGCGAGGTCAGCGGGATCCGTCTCTTGGGTTTAATATCGCCCATTTAAATTCATTCTGTTCCGTCCCAAAATGTTTTCCCTCCATGGCGAAGAAGCGATGTTTTTTTTTTTTTTTTTTCCCTCGCCGAAATTTGCGTATTAAAAGGTGCTTTGTGCTGCTGCGAGTGTTTTATTACGAGGATGTGGGCCAATTTCGTCGAGGTCGTTCGTCTCTGCATTTGTGTGTCTTGGTTCGGGTCTTTCTGCAGATCCGGGACCCGGATCGCAGGTTTACCTCGTGTCCGTTGGCTGTGACGAATCTATCGGACTCCGCTATTTACCCTCCGAGGGTAATTGTGTCTTCCGCCGCGAAACCTCGGAGCTCTGCGTCCGTGGGAATGCCGCGCGCCCGGCGGATCCCGGCGCCATCTGTTGCCGGTCCTTCCCGTCAGCCTGGGGTTGCTGAGCTCATTTTGTCTTACCTGAGAGCACCTCTAAATATTAATGTGGTCTTCTCCCTGAATTACAGCCTTGAAGGCCTGCCAAATCTCCCAGCATTTGTCTCCCTGCCTCACCCTCCCTCCCTCTCTCGCTCTCTCTCTCTTTCTCTTCCCTCCGTGTCTCCCTTCACCACTCTTGGCTCACTCTTTCCACCCCGAAGGTTAATTTCTGATGATATCAGATGTGATGGGTTGTTGGCTCTCATTCTTCTCTCTCATGATTTTATGACTCTAATCCTGCCACTTGAGCGAAATCGCCTCCTTTATTTCGCCCGGCGGACGGCATTTGGAGGCCTTCGCTTCCACAAAGGCGTGAGCTTGAAAGCAAACCTGAAATCTAATACTGACGTCCACCTGAGCTATCTTGCATCAGCCAAATTAATCCCGCGTGGCGCCGGCCGCCACACGGAGACCAGTGTGAATTTCTTGTATGTTTTTTCTCCTCGGTGCGAAAACGTAGCGGCGGCCGACGGACCGGGACCCTCGTCGGCAGCAGGCGCGACTTTGGCCCGCCGCTGCTTTTCCAGCAGCTCCGAAACGTGTGAAAATGAAACCGGCTCGCATCATTGATGGACAAATTATGTACCTGAGTCACAAAAGAGACACTCGTAATGAGATGCGAAGCGAAGTGCGCCGACAAATCGAGCCAGAAAAAAAAAACCCGAACAGGCAGCGAGACAACACGGCAACACAGGTGCTTTACGTCTGGCTGATTCTCCTTTCAGAGTCATCCGCTCGCAGGAGTGTCGCCGAAATTGAATTAAAGCCACCTACATGCTAACAATCTCGTTTCAAATCAGCTTCCTGGGCTCGGTTTTATTCTGTTATCTGTTATTTGTGTCGTAAAATGTTCAATCGTGCCCAAAAATTTGTCACAAGTCTTTTTTCGTTGGGTTTCACGAGAACGTTTTGGCGAAATGTTCCTAGAAAACCTCACAAAATTCAAAGATAAGGTGTCCTCAAGCGACCCTGACACACACACACACACACACACACGTGTGTGTGTGGTCTCAAAACCTACACAGTGACTCAGTTTACTGTAAAACCTGTAATTTCGCACAACTTTTTTTTATGTGCGTGATTGTGTAGAACTTTAATGGGTTCTTGATTGCCGTGCTCCCTTTATTGGATTGTCTCGTTTAGTGTGTGTGTGTGTGTGTGTGTGTGTGTGTGTGTGTGTGTGTGTGTGTGTGTGTGTGTGTGTGTGTGTGTGT
>JASSRZ010000083.1:13471614-13491207 GCA_032164315.1 Malacoctenus gilli | reverse complement strand
AGGTTTGGGGGGGCGGGGGGGGGGGATCTTCAGCCTCCAGCAGCGGGATTCATGCCAAGGAAATTTTTGCCGAGTAGAAACTTCTGCTGCACCGGCTGAACTTTGCTTGGCCTTCTGGTGAGGCGAGCTGCCGGGGGGGGGGTTGGAGGGGCAGGCACCTCCTCCTCCTCCTCCTCCTCCTCCTCCTCCTCCTCCTCCTACTCCTCCTCCTCCTCCTCCTCCTCCTCCTCCTCCTCCTCCTCTTCCTCTTCCTCTTCCTCTTCCTCCCAGGGAGGAGCCACCGCCCTGCCAACGCACGCGTCCACTCCGATTAACTGTGATTGAAGCTCAAAATCCAACTACTGCAAATTGGTGATAGTACTTGCAGGTATTTGCTGTGTTTGCGTCCCTGCAGATAATCACTGAGTACAGACATATGGATTACCGTGACCCAGATATTGGTGCACATCCAGTCCATGTTTGAGTCACGGGGCGCCCTCGGCCACTCTTTCCAGCGCTGTCTGTAGATAACGCGTCTCGCGACGGAGGTCGTCACCCAAAATCCATTTTCCTGCCTGAAGTTTGATGTATGTTCTGGCTGATTTATGATATGCAAACCCGGGGAAATCTCGCCACGATACAAAAGGTTTTTAGACCGATAAAGGAAAACGAGGGCGTGACGGAAGCGGCTTCTTCCCAAACACAGCCTCGCGTTTTTGCAGCCGTTTCATGCTGTCGACAGAGATCGTAAAGATGCAACAGTTGCTGTCAGAAGGATTGAAAATGATTGCGGTGTCAGTCTCATTCGCCGGCCAATCAGAGGGCTTTGACTCCGCTCGTATCGCACCTCCAGCTCAGCTTCGCTCGCTGGCACGGCGACGTTTGGCAGCGACGTCCCAATAAAAGAAAGCAGCTTCCCTTCAGAGTCCATCGCTGGGACTCCGTTCTGTCGGTGGTCCTTCTGTTTGAATTCCACGCACCTGTTCATCTTTCTCTATTGTGGAGTGGCAGCGAGCAAGCGGGGGATGGGGGGGGGTTAGCGAACCGGCCCCCCCCAAAGGGGGCGAATGCAGGTTACAAGCTGGACAGGTCGGCGCTCCACGGCAGCAATTTAACACTTTTTATTGCTGAAGTATAAACGGTGAGGTCGGTTTGCCAGTTTCGGTCCCACAGCAGAGCTGAGGACTATTTATTCAGCACCCCCCCCCACCCAACCGCCCAACACACAAACACAGAACTACGAGTTCATGCTTCCCTTTGGTTGGCACTGTCCCATCCAATCATTTTTATTTTTAGTTGTTTGTGAGAATGCAGACAGAAGTGCCACATGTTTGCTTCCTTACGCCTGATTTAGTAGCATGTTGCGGCTTTTTTTTTTTCCTTCCTGCGGCAGACTTTCGACAGCAGATCAAAAGTAAATAATAATATAAAAGGAGTAAACAAAAACAAACCCTAATTGCTCCCTCCTCTTTTCTTTTTTTTTTTTTTTTTTGTTTTGGGCTCTTTGTGGAGCGTTCCCTAAATGGCAAATCAGTGAGATAAGAAGAGAGTTAGCTGATGCCCGGTGGAGCAATCAGCATGTTAATGCTCAAGCAAAACACCTCAAAATCCTCCCTTGTATTTGAACTCATATTAACTAACCTAACAATAGCATTTAATTAACAGAGAGCTACACCTGAGCGTTTAGATCCCGACCAAAGAAGCCTCCATTGTTATTTCACTTGTCTTCCACTTTAATTATTCCGAATTGGAGCCTCGCTGAGATTCTCTGGGGCTTTAATTAGGGACTAAATTAAAGTTATGTAAATACAGTCGGAAGCTGTAGAGTCTTTAAATAGAGTTGTGTTGCATCTGGTGTTTTATTTTTTTAATTCCTTTTTTTCCCATTTCTTTCTTTCTTTTTTTTTATTTCCTGAAAGAGAAAACATCCTAAGTCTTTTCTTTTGAAGTTTGTCAAATCACTGCAGGGTTCTTCTCCCCGAGGTGTTTGTGTGGATTGATACTTTCTCTCAAAGGGGCTGTGACACACACACACACAAAATAACTATTTCTGCAAATGAGACGTTTGTGTTTCTCTCAGAGCGGGTTGAGAAACGTGTTGGCTTTCCTTTTTCTGCCTTTTGCGCGTCTCACATTCGGCATCGATTCTTCCTGCGGAGGGAGAAAGCGAAGCGAGTGAAGTGCATGAAGTTAGCGGCCTATATGAACGTATTAATGTTTGATTCGCCACCTCCGATTTGCTGATCTACTGTGAAAAGGGGGGAAAAAAGAGAAGAGCGAAACGGGATCAACCTCCCATCGGGCGAGATTAAATCCAAACTAAGTGCCTGGGCCCAGACTGCGAGCTTCTGTCTCTGAATAATAATGGGTTCTTTCAGCTGTGTTTGTCATCAAATTAGCCCTCTACTTCAGACGAGGCGCTCACCGAGTGCAATTCTCGACATCGATGGAATTCAAATGAGGGCGAAGTCGGTTTGAGGTTGGTCGGCTTGAAGAGGGAGAATGAGTTTCATTTGCGAAGGTGATGATTGCCGTAGGAGGTAAAATGACAGTGTTCAGGTTCATAAAAAAACACCTTCCTTCCCCGCCGTGCAGCTGCTTTCATGGTGATTCTGAGTCACGTTACAAGACAGGCAGTAAAACAAACCTTAAACCAGCAATTGCTGCCTACAGCTCGCTCTACATGCTCTAAATCCAGCCCTCGTTTTCCACAAGAAAGCCTTTGAAGTCACTCCTTCTCTGCTTGCTTTCAGTTTACTCGCTTTCTTTTTTTTTTTTTTTTTGTTCTCATCCACTCGAAACGCGTTAAATGTACAGCGCGTATTCATGAGCGCCGGGGCAGGAAGCTTCAACGGAGCCTCGCAGCGAAGTTCACTTTTGTTTGTCTTCCTGTCTGGTATTTTGTGTTGGAGGGGTTCAGGTAACGCTCTTCCTGCTACTTCCTGCCTGACACGCTCTTCTTCTCGCACCTTTGATCAGCCAAGGAGAGGGGAAACTTGCCCTGGGAAGCACCATCACTCCGGCACAGCAGGGGGACTCAGAGAGCAGTCGGAGGGAGGGAGGGGAGAGGGGGGTGCGAGGAAGACGAGGATGGAAACCCTGTTTTCCCTCTGGCGCTTTCTGTCTTACACTCTCTCTGTAAAGGATTTAGAAATAATTAACGGCCCTGTTCGGGGCAGCGGGATGAAGACGCGGCGTGTGCGGCTCTCGATGAGCGGAGACGGGTGGACGGCGTGCTGCAAGTCTAAGTTGGGACTCCTGGAAGAGTTGGACAGCGGGAGAAAACTTCGACCTTATCGTGATCCCGCTTTAAAACCTGCCGTCTGAGCGACTGCTGGTGCTTTGCTGTCGAAAAAACTGGACAAAACTGTTTGAAAGCCGCTTTTTCACAGACTTGTTTTGGAACCGTTTGGTTCCTGAGACGCAAAACACACCACGAATGGGAACGGAACTCCTTTTCTGACACAAGAACGCCAAACCAAACTCTCTTCATGACCTCGAAGAGAGGGATGCGTCTCCAACATGTGGAGTACATGCGGCGAACACGACTTCCACGCAAGTGCGAATTCCAGCGTGTTGCGTTGTGAAAGGAGAGAAAAATGGCTGCCGACAGACGGCGTCAGACCTCCACAGGCAGATCACGGGAGCCAGACGAGTCAAACTGGAGCGGGGGGCGTTCGCGAGTCCGATCCGACTGACATATTTGCCTTCACGCGCAAGTTTCTTGCGCGTGAAATGCGCAAGTTTCTTGCGCGTGAAGGCAAATATGTCAGTCGGATCGGAGGACGTCGTGCGCGTGGCCGGTTCCTGTGAAGTGCTTCGTTTTCCCTCTTCCCCAAACTTCCTGGTTCCTGCCGTGAGGGCCCAACGTTTGCGACGCGATTGGCTTCGGATTCCCTCAAACGTTACAATTTGCCGCGCTGAAACCGACTTTGATAAAGACACAAGTTTTTCTGATTGTATTTCCTTTATTCAATTACAGACATCAGCCTGATAAGAATCAAATGAAGCACCTGGACTGATGTTCCTTTTTTTTTTTTCTTTTTCTATACAACCAAAGAAGCTTCACCAAACGAAACGATCCACCAGACACATTTCTACGTCTTCATCTTTTCCTGCTAAAACAAAAATACACTAATGACCAACATGAAATGCCACCCAGTTTTTTTTTTTTTTTGATGGCACTTCCTGCAGCAGAGCAACAAATTATCCTGTTTAGCTTTTATCTCACAGTTTTAATCGAGACACCCGGCGAGATCACAGCAGCTGTGTCTCACTTTAAGACCGACTTTAAGGGAATTCAAATAATCACTTTGCTGCTGCGGCGAGAGAGTAAATAATAGTATTTCATCTGCGCGTTTCCAGCAACGTTTACTCGGTAACATGAAACTAATGTGAGTTTATTCAAGCTGCGATCGCTGCGTCATTTCGACATGAAGGCCGAGCGTCGATGGAGACCTGAACTTACAGGGTGTAAATATATTTTCCTTTGATAATCAACTGGATCAGGCGTCAAAACATTTACAGAAACGGAAAGAAATCCAATCAATTATTCAGAAACTAATCATCTGGGCTGATTCTGAACCACAATTTAAAACTGACGTCTTATTTTCTAAATTTTCAGCGTCTATTTATGCCGGTTTCAGTCGGCGTTTTTCCGTCTGATTTGGGATCACAGGTGCTGACGAGTTCAGGGGGATTCATGTGGTCTCTTTCAGTCCGTCTGCGCGCTCTCCAAAAAGCAGCTTCGATCTTGTTTGGCAGAGAGGAACTTTGCAGCCCTCTAAATGGGGCGAAAACCATTTTACATCTTATTTCCGGCGCCGAGCAGGCCCCTCTGAAATAGCTCGATGTTGTGCACTGAGAACAAGGCGTGCACTCTGTAATGGATTGTTTTGGTCTGTGTCTCACTCTCTCGCCCTCTCTCCCTCTCTCTCTCTCTCTCTCTCTCCCCCCGCAGGGCTCAAGCAGATCCATGCGCTGTCCATCCAGGGGAACTATGAGCTGCGTATCGACCTGGAGGACTTTGAAAATAGCACCGCGTACGCCCAGTACGGCACCTTCGGAGTGGGCCTCTTCTCGGTGGACCCCGATGATGACGGATACCCTCTGACCGTGCTGGACTACTCCGGCAACGCAGGTGGGGGACCCAGACTGAACGGACGTCTCTCTCTCTGTCTCGCATCCTGATTAGAAAACAAAAATTAATCGCACCTCTTGACCTGCAGCGTAAACAAAAAAGAAAAGGTGCCCGTTTAAAAAATGGAGAAGCAATTTCAAGAACCTTTGGGGAGGAGGCGGAGAGAATGGGGGCAGGTATGAGGGATGCAGGCGGAGGGGAAACTAGGGTGGAGGAGCGGCAGGTGAAGAGGAGGTAAATAAAAAAAACCAGGATGGAGGAAAAACTCAGGGACCGGCGGAGGCGGGTGGGGGAAAAAAACGGGACGAAAAAGTGCGTGCGCGGTGGCTTTCCGCCCAGATACGGTGTCAGCTTCCGGTCCCGCGACGCCTCTGGCCTCCTCTGCGCTCGCCGTCTGACCTTGGACTCGTTCGCCTGTTGGACACCTGAATGCGGTCAGATTGCGGGCACTCAGAAGCCGGCCGTCTCCGGATGCCCCGGCGTCGGCGTCCCTCCAGGTGCCCGCGACTGTTATTCTTAGTAGTATTCTGCTCTGTTGTGGCAGCTCTGCAATCGGCTGACAGGTGCTCATTTGTGCTGCGAGCAGCTGGATCTTAATGGGCGTCAGACGAGGCTGCTGGCCCCCGGCCACCAAGGTGACATCTACTGCCTTGTAAATGAGCCTTTAAGTGCTTCTATTTCGTCGCGTTTTTTCCCCCTCTCCCATCCTTTTTCCCTCTCTCGCTCTCTCTCTCTTTCTCTCACTCCCTCTCTCTCTCACTCTCTGGACCTCGTCCCATTGTTGACATCGTTGAGTGCTTTCCTTCCCACTCTCGTCCACTCTTTCTCCTCCTCCTCCTCTGATGTATTTCTTCTCTCCCTAACATCAGCATGAACATCATACATGCCTGTCAAATTATTTTTCCCCCCACTGAGTGGTTGCCATAGCGATGCCAAATGGAGAATAGAGCGGGACAAGAGTGAGAGGGTAAGGAGCTCGGGCGGCCACATCCTGGGCAATTAAGGGCTGTTTGACGCCCCGACGAGCCGCTCGCCGTCACCTGACGGATGGCGAGCGGCCTCCGGGTTCAGCTCGCAGCGGCGTCCTCGGGTCGGCTCCTCGCCGCAGCGTGAATCCCGCTTCAGAAAGAAAAAGGCGGGCCGCAGGGTGAAGGCGAGGCGCAGGACGGGAGGGGCTGTCGGGGTGGGGGGGAGTTTATCCAACGTTACGAGCTCTTCTTGCTGGAAAACTCGGAGGCTCCGCCGCAATACCTGCACGGACGCCGCTTTCATTTCACTCCTAAGCCTCTTTAAGGCGGTTATCGATGTAGTGAATTCTTTATATAGTCGCACGATATTTCCAGCTCGCCGCTTTGATTGTGTGGATCAGACTCTCCGCCCAGACCGTGATTAGGTTCAGTCGGGTGGCGCGGCTCGCCGCGTTCCTGCGGCGGTCATTGTTTCGGTGTGAGGGGGGAACGAGCGGCCGGTGAGCAGGATGCGGATTTCTCTGCGTTTTCCTGCCGCCTGAAAGGGTGAAATCAACATGCGTGATTAAACTCGTTAGGTCGGTTCCTCCGCGGCGTCCGTTTGCTGACGAACATCCCGGCGAAATCGTTGGCGCCCCGTTATTAAAACGCGGAAAGGTCACCGCTGAAGCATTGATAAATTGGCTACAAAGCCGTCTGACCTCCTGCTTTAGATAATGAGAAGAAAGACCCCGAAGAGCTGCGAGGTCTTATTTCTAACGCTCTCATTTCCTGTTGTTCTATCCAGGGTTTATCCAGGAATCATGTGCCATTTCAAAGTAAATCTGTTGTGAATACGTGTAATTATTGTGGGCTGGGATCTCGTCAATAACTTTCAGTGTCAGAGAAGTAGAGGAGTTGCAGTGGAGCAGCAAGAATCTGGAATCAGAAATCCACGATTCACCTTCTCGATAAACGAGCATCAAACAAACATGTTCAATTTTTATGTTTTTGGGGGGAAAAACTTGGGGGAAAAAAAGAAAATTTTGTAAAAAAAAAAAAAAAAAAATCGTAATAATAAAAATAAGAATAATAAGAATAAATTAATAAATAAAAATAAAATGAAATTCAAAAAATAGAAAGCAATAATAAAAAAAACCAGCAGAATTATATTTTTGAAACACGTTTCACAAATTTTACAAGCTTTTTTGGGGTTTTTTTTGTATCTATTGAAACCTCAGTTTTAAAGAGTTCCATGAAAACAATGTACAGCCAACTAAGGAAACTGTCCCATGCTTTTATTTTGAAAGCTGTGAGCGTGAAACATCAAAGAAGAACGATATTTGGAGAATAACTGCCACTAAGTGTTTGTGACGTGAATGTTCTCATGCCGACCTGCTTGTTTCTTGTTTGGTTTTGCGCTCTCAGGCGACTCTCTGCAGAAGCACAACGGCATGAAGTTCACCACCAAGGACCGGGACAACGACCACTCGGAGAACAACTGCGCCTCCTTCTACCACGGCGCCTGGTGGTACCGCAACTGCCACACCTCCAACCTGAACGGGCAGTACCTGCGCGGCCAGCACACCTCCTACGCCGACGGCATCGAGTGGTCCTCCTGGACGGGCTGGCAGTACTCCCTCAAGTTCTCCGAGATGAAGATACGGCCCACCCGCGACCCCGAGAACAAATGAGAACTGACGGCGGAGAGGCGGCGATGAAGGGAGGAAGGAGGCGAAGAAGAAAAAAAGAAGCATAAAAAAAGGCAATTTTTTTTGAAACATTCTCACGATCTCTGACCGCTGGATGAGGTTCCTCGTCTCCTCGTCTCTGTTTGTCCACTAAAACATACCTCTTTGAGTTTGGTTGACTGACGTTTTGCTTCGTGACGTCTCCCGTTTTTCGCTCCTCCATCACTCAGCTCCTCGTCATGCTGGCAGCCATCGTCCTCCGTGTGCTCCCCCTCCCCCCCCCCCTTCCTCCCCCTCCCGCTTCGGAAAGTAACAGCGATGCCCTTTATTCTTTTCATCCGACAACAACCCCTCCAGGAGCCACAGCACAACGCTGACACGGTGGTCCGACGCCGCCCCCCCCCCCCCCCACCCTGACAGGATCACACACCAGTGGTTTCCTCCTGACTTGTAACTGACCTCCCATCTGTGCTGACACGGCACTTGGACTGTGGTTCAGTCCCCCACCGTCGCATTGTGATCCGTGGACGGAGGGTGGGCCCAGGAAACGATGACCCCCCCCACCCGCCACCCCCCCCCTTGAAATATGAGCACAAGCTATAAATCCTCCTATTGTCCGCTCGCTCAGCAGAGGAAGTCCAGGACTTCACCTGCGGCGATGGCGACAGCGCGCGGCGTCACATTTACATCCTTGATCTGCGTGAGTTAGACCCAGCAGGGACGGAACATGCAAGGCCTCAGATAATGATGGTGGGAGGGTGGAGGGAGGTGGTGGTGGTGGGGGGTGGGGGTGGGGGGGCAATGTGACAAGAGTTAAATTGGTGGAAGGAACGGAGGGGAGGAGGGAGGGGGTGGAAGAAGAGGCGCAAACAGGAGAAAAGGGGCGAAAAGGGAAGAGACGGCGGAGGATCTCATTCATCTGACTGGGGCCATTAGGGAGCATATTGGGCACTTTGTCTGATCTGCCTGCCAGCTGAGTACTGGCCAACTGATGCAGCACTCGCAGATGGTAACCCAGCACTCTGTGGGTAGGTGCGCATGTGTGTGTGTGAGAGAGAGTGTGTGTGTTTGTGCGACAGACAGACAGACAGACAGACAGTGTTCTCTAACATTATCAATTTCCTGTCACCAGTGCAGCGGAGCGTCTCGATTGACTCCAGTGTTTTCGCGCAGGCTGACTAGAACATGATGCATGGCTGCCATACCGTCACTTCCTGCGTCCGGGCGTCAGAGCGCCGGTTTTTCGCGGCGAGAAGGTCCGCGGAGACGGCGAGGAAAGCGGCGAAAAGAAAACCCCCTCCGCTCCCGTTTCTCATTTGATTTCTTACGGGAAGTGATTATGACGGGATCGCGCGATGCGCTCGTCACGCTGCGAGAAGACAGACGATCTGACGCTCTCGACGTCTGTCCTCGAACCGCAGGTCCCGGCGAAGTCGCGATCGCCCGACACGAACGCAAAAAAAAGGTAAAACGATTTTTTAAAAAAAACACTACGACACCACGTGGGCGGGAAACAGTGCAATTCCGACGTTCTCTCGTTTTATTTTCCTTTTTTTTACGTTGGTGAAATCAACTTTTTTGGGGATGTAATAAAAGCTTTAAGATACGTGTAGATTTTACTGTACAGCGTGTATGACTTTTAGAGCATGTCGACCTGTTTCTTACTATGCTAAAAACACAAAGAGAGCTCAAGCACACGGACTGAAAGGAGATCCACTGGTTTCAAAACAACAAAAAAAACAAAATGAGATGTGTTTGCAGAACTCCCCCCCCCGTCCTCCCCCCTGTCTCCCCCCCCCCCCCGTCCGTCCGTTTGTAACTTCATCGACAGGTGGGAGGAGCCCACGCCGCTCCACCGAGTCGAACGTTGACGCGACGCCCCCTGAAGCACATGACGGTCGAAGTCTCTCCGGCACAAGTGGAGAAAATCTCTGACTGAGGCACAAAACCGGGAGGGATTTCCAACCTTCCAACCGGCACGCGAGCGGTCGCGTCGGACGGCTTCTTCTTCTTCTTCTTTTTTTTCGGCTCTTTTTCTTCTTCGGGTTTCTGGAGAGTCGTGCGACGCCGGGGAGCCGACGTGTGCTGACAGCGAGTTAAGTGCAGCGCGGCGCCACGCTGCAGCGAGCACCTCTGACACTGGAACAGCTGCGAGCGTCTCTGTCGCCACTGCTGCTCGGATGGATCCTCCTCCTCCTCCTCCTCCTCCCCACCCACCACCTCCTCCTCCTCTTCCTCCTCCTCCTACCCCACCCAATCCCGTGCGTGCTCCTGCGGGCACCTCGGCTGTGTACATATACAACTATGCGTCATGTCTTGGTGGACCGCCGCCGCCGCCGCTGCCGCCGAGGCTCATCAAAGCACAGACACACGTGATAAACACTCGCAGATGGCGCCGCGGCACCGCCATCGAGGTCCGACGGCCGTCAGGGACGCTTTCGAGAACCAGCTTGAGTTCTTTTGAACTCGCTGGCGGCGCGCGCGTGAATGTATGCCGGACGTGTGCGCGCGCACGCACGCGCGTGCGTCCCCCGCGCCGGACGGACGAGCGCGCGTCTGCCGTGTATATGCACACGCTCGTGCCCACGTGCATGAGTCAGACGAGCGCACGGGACCGTGTGTCCCCCCGTCCCCCGTCCCCCCCGTCCCCCTCCCCCTCCCCTTCCGTGGAGTTTTGAAGTAATGTGATGCTTACGTGCTACTCGCCTCCACCTCCCCCCCCCCCCCTCCCTGCTATTTGTGTTGATAACAGAGAGATTTACGATGATTATAATGAACTATTACTTATTGTGATTGTGAAAAACATGAAAAAAAGACAACAACCCATTAGAGTGGACGCCACCCCCCGGTGCTGTGTTGAACTGCGCTTGTACCCTCCGTTTAAAAAGAAAAAAAGATTAACCCCGCCCCTTTTTTTCTCTGTTTGCCTCCACACCACATCGTGCTCACTGTATTTGTTGACGCTTCGTTTCCCCCCTCGTTTGGTTTGTTTTTTCTTCGAGCGGAGCTTTCCTGCGTGTTTCCGTTTGGGTGAATGCCTTCTTCTTCCTCGTCCCCCCCCCCCACTGCCCCCCCTCTCCCGCCGCTGCAGCTCGCTCCCATGGTAAGAGAGACGATAAAAGAGTGAAATCAGAGGCGCTAATCATTCCCAGTTACCCCGCTCATTACGAGGCATCAGCACCCTTTCTGATCGACCCCCCCCCAGCCCTCTTTCTTACTGTGTACCTCCTTAATTGCCTTAGCCTCTGCTGCCAACCCCCCCTCCCCTCTAAATCCTCCCCTCTTCTTCTTTTTCCCCCCACTCCTAACCCCCACCCCCCTCTTTATTGCTGTTTTTGGCCACGCCCCCTCCTCCACCCGGGCCCCGCCTCCATCTTTCCCAGCGCAGAACTAAACTCTTGTTTCTTTTTTTCTTTTTTCGTTCTTTTTTCTTTTTCATTTTGGTGACGTACTCTAGATTGTTTTGCGGAATCTTGATACTGTGTTTTAATGTTCTTGTCAACATTTAATAAACATTCACATTTTATAAACGGGGGGGAAGCACCCTGACGTCTCTGTGCGCTTGCGTGTCTGTCGTCCCGCCTCGTCTCGTCACTCGCTGTTCCGGCTCCAATTTAAAAACGTTGATTTGATGAAGCGAGCGGCGAACCTTCGCTCGCTCTCTGTCAAGAGAACAACCTGTCCCGGAACGTCGGCCGCAATCAGGAAGCCGGCGGCGCGTCGGCAGGTATCGGCAGAGCTGTCCGCGTGGACATAAAAGATATATGAAAAATAATAAATAGGCCGCCGGACGGATTGCTCTGTTTGAGCCCTGCGATAACATCTCTCCGGGTAGTTTTTTGCCCCAGACGTGGTAAAACTGCGTTTACCTCGCCGAGCCCGGAGACGACGCCGGGCGGGGATTCTGGAGGTCACGCGAAGCTTGCGGCGCGTTATTATCTTCCGGCGCCCGGCGTTATCGCCGGGAAACGAGATTTAGCTCCATTATTCCGGCGAAAATAATGGATTAGAATTAAGAAGCAACCAAGCAGGTGGAAATATCCGAGGAAAATTCATTAGCTTTTAATTAGTTTTCTCTTTAATAAATTACAATCTTAATATTTCTTCAGATAAGTGGCGACGGCCTTTCCTGAAGAAAAGCCGCCGTGCTTTTTGTCTACCGCCCACTCGTTTCAAGTAATTCGCCTGTTGTAGAGAAACGCCAAAATGGAGAAAACACAGGACAAAAACAGCAAGTTCTAAACTCTGTTTTTACCTCGAACCTTCTGTGTCGCGTTGAACTGCGTCCGGCCCTTTAAGAGAGTCGAGCAGGAAGCGTAAACGAAACCTCTCGGTGGAAGTTCGTCCTCTCGTTTCGAAGCGGCGACATAAAATCGCCTCTTCCTGCGACGGCTCGTTTCTCTTCCCGCGTCGCTCTTTGGCGTTAACTGCCGCGCCGTCCTTTCCTAATTAGGCGACGGCGAGACAGACGAAGCCTTTTTTTCTCTCGATGACGCTTTTAACTTTCAGCGTCATACAGTAAACACCATCCATCAAACGGAGGCTCATCGCGGACGTTTACGTTTCCCGTCGGTGATGGGAAAACGTATTTGTTTACCCTGCTCCTCGCTAAACAACCACTTCAGCCTGGTTTATATACATTGTTATGAATGAAAGTGCATCATTTTATAGCTTTGATTCTTGCTCGCTTGATTTTTATCGCCGTATTTTTCCATATTTGCTGGTGAGTGATGTCACGTCCCGCGTCTTTGGAGCACCGACTGAAATAAATCAAGATTTGAAGACAGTGGAGGAAAAAACCCACCCTGATAATGTTCTTTAATTCCAACACGACAAATGTTGCAGCGGAGAAATCCACTTTACTTCCTGATGTCGAGCGTCGGCGCCGCCGTCCCGCCGGCGTTTCCGCTAAATCCGGCCGCACAATGCGACCTGTCAGCGAGCGAAAACCCAAGCGCCAGCGCGGGGGCCAAGCCGGGCCAAGCCGGGGCCAACGTGGTGCAGCCGCTAATTGCCTTGAAGGCGTGCGAGTCATGATTAGGAAGGGTGTGTGTGTGTGTGTGTGGAAGGGGGGCCGGCGCCAAGACGGGGGGATGCCAGCCGTGTGATCTCGCTCCTCAAGTCGCAGTTCAAAAGACACCAAACGATGTCAATGAGCGCGCTGATATCTCCGGAGAGCCGCTGGATGCAGCCGGCATTCAGGCCCCGTCTCGGCGCTCGCAGCTCGCGGGCTTTGCCGTCAATTTCTCGCCTTCAAAGTGGAGAACTGGCAGCGAGGACGCCGCTCGCTTTATCCGGGCGAGCCACGTCGAGTTCTAAACGCTGTTTCGACTCCTCTTTGGAGACCTCAATCAATCGGCGGGCAGATGTCGTGAACGCCGAGATGCCGCACCTCGGGGCGAGGAGTCCGCGTGCTCTCCCTCCGCAGAGCGCCACTGGCTCCGCCCACCGACAGGAGCTGGACAAAGGCTTGGGCCTGACCTGAAGGATCGCACTCGAAGCTGAACGGACGAAGAGGCGATGATGATTGTGTTTCGTGAGGGAGGAATCAAACCCACATGAAGATTCGCCGGGAAAAGCAGCCGGACGCGAGCGCTGTTTCACTTCAGGTGAAGTAAAAAAAGACGTCGTGCTTTGACCGTCTTATCAGCGGTTTGTTAAAGCTACGTGGCGCATTCGTTGGTCTCCAAGGTAAAAAAGTCCCACCGCCACATTCTCCGACGACGCGGCGCCGTTTTTCGTTGTACCCACGAGCGGGGGTGCCGAGCGGAGCGTCGAGTCGCCGTCAAAAGTTTCATATCAAAGCTTTTGGATCAAACGCGTTGTTTTGCGCCGCGTAAATCCAAACTAACGACCCCGACGAACGACACCGAAATTGTCGCGCAAATTAGAGAGCCTGGCATCAAAGCCGCGCACGTGAACCTGCGCGTCGCCGCAAAGCTTTATTTATCAGAGGGTTTTTGTTTTGCGAAGTATATTTCTGTCACTAATCAGGAGACGTGACGCTGTCTTTTTAAACCGGCGTCCTTTCATTTCACCGGTTTACCGCCGAGCACTTTAACGCGACGTATCGGCGGCAGATAATTATGATGGCTCTCTGCTTCGCTTTATGTGCCGTCAGTAAGTGAATTTGCCACGCGGTGATTAATGACCGCCGAGCGGCTGCTTCAGTGCTGCGAGGAGGACGGGCGGGCGGGTGTTTTTGACAAAAAGACAATTGATCGTCACAGCGCACGTCAGATATACGAGCGTGCGTGCATGTGTGTGTATTTGTATTCTAATTCTGCTGCTGTGTTGCAAAGATCTTTCTATTATTTATCACTTTTATACTTCCTAACGCCTCTTTTTTCTCTCTTTCTGTCCTTCACTTTAAGAGTGATGAATATCCGTCGTTTTATCTCTATTTTAATAACCAACAATCTCATTTTCATTCACTTTTAAAACACCACAAAGGCCATTTGTCTGCGTTTTCCTCGTTGTGTGTTTCTTCAAGCCAATAAATCAACTAAGAATCAAGTTTTTATCGTAATAAATAAACACTTATCAAAAACTGCGACAACTTCTTGCACGCTGGACTCTCTTAAAGGGCCGCACGCGTCAGAAAGATGTTATTTTTTCATCCTTTCCGGTTCGGGATCGCAACCGAAACTTGGTGTGAATCCGTCGCGCGTACAGAGCCATGCTTCAGCTAAATCCTTATTGTTCCGAGAGGGATCGTCAAATCCCACCCGACACCTCTGTGCGACACCTCGTTTTTGCGCGATATCAACACCACTTCTCCTCCGCGCGACATGCATTGAGCAGGTGGTGCCGATAAGCCTGTTTGAGGGGAAGAAGAAGCTAATCCTCCCTCAGAACAGCGTTATTTTTCCGGGCTAAGCGTCAGATGAAGCGATGTTTCCTTTCATTCGGCGGGTTTTTTAATATTCAGCGGCTCGGATTCAAGTTCCCGAGCTGCAAACTACATTTCTTTACTCACCGCATCATCGAATTTTCCGACCAGCTTCACTCGGCGAAGCTTTTATCCCGTGAAGACGTGTCGTTACGTGCGTGATGGACCAATTACAAGGACTTACAGTGCCGGTGAGTTCGGAGGGCGGCGGCGGCGGCGGCGGCGGCGGCTCCTCGGCCTCCTCGCGGAGCCTCCGCGTTCCCGCGGCTAGGAATCATGAATACGGCTCCTTTTACCTTTTCCCTTCTTCTTCTTGCAGGATTCACCTTGTGTTTTTGGAAAAGCTCCTGACACGTCAGAGCCTTGATTAGAATAATAATGCAGGAGAGAGACGAGCAGCCGGTTGACGAAACTCCGAGGCAACGGCGAGTCGAGGTGTTCGACTCGGCTCTACCTGACAGATATTTCCCTCCATAAATCACACCGGTTGAATCTTCAAATGTTTTTTTTTTCCCTCTCTCTCTCTCCTCTCTTACAAAAAAAAACCCCCATCTTTGCGATTCAGAGGATAAATATTATTTTTGCGAAACGACGTCTCGAGAATCTCTACTCAACACGGAGAGCAACAAAACGCAGCGTTTTATGTTCTGATTGAAACTTGAAGTGCTTAGAAAGCGCAAAGCTTCCTCGGGAAGCTCGTTAACTTGACCTGATTTGACCTTTTGCACACAGGACTCTCTTAAAGGGGCCACACAGCTAAAAAGTTTGGGGTTTTTTATCATTTTGACTCAATGGATCGCCACAAAACCTGACTCACGTGTTCCATTTGTCGTCCTTCAGTTTCAAAGAAATCAAGTGAGAAATTTGTCGCATTTTTCTTCTGAAAAGCACACAGAACAACGTTTTTCTTCCACTTTTTGTCCCTTTTTGTTCGATATTTACATCAGCAAGTTCTTTCACACGAGCAGCCAAACAGCTCACAAGTCCTCTGTGTCTTAAACTTGCGATAAATCCTGCAAAATCTCTCATTTTCATCAGATTTGTTTCAGTTTTCCTGCAAACGGAACTTGCGCCGAGGCTTTTTCGAGCCCTCGTTGCCGCCTAAATCCCGATTACGGGCGGCGATCCTCTTTGGAAGTATTTATTCCGGAGAGGAACGAACTCTTTGAGCCGCCCCGAGTGACTCGGTGACCCTGCAGCCATTAGCTCAACGACTCTTTTGCTGCCATTATAATTAGGAGGAGCGCTGAGGGGCAGCCGCAGTAATCGTGTCCCGGTGGTGCTTTCAGAGAGGGGGGAGACTTTAGGGGTACTTCACTTAATTTTTACTAATTTCTGTCCGTTCATGGAGATGCGAGGACGGCAGGCCGCTCGCATCGCTCTCGACATGTTTTGCGCGGCTAAAAAAAAAATGCCTCCTCTCGGACTTGCTTTTGTGTTCGTCGCCATGAGCGACCGCTCTTGTGTTTTGTGAGGTTGAGGGGCTGCTTTTTTTCTCCCCCCTGAATAATGTTTTCCACCTGCGTCGGTTCAGCGTCCCCGCAGCACAGAGAGCGAGCCGCCCTGACCCACTTGCCGGGAAAAAAACAAACCGCCGACCCGGCAGAACCGTCTGAACGGCACAGACAGCCCGTCTGCCGCCATCAAACAGGAAGAGGAACCGGCGAACCTCTTTTTTTTTTTAACAGGGTTCAGCTTTGCTGATGAATTCTGTCCTCGGCCATTAAAAGCAGTCATTCCTCACGCCGTCGTGCCGTCGCTTCGTTCACGTCTCATCGCCGTCTCGAGCCTTCAGCTTGTTTGTTCGCGCGATTTGTTTTCGTCGCGCGATCTCAATTAAAAATCGCCCGTGTTGTTGTGACCGTGTGCACGTGAGTGACATCACACCGCGTTTTTTTTATTCAGCTGGGAACACGTATGTGAGGCTCTCGCAGGCGAGTCCCCAGGCGCCGGCGCCGGCCGCCGTCTCCCCGACGGTATTGGACGCTCCGCTAATTGACGGCACTGGCAGGTAGGAGGTCCCTGTGGGAAACCGCGGCGGTAATATTCTGCCCGACAGACACGGACGGCGGCAACCTGGACGCCGCTTATTGCCGGTGACACCTCACAAATACGCCGCGCCGGATAATAACTAAGCAGACCGCCGTGAGAGCCCCTGACGGACAAATGCTGGCGGGTGGGGTGGAGGGGGGGGGTGTTTATTCAAACGACACCAGAGCTCCTCGTTTACCCTTTGGTGTTCAAGCGATGAACTCCGATGTCGCCAAACCGTTCTCACCCAGTTCGTTGAGCGCCGGTGCAGGAAGGGGGCGGAGAGACGTGAGGCGTCGCCCTGGAAACAGAAGCACCCGAAGTAGCTCAAGGCCGAGATCGTCGGATCAAGGGAGAAACCAGTAAACATGAAAGTGACGATTGATTTCGTTTACGGGGAAGATTATCGAGCAAAACGGACGTTGTTGTTTTCCCGAATCCTTGTTTGCTGCTGGTAAACATCTGGTCCAGTCCTGCCAGCGCAGGTTGTCGGCGAACCAACCGGCGGACCCTCCGGAGGGTCACCGCCAACGCCACCATGCCCCCCCCAGGCTGCCGTCAGGCGTGAGGTCTGTGAGTGGGATTTCTCTGCTTCCTCCTTTTCCCGCGAAGCCGAAACCTGGCGGACTCGCTCGCTTTACGGCGGGAATAAAACAAAAAGGCAGTTGAACCTGAAGCCCCCTCGTCCCGTTTCCCGGTTCGTTATGTGGACCAGAGGGTCCCGCGAGGACCCTCGGCGGCACCCCTGCCGACACGGACCTACGCAACCCCGCCCACAGACACCAGGGCGGGATGTACGTTTAGACGGACGCGCCGTTTGTTGATGTGGAACTTAAGTTTCCGCAGGAATCCAAACAGCGGCGTTAACAAATCCCTCCGGCTGGTCTTGAAGGCAACCGTGGGGACACTAACTTCTACAGTAGCCGTCGTTAATATCCCCGAGGCCCCGTGGTGGTCAGCCGCCATCACTTTAATTCCTCCTTGCATCATATTAAACGGAGAATATATGGAAAGCATAAAAGCGACGGCATCCTCTGAGCGGGAAGTCGTCGGCACCTCCTTTGGATTCACCTTCGGCGGGCCGACTTCTCGTAACTCCCCTTTTTACGGCGCCCTTTTGTCTACTTCCTGCTTACTTTGAGTCTCGGAGCCGCCATCCCGGACAACCGCAAACACGGCTGGATTTTTTCACCAAGTTTTTATGACGAGGTGCGACTTTCCCGCCCAAGAATTCCAGCCAGATGCGGGTCTGTCAGCCTTTCTCGGAACGAAACCCACGGGATGCGAGAAAAGCATCTTTTTTTATGGATTGCACCCTGGTTGATTGTGTCGTTTCTGTTTGAAGTTCCAGACTTTCTGCCACTTTATCTTGTTTTTCTTGTTGAACTTTTTCCTCCTTTTTCTTTAACGCCACATTCACGACAGCGACCGGCAGCTCTCTTGTTTGTTTGTTTGTTTTTCTAATATTCCTGCTGCTCTTTTTTCCGTGAAGTCAGACTTTCCTTTTTCTCTCGTCTTTGGAACAATGCACTTCGTTCACATCTCGGCTGCTCTCGATCGTTATAAACTCAGCTCTATCAAACAATGAGAGAGATTTCGCTGCAGCTTTTGGCTTTGTGTCTAATTGATTATGAGTCGCGTTCAACTGCGTTCCAGCTCGAAGCCAACGGGACATTGACGGAGACGTTTCCTTCTTCCTGCGCTCTCTCTTTGTCTTCTCCTTCGAAATCTTCTCACCGAATCCGATAAGCTTCGCCGCGCCGGCCCCGCCTCCACACCTCGAGGCTGAAGCCGAGGGGTTTAACCGCCGCTCGGCGCTCCGACTCTCACCTTTAGTCGCCGAGCTTCGGGGTCGCGACCGAGAGGATGAAGCAGCAGATACGAGCCGGCGAAATTAGTTTTCTTTGCCGGGACGCGGCCGTGAGAGCTCCGATTCCCGGATAGCCTCTCTAAGCTCCTCACCTCGCCTCGCAACTGTTGTTTCTCTCTCTCTATGTTGAGCGGTCGCCAGCGCCGGCGCTGGGGGCATCTGATTAGGACGTCTTCCTGAATCCTCCCCCCGGTTGGAGGCGTTCCGGGCACGTCCGCAACCGAGTCGGAAGCCCCGAGGACTCGGGAGAGAATCCGCGTACGTTCCAGCTGGTCCGCCGGCGCCTCGGGTTTCCTTCGGGAAAGGCGCTCGCGATTGGCAAACGGGTTGCCGGGCAGCTCTCGTTAGCCGGCCGCCTCTGAAGCCAGCGCGCTCTTTTCGAGTGGATCGATGGAGGGTTTTCCCGGCGTTGCCGCGTCAGAACGGGCAGGAAGTTTATTCCGCTCGACGGCAAATGAAATATATATTTCCCCGCGCGGCTCCGTGGGGAGTTGGAACTCATTAAAACCTTCACGATTAGGTATTTATCGCCGGAAAAGCTTGTTTTACTGCACGAGGCAGTGACTGGGCCGCTGCGGCATCCTCGTGTTTTATCATAAAGCCTTTTATAAAATTACAGCCGCCTCGGAGAGGAGTTGTGTAACTCGAGAAGGAGCGAAAAGGGTCACCGGAGCGACGTTCCAGTCGGCGGCTTCGCCTTTACGTAACCGCCACCTTCTCTTCTTTTTTTTCCCAGCGGCTTGGCGCCGTTTCGTGCAACTTTTTGAGGAGAGTTTCCTCCGAATCCCATTTGAATGTATTAAAAGCCATTTCTGAAGCAGACGAATAGACAAATGGGCCGAAAAAAAAATAGAAACTAAAGAGAAAAAAAAAAACAAACAAAGTGCTCGCCGGAGGTAATTATAGAGCATTTACGCCACTCGCAGCTATGGCTCCTCTTTGTGCTGTCAGCGCTCGGTGTGTGTCTGTGTGTGTGTGTGTGTGTTGAGCCGCTTTGTGTCAACAAAGAGACAGTTGCATAATGTAAAATTGCTGTTTTTTTC
>JASSRZ010000083.1:13444266-13465681 GCA_032164315.1 Malacoctenus gilli | reverse complement strand
CACTCCCAAAATGAATAAACAGTCTTCTTTACTTGGTCATCTTGTTGCTTCCTCCACTTCCGCACCATTCATTCGTTCATGTTAACCCTCTCAGGCTCAAATTAAGTTGTAGTTGCAGGAAAAATTGACATTTGGAGAAAATGATCATATGGGGTAGTAATGTACAATTCAACTTTTTAACTGTTTGTTGCAAATGCACAACTAAGTCCTTCTGTTGTACTTCTGAGTAACAAAAGCTCTTAAAATGTGGATGTGGAGTAATTAGCTAATTAGCATTTAGCTGTTGCAAATCTGCAACGTCTGCCTGGAGAGGGTTAAATTCTCTCGCTGCTGCTCTATCTCCGTGTTCTACTGCGTGAATGATCGCCTTGAGTCTAAACTGCTCACCCCCCGGCTGGCCACGGGCGGCGGCGGCGGCTCCTCGCCGGCGGTCGCCACCGCCTCGCGCAGTCATAGATCCCAGCATGAACCGCGCGCTTGAAGTCAGCGGCTGCTTATCGTAGTTGCGAGACCTGTTGTGACTCAATATTGGTCAAAATATAAGGCACACTGGATTATGAGGCGCGGCCAGCTTTTGAGAAAATTGGAGGTTTTTTGGTGCGCCTTATAGTGCGGAAAACACGGTAAATTGTGAACTCATTCTACAGCCTGTAACTTCTTCGAAGTGGGCGTGGCTAGTGCCATTTTCACGTGTGAGACGCAATTCAGAAACAGGCAAATAAACGCGCGTGTTCCCAACAGTCCTTGTAACCTCGAGAAACTCACCAAATGTCTCTGTTCTCGCAGACTGTGACGGACCCTCAAAGGGCGCGGCGTCTCCACACGCTCGACAAATATCTGCTTAGTCTGAGGTGAGCGGCATAAATATTCAAATGTTCCGGTGCCGAAATAGCCCGACAATGCAGCGAAGCGTCGCCGTCATTAGCAGCGGGAAACGGAGGTGGCGGGAGGCGTCTGCGACAATCGCGCCCACACCTGGAGAGGGGGGGGTGGGGGGGTCACCTTTCCCGGGGTAAAATGGCAGCGCAGAGGCAGTAAATTCAGGCGGCTCGCCGTCGAGCCGGCGGGCCGGGGGGACGCCGAATGAGAGCGGCAGAAAAACAAAAACAAAAGTAAGCCAATAGGAGACGCGACGGGGCGTCCGGCTCTCTGCTCTCAGAAATGAGTTATATCCCGACCATAGGCAGCCGCTGAATACAGAGCAGCAGCCCCATGCCTGCCACTCGCAGCGCTGTGTGTGTGTGTGTGTGTGTGTGTGTACTCCTTTGATATGTGTGAATCATAAAACAATGTCTCTGTGTGAAACCTCTCTGGCAGAATTTGCCTAGTGTGAAAATCCATCCGCCCAACACGAGCGAACATTTTACTCATTAATGTCTTGAGAGATTTGCGGCAGAAACACCAAACAGCCTGCAGAACGCGTCGCCGCGACAAAGACGACAGCGTTGTTTTTTGTGTCCGCGTTTGTTTGTTTGTTTGTTTGGCCGTTTTTGCCATGTGGTTTTTTTTTGTGTTGTGTTTTTTTTTTTAACGTCCCTTTGTGTGTTTTGACAGGCACGCTGCAGTCGAGGAGTCGACTGTAATCTACGGTCTATTGTCAGTGACTCACTCATTTCAGAGCAGCTCTTCATACATATTCAAGAGATTTTTGTCACCGATGGAGAAAGTGATTAAAGGAGGGGTCCGTGAAGACGCAGCCGCCACCGCCGCCACGGCGACGCGATGTTCCCGAACGCGACGCGTGGAAACGAGAAGCGCGACAGAAACGAAGTGACAAATTTTAGACTAACCCGGTTTTTTTGATGTATTTATATCGAAGTTCTCGATAAAAAATTGCATCACAAAAGATCACAAGCGGAAAGACAGGCATTGATTCCACACGTGTAATTGGAGGCCGTTTATCCGTGTTGGTGTGACTCCTCGTTCTGGCTGCGCATGTGGCGGTCTTACACGCATGTGCGGCGGGAGTTCCTGCTGCTGCCCCCCTGCTGCCGCTGTGCACTGAAGCCCTCCTCTCCACAGTTTCCTGGCTTGCTGCAGGAACTCATTCAAGGGTACTTTCAAGCCCTCACACTGTGGTTTTTATTTTGGGAATTGCAAAGCAGCCAGACTGCTGACCCAGAATCCTGGACCACCTTCACCGAGGCCCCATGCAACCCCCCCCCCCCCCCCCCCCAAAAGACCACTCAGCCTCCTTCATCCAGACAAACCAAGGATTCAAAATCAGCTCCTCTGGAGTCCAAACGGTGAAGCAATAGTGTAAAAAACAATGAATTTTTTCCTTCTTTTTCCTCGGATTATAGTCGGAACGTGTTCACATTTCATTCTCTTGTCTAATGAGAAGGTTTTATATTAACCTGCAGCTGCCTGAGGCCACGAGGATCCTTCAGGCGTCGGCGTGGAGGTTTTCATAAACCTTATAGTTCATTATGAAATCCGTTAATCCTCATGGTATGGATTTAATGCTGGAGCTACTTTAGGAGCAGGAAAAAAACTTGGCATCTTCCTCTGCGGCGTCCTTAACAAGCTGCAGTTTCCGTGACAGCTTCTAATCTTCCGAAAAAGCTCTTTGACACCCGGTGGACGAGTTTGAACTGGCAGTAACTTCTTTTTCCCTCTTTGTAATCAATTTGCTTGTCACCCGTCGGCCGCGTTGCAACATCTGACACGTCCGACTCCCTCCTTTATCCTGCTGGAGTGTTTGGAGCTCGGACTGTCTCAGATTTTAACTTTGGCCTGGAAAACCAGGTTATTGGTTAAAAAAAAGGAGTCTTTTTTTTTCCCGAAAGGAGGAAAAACTGACCCGCGGGAGTTGCTCAGCCGCAGAGGAGGGGAAGAGGGCGTGGCTCCGGGAGCGCGATTCCCACACACGTAAGGAAGGAACTCCCTCTGTTTATACGCGGCGGCATGCCGGTGTCCCGGGCGGCTCGCACGTGAAGGCAGCGAGGCCAGAGAAGCGGCGTCGACCAGGAAACTGGCGCGTCTCCTTGGATTTGCGTGTGTTTCACAGGCCAAGCAGGCGCTGATGAGTGTGTAAGTGAGCAGATGAGCAAAAATTAAGGAGTCTAAGCTGCGCAATTGCACAGCGTGGCGTCCGTGTCGGCGGGGAACCTCCACGCATTAGGACTGTTTCCACAGACAAAGATACCACACTGTTCGTACTGATACCGAACAGCATGTTTCATGCTAATATCAACCAATCGGCATTAGGCACAACACGTTGATCAAGTTAATCGAGGGAGAAATTATGCTAGAAATTAGTCTAATTTTGTTCAACTGTGTGAAATTTGTCGCCGTCAAAGAGTCAAGTTTTTGAGGAAGAGGAAATCCCTCCATGCAAAGTGGAATTAAAGTCGATACATTGAGCATATATCAGGTTTTTTGGACCTCATGCTGCGACTAGTTTTGTCTGTAGGGATTGAAGCCATTAAAAACACCCTAAAAAGAACAAAAATTGACTTTTTGTAAATTTCTCGCAGGCAGAAAGCAGAGAAGAACCTGGAAAACCTTCATGGACAACAGCAGACTGCCCCTCCGCAGCCTCCCGGCTGGAGAGAAGAGCAGCTGCTGGTCCTTTTATTGCTTGAGAGGTTTGAACGGTAGAGGAGAAGATTAGTCCGGAGATTTAGCGCCGTCGTTATCGCGAAATATTTACATAATAGGCACAAAGCGGCATTTCACTTGGCTCACATTGAGGCTTAACTAGAAGTAATTCGAGGCTTCTGCAGTTTGTTGGACTAACAGCAGCAAGTCGGTCTATTGTAAGGACATAACACTAAAGCTCCCGGTACAGATGTAGCCTCCAGCAGTGGCAAGAGCAGCCATGGATTCTTTCACCTCAGATGTGGCGTGTGAATATTGTATGGAGGCAGAGACACTGACTCCGAGAACGGAGGGAAAAAAAGAAGCGTAACCTGCTCTTCGAGGCAACTTGTTGCTTTTTTTTCCCTCCTTCTCTGACCTCTCTAAACTGTCGCCGGCCAAAGTCGTCTGAGCGCCACGTAAGGGGTCGTCTGGGACCGACCTGGCAGATCCTCCGGATTCCGCCGGCCGAGCGGGAGGTGAGAGACGGAGCAGACATGGCATGCCGATCTGAAGACGTCGGCTCGGCGGGCCTCCCGCTCGAGGACCCTCCGGTCTCGTCCGAGCTCCGAACAAGAACCTGCGGCGAGACCCGAGGGCCGAACGACATGCAGACGGGAGGACGCCTCCACGCCTCCGCCCATCCTCGCTGCTAGGCAGGATGTGGGAGGACGGGGGGAGCGGGCGCGAGCAGGTCCCGTCAGCGCGCCACATATGTCCTCCTCGTGTTCCACTCATCTACCCCCTTGATGCCAAACATGGATGGCCGTTGCCTGCCAAGATGCAAGCTTGATTTGCCATCGCAAAGACAGCAGGCGGACCTATTTTTAGGCAGATGGTTTCAGCATATGTTCGCACGCTGTCGTCCCGTATCTACTCCGAGGTTCATCGAGCCAGAGATGGTCCTGTTTACCGCGAGCACTACCTCTGATCAGCTCTCTGGGGACGCAATATTTTGAAAAAGCTTTATTGTTTGTGATGCAATCAAAGCTGTTGAAGGCCTCTACGAGACAGGTGTGAAATAGTTCCGATGAATCAGGAAGAACTGTATAAAATAAAACAAACACGTCTTTCAGTCAGTTTAAATCCTGGTCGGTCCACATGAAACTGTCCTTTTCCCAACTTGTACTTATCTTCCTCCCTATTTGAGCTTTCTACTACTTCTTCTCTTTCTTTATTGGCTGAATTCAGCACTCATGCTCCACCTACAGGCCTGGTGAGGTACTGCAGGGTTGTGGCGGTTTCGTGTGGTTGGAGTTTTCCAAGAAACTTCTTCAAAACGGACACGTTTACATTCCCGTGCGGACGGGACTTCCACGTCCGTTTTATGCTTCCCTAAACATTTTTTTCCCATCATCTTCGGGAGATGAAAGGAAAAAACATGATCATACCCAGAATATAAACAATCATCTCCAGTCTGCTCTGAAGCGACAAAATCCCGTTGATTAGTTTTATTTCGCGATACCTCCGCAGGGACGCATTCAGTAGACGTCTCGACCGGAGGCCCAAATTAACCTTCCCTTCGTCTTCCCACATGAAGGAGCCGCATTTAGGCTCCGAGCTCCCTCCGGGCGCACGACGCTCTGCCCTATAGATATACAGCGAAAAACTGCTTCAGTTAGTCAAAAAAATATATAGAATTCAAAGGACGCCGCTTCTATACGGCTGTCACCTCTTATACAACCCTCTTGCATCTCGTTACGGCTTTGATGCTCTCTCTGGCAGCTTCTTTGTTCAGCCCAATGCAAACTCAATAAAAGAGGAGTGTTATGCTCTCTTTTTTTCACTCCTCTTAACAAACTTGCGGCGCCACCAGAGTGGGACAGCCCTCGGTATTCCTGCTGCAGCGAGTTTCAAGACGGAGGCTGTCACTACTGCGGGTATTAGCCGAGTACCCCCGCCCCCCCCCTCCCCCTCCTGCACTGTTATCTGGCAGTGGAACAGAGGACTTGGGGCTGTCATTTTGCATGGCATCAGCAGAGACACTGTGCAGATAGTGTCAGCGCTGGAAGATCACAGGTACAAAAAAAGAAGGAGAAGAAGAAGAAAAAGAAGAAGAAGAAGAAGAAGAAGTGGCCTTTTCCTGCAGGATGGGAGCCGGTAATAAGACGGCATTAGAGAGGCGCCAGAATTCAGGCCTACAACTGCAACTTATCTGCACTGTCATGCGCTCGCTGCAGCGACTGTAAGGCATGAAAGAAGATCGGTTTTAAAACAACACTATATTCTTGCTGCCAAACGTGTGAAACCAACACGACGAAGGCAGCCGCCCCTCTGCTGCGTCTCTGCGTTGCTCTTTTCACATCATTTGCACCCGTTACACACCGCTCAGAGATTTGACCTAAAAAAAAAAGAGAGAAAGAAACGGACGTGCGATTCCAAGGTTGTTGCATTTAAAAAGCTAAAGATGTAATTATATTCCACAAGTGTACGCGGCCTCTGAAAAGACGGGGAGGAACGAAGGCAGTGGAGTATAAACCATACGAGAAGAGATGATGAACGACATTGAGGCACGAAATAATGGAACATGAAAAGTTAAAGAGGAAAAAAAAAGGTTATTAGATCCGTCCTTGTGCGTTTGGAGTCTCCATCGAATGTCCTCTGACACTGAATGGCGCCCGTTCGATTAGATCCACCGACATAATTGGCCATTTGGCAGCAGCTTGATAATCTAACCCAATTTCTTATTTTTTTTCCCCAAGTCTAATAATCTGAGACCGGATCGATTTATTTCCGTTTTATTCGGTCCCAAATGTGTCGTTGTGTCGCTCCGTTGCTCCGGACCAATCGGCGGTTGTTTGTTTGACTGCGGAAATGTCAGACAGGAAACAACAGTCAAATGTCAGCGCCAAGACGGAGCGCGAGCGATATATCTTTTTGTCCGTCCGTCCTCCAGAAACACACACACACACAAAAGCGCACGAGTGTTTCGGATTCACGCCGAAGTCATCCCGCCGCCGCGCTCCCGCCGGGAGGCCCACCTGCTTCTTAATCCACCTGCAGAGGAGAAATCAATAGTGTTTTGCTCGCCCGCTCTGGGAAAAAAAACTAAGATTGCAAGCGGACTCATCCGTCCACTTCACACTACTAAATTGTTCCGCGGTATTAATCCAAATATCCGCGTTGATGGCGGATAAGAGCCGCTGGTACAAGGAGTAATGAAGAGTTTCACTCGGTTTTGGTCCCGTTTCTGCACAGAATTGCGGTTTCGCGGCGACATTCGGGTCAGAATATCACTCTTTTAACGGTAAAGTGGACAAACACAGCAAGTTAGGGGCCGATTAAAGGGGACATGATTCCCCCGAACCCAAAAATGAGACATTATGGTTGTTTAGTGCAGAAGGAGACAAGGCTTTATATTAGCAAGGTGGAAGTTACAAAACTTTACTGCATCTTCACACAGAAACAAGAAATAAAATATCCAAAGAAAGTGGTTTTTTTTCACCCCAATCATGTGTTTGTTTTATCCAAACAAAGTCAGCATTTTTGGGCCCCAAACTCGTGACACACGTTAACAAATCGGCTCCCAGATTGAATCAAATCTGAATTTGCTCCTTTTGTATTTTAGGCGTTCAGTCACACATCGACACCGTCACTCCACCTCTGCTTCTACTCTCAAGCTCTACTAGTTCCTTGACTCTGCTTCTATGTCTTATTCTGTGTTTTGGTTGCATCGGTGCAGCTCCACCTACAGGACTCGCGTAAGTATTGCAACCTTTAAAGAACTCTTTTATTTCTGTTGGATGCTGGACTTGCGAATGAAACAAAACTGCGTGATATCACACCAAAATGACAAGAAAACACGAGACGTGTTCAGCTGAGGCGGGGTGCATTTCTTCATCACAGACGTGTGTGTGTGTGTGTGTGTGTGTGTGTGTGTGTGTGTGTGTGTGTGTGTGTGTGTCCTCGGTGGCACATCGGGGATGCTACATCATCACTCACTGCTGAAGGTCAGTTTTTAAGGTTACTTGCAAATGCAACCAAGGACAGAGTCCCACTTTCAAAGGAACTTCAAGGGCGCATCAGACGGAGCTTCAGCATCTTCAAAATCCACCGTACGCACTCCAGTTCAACTCTTTCTCAAATATGCACAGTGAAACAAAAAAAAACTTTATATCCCAGCTGCTGCTGCGGTTTCTTCGGGATATCGTTACTTTTTTTTATTATTGGCAGATATCATCACAGTCTGCTTGTTGCTTTGATGCTTTTTGTTCTGACACCGCCGCTTTAAAGTCGAGGAAGAGGCAGCGGAGGGGTGGAGTGGTTATTACCGTGTTCCTGGTTTGATACCGGGTCAGGGACTTAAAGGTTCCGACTCGAGCGTGCAAGTTGTCAGAATCTCACCGCAGCAGACGAACGTACTTGTTCGGTTGATCAATGATGCTAAATTAACCATCTGGATGAGAGCTTGCCTCTTTTTAACACGACCACCTTCTGGAAAAAATGCTATGACAGTGTAGAGTCCAGTCTAAAGTGGTAGAACAGGGAAGTGGCACATGTTAAGAGGAAGGCGACGAAGGTGACGCTGCGGCCTGTTGGACATTTGCGGCAACAGGACAGAGAAGGACTCGCCGGCACGTTCGCTTCATTGTGTTTCCTCGATTAAAGAAGGAAAAAAAAAAACAACCTGTTAGCGGAGATCTTTCCAAAGGATGCCCACTAAGGGCCTCATTAAATGGACCATCAAGTATTTTGGGAGGGGGGGTTTGGGGCGAGGCTGGTGTAGAGGGGGGTTAGAGTTTGATTCTCATTATTTAGCCATAAAAAAAGAGTCTCTCCGACTAAAAAGGTAACGAGTGAAACAAGCGGCGAACATGACACACATTTTATGTGAGTTTAAGAGGCAAAGCCGCGCAAACAGCTTCTAATTCAAACAGCCGTTTCAGAGCAACACTTATCCGGGGGCTCGCATCTGCCCACCTGATGAAAGCACATCCAACGCTCCCACTCCGCTTGGCTCTGCTAGCGCCGGAGGGAGGTACGTCGTTTTAACTGCTGAAATTCAACCGATATGGCAACCAGGGTTTTTTTTTTCTCCCTCTTTTTTTGTTTGTTTGTTTGTTTGTTTGTTTGCAGCTGTCTGCTGTAGCCGAGGACTGAAGAGAGCAGCGGAGGTGAAGCCGAGCGGCGAAGCAGCCGAGCAACGAGCCGCAACTCTCTGTGAAGCCCTTTCAAACGGAGACGAGCTGCAGAATTAGGTGATGATCCTCTGCTGTTTAGAGGCGAGCCGCCCCGATTCTGAAGCCTGGTTAGAGACTCAGCTGCTGGAAACACAAACAAGTCAGATTCCTGCATTTTTTTATTTTAATTCCACGTTTCAAAGGCTGAACTTGACTCGGTAACAGGAAGTAGATATCAAATGAAGACATGAGATTGGAGAACACATAAATCGTCATTAGAAGTCGAATCGAAACTGATTTGTCAACTAACCTCCTGCTGCTTAACTTATTGTGTCTGTAAACAAACAACATGCTGCGTGTGTCAGATACTCGTCTGACGCACTAACAAACACCTTGATATTCTAAGCCTCGCAGCTCCGGTTACTGACTTTCTCCATGTAGTATTTATTAATACATCAACTGTTTATCGTACCCTCTTATTCTCATCCTCCTTTAATCATTATTAATGGCATTAATATTCATTCGTGAAAAGAAAATCACAAGTAACATGAAAGAGAAAAAGCAAAGACAAGAAGTCATGCTTTTACTGGCATGATGCGCATGCTCAACAGTACAATGGGGTGTTTCTCTCTCGCTCACAGTGCCACCTATCGTCCAGAAAGTGCAACAACGCTTGGATTCCTCCATGCACGATCAAAACCAGGAAGCAGTGAAACGTGTCTGCTTCTGCACGTTCACGTGACGCCTTCTGGTCCTCACCGTTTCTTGAAACATCTGTCTTTTCATGCAGCATCACACGTCTGCCTCCCCCCCCACACACCTCCCCCACTTCTTCCCGCCTCGCTCTCTCTGATTATGCGTGTTTGCGCGCAGCGCCCCGTGATGGACAGCCGTGTAAATGAAGAGGCATGAGGCCCGGGATGATGCTCTGATGACGGTGATTCATTCTCATGAGGGGGGAACGCCGTCCCGTCAAAGTCGCTCACCGCGGGAAGCCGGCACGCGTCTACCTCCGCATACGTCGCCAACCCCGCTGAGTGAGACGCTGTTGATTCGATTTGTCTCAATATTTCGGTAAAATAAACACAAACTCTGAGATTTACAAAGGCTTAACATCAATTTTAGTGGCGCTGTACTTCAAAAAAGACTGAAAGAGCTCCAGATGAGGGTCTAATCGATCTGAAAACAGAGTGAAAAGTCACAACGATCTTCTGTCTCTGACTAGAAAAATCAATAATCTTAATATTAGGGGTTCTAATAACGTAGTAAGACCCCAAACTGGGCAGCAGGTGGCAGCAAATACCGCTGAGCATCGACTGAAGCTAGCCGTCTCTGGATAAGTTTAAAAGTTTGCTGCATGTGGATCCACAAATAAAAGGGTTTGGAGGCTTTTATTCACGGGAAAGATCCGAACCACTCGCACCTCTTTCACGTCCCGCCACCGCCGCCGCTCTGTTGCATCGCAGCGCGACAAGAGTGGTCTCCTGCTCTCCAGACAATCGCAAGAGGAAACTAATTTTTTTAGCGCCGCTCCTTCTGGCGTGAGCCGACTCCCCAAAGTGTTGCGACTAAGTCGGGACTTTGGCAGTTGGTGTTTTCCGTCGCTGAGGAGGGAAACTGACAGCCAGGCACTCAAAGCCGCCACTGCCACCGCCGCCGCCGCCGCCGCCGCCGCCGCTGCTGCATCTGAGGAAGTCAGGAACTTCAACAGGAATGATATTCATAAAGGACTTTTCAGCGGGGCACAATTCTGGTCCAGCAAGAACAGTCGGCGCCAATTCAGTCGGGAGTGTCACGCTGTTTGCGAGCACTTCGCAGCCTCTCGCTCAGTTCTGAGAAAGAAAAAAAGTTCGTTTGGCTCTTTTTCTTTTTTTTTTCTTCTCGGGAATTTTTATTTGAGGACCTTTTGGAGACGCATTTGAAGATTTCAGACCTTGGCGCGTACGACCGGTCGTAGCAGAAGACAACTGGCGCTGCGACGCCACAAAGAGAATCACAAAGGAGAAGACTTCCTCGGAAGCGAGCGGATTTTCTTGTTTAAAAAGTAATATCGCGCCAAGGCCAAAGTGGCAACCTGCCTGGCTGTTTTTTTCCAGCGGGACAATTTGCAACAAGCGAGCACAATTTGCTGCGTTTGTCGCTCGAGAGCAAAACATCGAAAGACCAACAAGTTCTCGGTTATGAAGTGAGACATCGAGAGGGTTTTTCTTTTCCGTCACTCACGAAATGAAACCTTCCCAATTATGGATCAATCCACATTTGTGTGAACAGTTTCCAACTGTCACTCTTTCATCGAGGTAATTCTTCACCTCCGAGCGACGCGATTTATTTTCATGCTCAATTTTGTGGCGCAACTTGGAAAACTTTACCACGTTTTGTTGCACGCACGTCATCAGATTGTGACCTGTTTTTTCTGCCTCCTCTGCAGACAAAACCCTAAAACGCATCGATTCCTCTGAGCATTAAAAGCGTCGTCGCAGTTCTGTCTGATTCTGCATATTTCAGGGGAAAAAATGAAGACAGATTCGACCCTTTTGCGGCTCACATTTTGGCATTTACGCTCGGCGGTCGCTGCCTTTGCGGAAGCACTCCGATAATCCTTCTCGACATCCGACGCGAGATAAATGATCGACTGACACAAGGTGACAGAATTATTACTGCGAGTGCGTCCTCCTCATTTCTGGGGGCCTTTAGGCTAATGAACAAAGTGTCAGAAACATGTACTTGTTACCTAACACACACTTGCACACACACTCTCACACACACCTTTGAGTCGCTGAGCTGAATCTGAAAAGCAATATGGCGCTCGCACACAAACGCTGCCGTCCTTCCAAGTGTCCTCAGAAGGACTCGCCAACGCCTGGCAGACGGTCACAAGAGCGCACCATTTGTTCGGCCACCCGTCCTGGCGGTCCGAACCCGACTTGTCCTCAGTCGTCCCGCTGCCCCCCCCCCTCGGGACCACGTCCCCCCGTCTGGACGGGAGTTGGGGAGGTAAATTAGGTGTCACTCTGTCATACTCCAGTAACTTTGCAGAGCAGTTGCGTAATCCAGAAGAAGTCTCTGAACAACAGCAGACTGAAATTAAATTATATATATGTCTTGGAGGGATTTCTGCGAGTGTGTGTATGCGGCCTCCTTTCTCCAAACTTGTGGGGACCTCAGTCATTGTGAGCCGTACAGAAGGATTTGGGTCCCAGCGGGGACAAAAAGGGAGTTTTTACGTGGCAAAATGTCTTCAACTCAGTTCACAGTTATCTGGCAACATCCTCCGCAAGAAGCAGTGAAGTGTTTACATCTGTAACTGGAGATGTCGTAGTGAAGCTTGTTTTGTTGATGTTATTTTAATAGAATTACATCGAAAAGAACTCGACGCCACATCGTGTGCTTCGGAAACAAATTGTGTAACTTAGGAACTTGTTTGCAGGGACGTTTTAGACGCGATCGTGCTGTGGAAGAGCAAGCATCGTTGTTTACTGCGAACGTGCGAATAACACAAACTCAATTATACTTAAATTTGTGATCAAAACGACTGAAGTCACAGCGGCGAGACCCTAAAAATCCGGCAAACTGATTTCCAGTCGAGATCGGTCATAAAATGTGAACTGATTTGCATCTAATTGTGGCAAGAAGAGACGAACCACCGCGTGCTTCATTTAAAACCGCAAACAATTAGAAGAGTTTATTCCGGTGTAATCGAGAAGAAGAGAAGAAAGGGTGAACAGACAGGACGGTGTCTGCTGGTGAAAGGAAATGGCACGCCAACATTACAGAATCATCCCCACGGTGAAGTACAATAAAAGGGAAGCCGGATGATTTGCAGCCGCGGCGCCGCCTCAGGGCCTGGACCACTCATCATCTGCGAGGGGAGAATGACTTCCCAAGTTTATCAAGGTATTCTGCAGGATAATATCAGGGTGGCTGTCTGCCAGCCGGAGCTCAGGGAGACGCCGGGTGATGCAGCAAGAAAACGGCTCTAAACGTTGGAGAAAATCAATGCGGAGGAGAGAAAAAAACAAAAAAAAAACAAAGAGTAATCCAGCTTTTGTACTCAGTTCAGCAAAGACTTTATTAACTCGTGTTTGTCTTGGAAAATTCTGGTGTGGTGTTCGTCTGAGAGGCGGGTAATTGCTCCCACCTGAGAGAAAACTCCCACATTAAAGGAACAATTTGTGCCGAACTAAAGAGACACAGTTTAGCGCTAAGTTGTTCAAATGTACGGTTAAAGTCGCCGGCAATCTGGTGGAGGCTTTTGCTTAAAGATTAAACAGAAAAATCACAAATTTATTGATCAATTTGTTTCCTTTTGGTCACTTTTCTGAGGCTAAAAACACGCAGCTTCTTTCCAACTGTTTGTTCTGCGTATAAACTCTTCTTCTGTGGTCTCATAGACCCGCCCTGAAAAAGGGACTCATTAAGCACCTAGTGTCCATTTGGTGGTACTACACGTCTGCAGGCTCATCCAGGTTTAGCATATTGCTTCTCTGCAACGCTGTTCCTCACACAGCGGCTCATATAAGGTCTTGATATTTGATTATTGGAGGTCAGAGAGCAGGTGCGGTTGGAGGTCTTTCATCTTGATGAAACCCACCTTTCACCAATCGTGGTTAAAGGCTCTTTATGCTCGAGCCTCCAAAATAAGAGTCCGCTCCTGTCTGCTATTTTTCTCCCTGGTTAGCGTGACTGACAGACACACTCAGTTCCTCCCAGTCGGTTGCGTTTCATCACATAATGAAATGACTGACACGCGGACGCGGGGAAGATCGTTCGCCGCGGCGCTGTCAGTCTGAAAGGAAGCCGGAAGGAGTCGACGGTCGTTTCTTCTTCTTTTTCTTTTTTTTTTCGGTTTGTCTGATATTCTGATGAAACAATGCGCCGCCTACAAAACACCCGCTGACCGCTTAGCATGCAGGCGAGCGGCTCTGGCCGCACTGGGCTCTTCATAACAGCCTGTCAGGGATGTGAGGACCTGACACTGCGGACCGGTGGGCTGTTTTTGGCCAACACACTGTGGGTTTCTGTTCGTACAGGAGTTATCGTGCCTCATTTACCTCGGCTAAATAATCTGACTGACAGCTCAGACTCACTCTGGCTGAACACCGGCTGCGGTTAAGGAGTTTTTCTCCCCTTTGAAATATCCGAGGTTTGTTTTTTTTTTTTTCCTTTTTTTTGAACCCTGGCAGATGACAACCGAGCCTGACAGTGTTTTTCTCTCCTCCTCCCCTCCTCTTCTGCCCTTCTGGCGATCCTCGCTCACCTGTACTCATCTCTTCACCGTTCCAGGTGTAGCGCTGAGACTGATGCAACTGCCTCCTCTATAGGCTTTGGCAAAGTATATCTTCAGGCCAGGTATCAAAAGCCTCCATCATCTCGGGGTTTTTTGGGGGGGGTTTAGTTTTTTAGGACTGCAGATATTTTTCAAGTGTAAACTTTTGAATTCTCGCTGTGAACTTGAGGAAACTCTAGGACATCTCTTGTAACTACGACACACACAAAGGAGCATCGAGTGTTTCTATTTCAATGATTTAGTATTCTATGGATTCTATATAGACGATGAGTAAATATGACAAGCTGTACTTTAAAACTCGAATGGAAAGAAGATATTATAGTAACTAGAGGGTTGAAAAATGTCACTAATTAAACAAAAACAATCTCTATAATTTGAGTTTTAAGTCCAAAGGAAAGCATATTACGAGAAAGGTTCATTAAGAAGTCTTTTAATGTGAAAAAAACGCCAGACAACTTGTATTGAACTGTGTGAGTTTAGAGTTTATGGTGTGAGTTTCACTTCAAATTTATGTTTCGGTAGAAGTCAGTAGTGATACTGACTTCCATCTTGAAGTACATTTCACGAATCATGCCCAACAAAGTGGTTTCAAAGTAAAAGCACTGATTCAATTGTGAAGCCTTTCCTTCCAGGACTTGGTGATTTCTGGGGGAGGCGTTAACTCAGCCAAGAAGTTTAACCCAGAACCCATTGATTCAAGCTTTATAATGTGAGTGTTAAGTAAAAAAGATACAAACATTACAAGAAAAGTTTAAGTCTTTTATTGTGAAAATACCAGACAATTTGGACTGAACTCTGTGAGTTTAGAGTTCATGGTGTGAGTTTCACTCCCAAAGTCTAAATCAGTCGTGATACTGATTCCCATCCTAAAGTACATTTCACAAATCACGCCCGAGAAAGTAGTTTCAAAGTAAAAGCACTGATTCAAGCTATTCCTTCCAGGACTGGTTGATTTGTGGGGGTAGAGGCAACTCAGCCATGGAGTTTAAAGCAGAACCTGTTAATTCGTTGGGTAGTTTTGTAGTTTGGGGGCTTCGTGGCTCCCCCAGTCCCCTCCTCCCTCCAGATCCAGAACCCCCCCTTCAAATGTCAGAGAACGCCGTGCCGCCGCGTGGTTCAGCCTCTCGGGTAGCGCTTGTGTTTTTCATCTAAAACTAATAATAACGAGACAGGCCCTCCGAGGCGCTTTGTAATTTTTTCCCTCTTTTTCACAGATCGGTACGTTTCTTTTTCATACCGCTGCACATAAAATCCCTATTATAGGCCAGTCAGGGAGTGGTGCCATCTTTAATTTTCACTTGGATAGTGATTTTATTCCAGTTTTATATCGTGATATTTGTTACAAAGATCTTTCTTTTCTGCCTGTGAAACTTTGCTTTACGTGACGAGGAAGTTGAAACCTTCAGTGCTCTTGTGGAGAAGGAAATATTTGTGTTTGGGTTTTTCTGAGACCTCAGACAAACTCGGAAGCTTTTATTTATTTATTTTTGCTCCTTTCAATTTTTTCTCTCGCCAAGCAGGAGGAGAAATACAAAATAAAATCAGTGGGGGAAAAAAAAAAAACCCAGCAGAATACCCACAGAATTTTGGGAATATTGCCTCCGGAACGCCCGAGCTTCAAAAAGCAATAAAGTCCAACTTGGGGTGTCGTGAGGAATCACTCACGTCTTTGACGCTGGGTCACTTCGTTCATTTCGCTCCATCAGGAATGCAGCAGGAGTGGCAATAGGTTTTCATTAGGATCGCCATTGATTTTCAATACGAGCGGCGTCGATGAGTGGAGGGGGGCCGGAGGTGGGAGGGTGTCGGGAATCTTCAAGCCCACTTGACGTTATTAACCGCGTCCCTCCACAACGGTTATCACCTGGACCACCGCAGTCAGCAAAACCTTTTGACAAGCGATGAGTCGGAGTGGGCGGAACGAGCCGCTGACGGACAGACGCGAAAGAGCTGAGAGGGAGAAATGAAAGAGGCGAGATGCCGTGGACGCTCCGTTCGCAATTTGTCCTCACTTGCGAGGCTTTTCCGGATTATTTTGGGGGCTCTGAGTGAAAATCAATGGACTCATTGTATATCAGGACTCCATATATCTAAAAGAGAGCGAAATTGGAAAAGCAATATTCTCGGTATGTTGCAAAAGTCTCCTGTGTGATGCAGTTAGCAATGACAACCAAACTAATGGTCCTCCGTGCTGGGTCCCACCGGGTTCGGAGTAGGCCAAACACATGAATCAAACGCTATACTTGGTGCGCGGCTACTTCCTCGGATTGTGAAGTACATCCGCACTTCATTACTCAAAGCCAATGAGTTACACTCATTCATTATGTAGCCTACATTACAGGTTGATTATCTGAGGCATTAATAACACATGGAGCTTGATCCAAGTTAAAGATGATTGATCAGGGGGAGTCCAAGCTGCTTTTCCTGCTAATTTGCTTCACATGTTTTAAAGCCGATGAAGATGAGGCAGCGGGTTGCATTCCGGCCTCACAGCCGAAGGACCCCGGTTCGATTCCGTGGCCTCGTTTCTCCCACAAGCCAAAGACACGTTGCTTGTTTATCAATCGACTTTAGATTGACCTGTGCTCACAATGGCCTTGTTTTAGCCCCGCCCACCAGACACACATGAAAGAAATCCATGAGGAGACACAGCAGGGACATTATACAGAGTGATATTTAAATTTTAATTTTAACTATCTATTTTAAAGTTCTTGATTGTTTTTGAAGGACGTGTTTCCTTTCTTTCTATATCTCCTGTGTTTTTCCCAAGAGGAAATTTCTCCACTGTGAGATCAATTAAGTCTATCGTATCGTATCGCATCTTTTGAGGACAAAATAACACAAATTAACCACAAAAACATACAATTTGTCAACAGAGACGACCACAACATGATCCAACAGACACAATACGATCATATTGAGACGTCCATGAAGAGACAAACTGTGACCGTGTGAACAAAGACACCAAACAAAGTGATTTAAAAGACGAAGACAAAAATACGACACTGAAAAGTTTATGGAGGGACCGAAAAAACGGCAATGAGATGAAACATAACTGTGAGACGGAAACAAAATGTCTAAAAACTGAGAGTAATATCAAAGAAATCGACCATGAAGTCACAAAATAAGACCAATAAATCAAAAAACAGCTGAATAAATGAAGAGACGAAACGGATTGATGGAGGTTTTTCTAATGCCGACAAGCAGAGAGACGGTTTGACTGCCAGTGTCGTGTGGAATAGACATTGTGCTTTGCTGTCTGTGCTAATGGGCGAATGTGTCGCGTCAGGAAAGTGACACATTTCACGGCGGCGCTTGCAGGTGTTTGACGGGCAGGTGGGAGAGAAAGTGGGGAAAAACAGGCCACGGCGAGCGGCGCCACGATCCGGCTCGTCTGTCTCCGAAGGGGCCGAAGGTCAGGTGGACGACGGGGAGGAAAAAAAACATACAGAGAGAGAGAAAACCACCGACTTTTACCTCCAGTCGGGGCTCCCGCTGTCTCGTTTGTTCCCGCTGTTGTCACGCTGCTCTCGCCAGGCAGCACGGGCAAATATACGCCAACCGATGCAACAGAAAAACCTTTTAGGGTATTTTCCTTTCCTGCGTCTCTCTGCATCCCGTGCGCCGCGCGCTAATGGATCTATTTCCCAGCTAAGAGCATATCTTACCTAATGTCCTATACAGCTTTAATAAACAATTCATGACGATCAGTCTTCCCAGAGACTGATAGGTTCGTGCGTGGCGTGCGAGCGCTCCAATGACCTGCTTTTAGTTTGTGCTCGGATATACATTAAATAATAAAAGTCCATCAGCGCTGATTATTTCTATAATTCGGAAACACGCCAGGCTTATTTATTAATGCTCGCGATATCTCCGTCCAATAACTAACCGCAATCTGATTCATTCACTCACGTATCCTGAAGTGAGTCGTAAAGTGGCGTCTCGTTCGCACACGGGTCGTCCATTACGTCGGTGAATTTTTCCGATTAGGAAATAAATGTGCTGAAATTGGTCGTCGGTTTCCTCTGGAGATGGAAGCGAGCAAATAAGTGAATGTTACACGTTGTGGTTTCAAAGCTCAGCGGGTGACGCCTGCGCCGCTTCTTTGAAGATTCGCGACCGAATCGTCGATCCGCTTTAATATCCGTCGGACGTGGAGATTACAGATCTCATGGATGGAGAGCGGAGATGGAAAACTCTGCCAGCTGGTCCCCCGTGCCGCACTCACGCTCGGTCGCGCCGACTGGCCGGCCGCCAAGGAACGCCGCGGCAGAATTGGCGGGCGACGAAGCCGCCGGTCGGCCCCGGCGACGGAAGGCACGCGCCGGCGATGGATGTGATCGTCACACTCCTGGAGGAGGACTTTGTGTTTGTGACTCCCCCTTCTCCCCGGCCATCTGCTGGTCTGCTCCCGCTCTCATCTATATGGATAACAAGACGTGCATTAGAATAACTAATACAACAGGCCTCATATGGTGGATGTGCACTAACAAGGTGCTACAGATTGCAGGGGGAGGGCGGGTTCGGTGAGGTGGTGCTCTGCTGAGGGTAAAGGCCACTTCTGGGGACCGTAGAGCAGGCGTTGCATTATAAAGTAATGATTTATTAGACTTTATGTATTATTTTTGTGGGAGGTCATGCTGAACACACTCCAGGCTGACAATACACCTTTTTCCCCACACATAAATACGTCGTGTTTGACCTGCTTTTCGAGCAGTAAATCCAGCAGCGTTTTACATAGCCGGACCGCAAGGTCACGTCTTCCTCACTGTCAGTGTTTGTGTGCCGAAGACAGCAGAGGGATCGGGGAGGCGGGCGGCGTCCGGATCCGCGGGGAGGAGGTTGTGGTGGAGCAGAGATAGATGGAGGAATAAAGAGATGGAGAGAGAGGGGGGGGGGTGCTGTGGTGTGTGTGTGGGTGTGTGTTGGCGGGGGGGGGGTTCTGAGCTCCTCCTCAGACACGTTCAGGCCAGGAGAAGAAAGTCCGGCTGTTTGTGTAGCAGCAGGTTTTCACTGCATCTGTAGGAAACCTGCAGCTGCTCACTGACGACCATCAACAGTCGCGCTTAGGATGCAAGAGAGCTGAAGTCAAGTAAACCTGTGAACACACACACACGCACACACACACACAGACGCACACACACACACAGACGCACACACACACACACACTCCTTGCCTTGGCTCCATAAAACACCGGCTGACGACTGGTTTAATTGGAGGTGCTGAGCTGTAAATCTTGCTGCCTGCTGATGAATCAGGGCGCTGAAAGCAGCCGCTGACTGTGAGAAGCGGCGTCGCACCAAGAAGGATGAGCTCACTTCCTGCGGCCTGGCGCTCGTAAATCAGCCGCGTGCAGGTGAGGCGGCCGACAGCCAATGAGAAGGCGGAGAGGAAGCAGGAGCGTTCTGACTGCAGTTTTATTCCCGCACACGGCGGATCGGCGTTCTCAGCGTGATGTCACTCACCTCGGCTGTTCTGATTGGCCGACATTATCGTGGCGACCAATCAGCTTCAGCCACACTGTCTCCAGTGTGGTGAGAATATTTGATCTCCTCTCAGAGTTGCTTCACTTTCTGTCTTTCCTCTCTGACACCTGATCAAACTCGTTCCCGCCCACTCTCTTCTTACCTCTAGTTAGCACCTTAGCATGCTAATTAGCACCTTAGCATGCTAATGCTAAAAGTGACTGAGGGTGAGCATTAACAGAAGTGTTATGTGCACATCAGTGCGGCGTGGGAACGCGACGACAGAGAGCGGCGAGCCGACGCTTCGACAGCACAGCCCAAAGAAGACGCCGGCAGCTCGCGTGTGAACGAGAGCGCCCCCTACTGACCGCCTGCTGTTAATGCTGATCTGCAGCCGAGTCAGTCACTCAATCAGACGGGAAAACGCTCAGCATTCAGTTCATGTCGTTTACACGTCTGTGTTTTACACCAAAATAAAACAGGACCTGGGAAACGCCTCCGGATGGTCCCGCCTCCAACTTTGACTGACGCTTCCATCAGCCACCAGGAGGTGACGCTCACGGCCGGCGTCCTCGGTGACCTCGCAGCCCGTTCGGCTCGGCGAACTCGAGGAGTCTTTGTTCCAGCTATTGTCGGCCGCGACCTTTGACCTCTGAACTCATTATTGAGACCGCTAGTGATGTTGACCCCCGAGGATGCCGCCGCCGGTCCTGCCGCCGCCGCAACAAAGCTGCAAAAATGGATTTTATTGAACTGAGAGCATTCACCTGTGTCTCACACACACACACACACACACACACACACACACACACACACACACACAGAAGCCTGTGTGAGGCCCACAGTGTTTAATTACAACCTCTGCCAGCGCTGTTTGTTCCATTAAATCCTGCATTAGCATTAATTAACATTAAATACGATAGTAATTTAAATAAAATGTGAACTGTACACGAGCAGGTCGCATCTCTAAATGATTGTTTTGTTTTGCGGCTGCACAGACACGCAGATGTCGACTCCCAGAGGAACTTCTTTTTAAATTCGTCTGATTTATTCCTGAGAGTGAAAAAGTGGCCGTCGGTTTGGAGTTTGATTCAGAGCCGTGAGACCGTTTGTCAGCGCTCGTTTGTTCTCGGGGTCATGTGACCGCAACGGTGCGTTCAGGAGCCACTGGCAAGTCGGAAAGTTCTCAAACTGCGAATAGAAGAAGCGGCCGCTGAGGAGACAGAAGGAGAATCGCCAGTAAACAAGACTTTAGCGAAACAATAATCGACTTCGGACATTTCTCTGTACTCTGTACTGATGTAAGTATTCGCGGTACTGGTGTAGCTGTACTCAGTACGAGCGTATCTGTACTCGGACCTTACCGCCGAGCTGCAGTGTGGCTTCATCGCGAGTCTTCAGCTCGTTTGTCTTTTTTGTGTTTTATTTTGGTAGCTCTTATTTACGGCCGTGCGCGGCGGCTGAATCTACGAGCGAGCGCTCGCCGCTTTCCCAGCGAGTTGGGACGTTTCCTGCGGCGTCCATCGATCCTGGAGGTCACGCGAGGACGCCGGTCAGCTGGAAGGTCGCTTCAAACGGCGAACCGCACGAGAACTTCAGGTTCCAACGGGAACCTCCAACGGGAACCTCAGCACGGGGTCTTTCCTGCTGTCGAGAGGGCGGGGCTGGGCTTTGGGTCCGGAGCTGCTGGTCTGATTCCTCCTGGTTATCTGCTGAAGGGTCTCTGAGCAAGGCAGCCCCAGACTCCTCCTCCTCCTTCTCCTGCTTCTCCTCCTCCTCCTCCTCCTGGTTCTCCTCCTCCTCCTCCTTCTCCTCCTCCTCCTCCTCCTCCTCCTCCTCCTGGCTCCTGGTTCTCCTCCTCCTGGTTCTCCTCCTCCTTCTCCTCCTCCTGCTTCTCTTCCTCCTCCTCCTCCTGCTTCTCCTCCTCCTTCTCCTCCTCCTGCTTCTCCTCTTCCTCCTG
>JASSRZ010000083.1:13422773-13444166 GCA_032164315.1 Malacoctenus gilli | reverse complement strand
CCCCCCCCCCCCCCCCCCCCCCCCCCCCCCCCCCCCCCCCCCCCCCCACCTCGGTGGGCAAAAGTAGACGGAGGGGCCGGGGCGAGGCTGGGAGAAGCGCTCCCCCAGGATGCACTGCTAAAACAGAGAAGTGTTCTTGTCCTGAGGGAAAGACTGTCCGCGGCCAGATGTTGAGTGCACAGTCGATGACTGATGCCTGGAGGGTGTGTAGCGATTGCGAATGCACACACACACACACACACGGGAGCCTAATGTGTGTGTGCGCTAGTCAAGGATTCTCGCTAAATATTTCAAAGGGCCAACAGAGAAAACAAAGGGAAAATGGATATCTGAATGTGGACCAGCGGTCCCAGAAGATACACCCAAGGACCCCCCCCCCCCCCCCCGCCCCCCATTCTCCCAGTTACAACACAAACGAAATCGTTTGATCTCCGCCGCTTCCCGCTCCTATTGTAATCCACTGTAAACCTGCACCCGCCCAGCCCGCGCTCGCTGCGACTGCGCGAGGCCGACGAAGACGAGCAGCTGAAAAGGCAGGACGAAGGGGGGACGGGGGGAGGAGGAGGAGGAGGGGGGGGGGTATTGTTTATTTATGCAACCTGCAAAATACTTGATACCGCAGGGGGAACCGCTGCTAATTTGTAGCATTTTTATACACCTTCCCACTTTAATTAGCGCTTTCGGAGAACACACAGCCCCCCCCACCACCACCTCATCGGCCCCACCCTCCTCCTCCTCCTCTTCCTCCTCCTCCACCAACAACAACACCACCACCGAGCTTCGTCGGGGATAATTTGTGATTGCCAACAGTGGCCACTTCATTCTTCTCATCAGGAATCATGTTCAGCCAAGCAAATCCATTAGTTAAATAAATGGGTTGTGGTTTCCTTCCGCTCCAGCGGTCCTTATGGTGCAGTTTTTTAATTCTGCGCGACGCAGAGCTGCAGCTGGAGCGACGTCCACGTTTAGACACACATGACGGGACATAATTAACGGTGTTTTGGAGAAGTAGAGCACGATGGGACTCTGTGTCCGCCGCTCACACTTGATTGACACCGAATCATTACTTCAAACGACGATAAATCATCTTTTTTTTGTTGTTCTTTTGCAGTCTGGCAGTTTTGCACCGCCCAGCTTGCGTTTCAACCCCCCCCTCCCCACCGAACTCCGAGTACACAACAGGTCATTCATCAACCGCCAGAAAAACTTTCATGGAATAATGTTTTTATAAATTTCGGCCACGGACACAAAAATGCAACGAGGTGTCGACTGGCCGGGAGTGAATCCGGGCAGTTTGGGTGACTGATTGTGTTACGGGCCATAAATCAGAGCTCCTCCTGCTGGTGGAGCGCCGCCAGATTTTTTACAGCAACTCACTCGAAGTTTCCCCGGGACGCTTTGTAATCCGGACGGTGACGTGGTCGCTGGAGGTCTGACCTCAGAGTGCAAAGGTCGCAGGTCTGGACCTCTTTCTGTGGGACAGGAGGTCTCCAAGGTTTTGCAGATCCATGACTCCCAAACTGATGCAAAGATGGAGCAAGGAACCCCTACTTATGTATAAAATGGTGTGTTATATTAAACTGGTCTGTTAGTGCCTTGTAGAAATGTACCTTGTTAACTAAGATTCAAAACATACACAAGTTCATATATTCATGTTTTTATTTTTAACTTGCATAGGTGAGTTGGGGCGTTTTTAAACATTTTAAGCTTATATGTGATGCCCATTTGTGTGATCACAATATGTTATTTTGGAGATGGGACAAGTTTAAAAGATGTTTGTTGGTGTTACTGACAGGGACTCACCCAGCCGCAGTAACAACATATCGCCAATAGGTGGCGCGGGGAGCTTGTGAGTCGCGGGTGTCCTGCCGGTTCCCTCACAAGCTGAGAGCGCTGCAGGAATGCTAGCAACGTCTCCCGTGCATTTATTATTGTTTCTGTTTTCAGGTGAGAAACCTCTCCTAGGTTAATTGAGATCACTGTATCTTGTGTGTAAATGTCCAGGTGATGTGTTTATGGGTAGAGATGTCGATTTGTTGCTTTGTTTCTTTATTGGTTGTCGAATTATTGTGCGGACTGGTTAGCGGGTATTAGCCAGTGAGCTAGCGGGAGGGATTCATGGCGCGGGGCGCGCGCGGGTTCATCATAATGCCACAGTGAGTTCAGGTTGTTAAAGTTTAAACAGTTAAAGAAAATCGCTCAAATGAAACTGTAAATGTCCAGGAAAATATAGCACGATGTGTGAATCTAAAGAATTAGTTGAGTTTGTGTGGAGAATTCGTGAAGGTTTACCGGCAGTGTGACGTGTTTTGCTTCGTAGAGCCAATGCCGATGTGTGTTTTTTTGTGTTGAAGCACAGCGAAATGTGTCCACAGTGACAATCAAACTGCACTGAAAAACAAGTGGACAATCATAACAGTTAAAGTGTGTGTAATTAATAAACACAAGCTGAGAGCACTGCAGGAACACTAGCCACGTCTCCCGTGCATTTATTGTTGTTTCTGTTTTCAGCTTCAGTAACTGTCAGCAGGTCACGGGCTCCGGTACTTGCTACGTATACATTCAAATATATTATCTAAACAGCCTCAGAGCGTTAATTCTTTTTCCTCTGTTTAACACTTAAAAATCCTTTCATAATAATTTTCTGTGTGTTTGAAAAAAAAATGCGTCTGGGAATATAAAAAATGTCTAACCAGTCCAAATTTTTGTGACCCCCCCTGCAGTACCTCTGCGGGCCCACTAGGGATGTTTTACCTGTATGGATTTACTCCCACAGTGCAAAATACACACATCCGAGGTGAGTCGGTGACTTTAATTGGTCCCTTCGTTAGTCCCGTGATCCCTGTCATCACTCGTCACCTTGAAGAAAGTTATTGAGCGACTTTATCAGAGTGAAAATCGGCTGGAATATAAAGCTCACTGCTGTTTTGTTTGTCGCCATCACGGTTCCTCGGCTTCAGGTTGAAATAGAGTCATTCATCCCTTCATTCACTGGTGTTTTCTTTACCGGCTGCTTCATTGGAACCACGGCGAACCAGTCACAGCCGCTTAATCGATACGACACTGCGGATATTGACCAGGACTTTAGTTTAGACTGTCTCCTAATGGGTCAGGACACTGCTGGCTGCTGTACCTTGCAGGAGTGGCTTGTTCATCCTTGATACCAAACATCCTTATCAATTCATGGTCTCCTACACACACACCCACACCCACATCCTGCAGCATCACAGCATCCTCTTAAGCAGGTCATTTCCTTATCACCACACTGCATGAACCGACCCATTCATTAGCATTGATTTCCCTTTGAATGACCACAGAACGGCCCTGTGTCCAAGCTCCCGTCCCTCCTTCCTCCTCCCTCCACTTTGCTCCTCGCTCCGTCCTAACCTTAACCGCTCCGCCTCTCCTCCGGCAGCAGAGGGATCCGTCCCCTCCCGGAGCCTCATGCGGTGCGCGAGCTCCTGTTAATTGCTCGCAGCGTTTGGAGGTTATCAGCTGACTGGCAGAGGAGGTCTGAATAATAATAAAGCCGGGCTAAACGAGGTCCCGGCGGAAAACAGTTAACACGGGAGCGGGAGTGGCGCCTTCTTACCTGGGGAGGGTCGGAGGGGAGATTAGATGAAGTGGTTTCGCAGGTTTAGGGGTGACTCATAAATAGGGTAAATAGGAGCAAAGGCGGTTGGTCGGCTGATTATGTGCTCTATATAAAAAGGTTGCCCAAAGCATGCCTCCGGCTGCCCTTTTCATGGTGATTCCTGCATTTCCATAATGCCGCTTTCTGATGGTTAAAGTGTCTGTCTGTCACACACACACACCCATACACGCTCCCAGACACACACCCGACTCTACACCCGGCTCCCAAGTTTGATCTGCATTGGACAGCACATCAATGAGCGTATTGATTTCTTCCAGTGAAATGTTTTTCCCAACGACCTTGCCCCTGCAGGCGGAAAAAAATTTCCGCAGGATATCGGACCTTTAAAAAGTTTGTTTTGCTCCTGTGTTTGCGTCCGTGTCACTCGCGTCTTCGGGGGTCCTCAGGTGGGTTCACGTCTGGTGCCGTGCGGTTTTTCATCACTTCCACCCAAAATTTTGAGCTGAACATTTCAACTCATTTTAAGTGTAAGAAGAAAAAAAAATCATCAAACATCGCAACTTCTGTGGAAAAATGTTTCCAACGAACCCGCTCGAGAATTTGTGGAGTTTCGGGGTAAAAAAGAGAAAAGTAGTGCAGTCGAGTGCGGCGGCGATGGCGGCGGTGCTGGCGCTCCTCTCCTTTTTCAGATGTAACCCCCTTTTTTTCACACATGCACACACTCTTCTTCCATTAAGTCTCCACTGTTCATCCTCCACGTTATTGCCTGCAGGCACTCTAACTTGGAGTCTGAACTTATTATGCTTCTCCCCTCTCTGAATTTTTGGTGCACTCAGCTTGTGAATGGAGGGGGGAATGAGCTCATTCCACCTGCGTCAGCACAAGGAGCGGTTATGCCGCAGACGGCTCGGTGGGGAAAGTGTAATGAGGAAGCACGAGTTTTTTTTTATTTATATATCTATTTTTCTGAACCAGAGAGGCGGTGGCCTTCCCCCCCCCCCGTGGATCGGTTTCTCCCTCTCAGCCAATCAGGACGCATGCGAGTCGAGCCCCTCGCTGCTCGCAGGTGAACTCCAGCAGAAGAGATTTATGAAAATGTTGTCGTTTCTTGCTGTTAGACTGCTGGAGGCTCTTTGTCCTCTCTCAGGCCCAATCAACCAAAATACTTTGTCTCTCTCTCTCTCTCTCTGATCTTCCGTCACCGATGCTCGCGCGTACTTTGGAGCGTGGATTGTGTTGTTGCGGTGCCAAACAAACACGAATGCTGTTCGTTTTATTCCTCTTTCACAGACTTTCGTCGGGTACATGAGAAATAAACAACGTGACAGTCACTTTGGTTCCCTGATAAATGGCTTTGTGTGCTCCAGTAGTTGTGACATCGCAGCGAGAGGGAAAAAAACGAAGAAGATCGAGGAAAAGAACGGGGACGAAGATGACAAGATATGGTGTTTGTCTGATCCTTGAGAGGAGAGAGGTTTTATTACCTGAGGGACTTCAACAGGGGATGTGTCAACGGTGGTGGTGGTGGTGGTGGTGGTGGTGGTGGTGGTGGTGGTGGTGGTGGTGCGTGTGTGTTTCCTTCTCTGCTTGTCAGGGTTACAGCACAGCTACACACACACACACTCACACACACACACGTCTGTGTTCTGGGATTTCTGTGGCCCCGGGAAGACCGAGGCAGCCCAGGAATCAGCCGTGACGGATGACCGTGTCTGTCCGAGAGGATGGAGGGGTCACCGGGGGTCACGGCGGTGATGGAGACACTTCCCTGCCCGGGCCCCATGACTTTTTTAATTAACCTCTTTGGGAGGGCCGGTGCGGGTAATCTCGGTGCTGGAAAGTCCCATCATTAGGACTTATCTGACCCCGGCGTGTCCACTTTCTTTCGGCACCTTCTCTACCTCCCCATTCAGCGCAGTAATGGCTCTGCCACACAGAAGAGCAGGCAACAAAAGCAGGAGTCAACACAAGACTTGTTCCTCGCCCTTTGGAGTTTTTATTTTCTCTACACACACACACAAGAAACGACACACACACGCACACCTCGCTCCAAGCTTTGTTTGCTGCTCTCTATTCATCTCACTAATTCTCACCGCGAGAATTCGCTTTATTCAACAGCAAGACAACTTCATTGATCCCACCAAGAGACGATCACAGTTTAACGGCAAATTAGGCGAGGCGCCACTCGCCACGTTCCTTTGTAGCGTTCCTCCACTCATCTCTCCCCGCGCTCTCTGGGTTTTTTTTTCTCTCTCTCGCCGCTCTCGTCGCGGGACCTCGCGGCCTCATTATACGCGAGCAGGCAGGGAAGCGCCGACGTCATAGAAATTATCTTATTTTTCGAATTAGACTTCTGAGGGACAAACAGGCCTCAGTACTCCTCGGGGGGAAGTGAGCCCCTCTGAGTGATGCCCCAGAACAACCAGATCAAACGGCCGTCCTCCAGCTCCGCCGCTCTCCTCCTATATCTCTATTTTGGTTTGGCTTCTTTCATGTTGGGAACAGTGGCTTAAGTGGCTCTATTGGAGCTCTCTGATGGGCTCTCAAACGAAGCCCGGGCGAGCTTGGGAAATAAATTGGTTTGTTCTGAGGCCGTGACTACTGTGGCGCCCCCTGCTGTTCCATCTCTGATCTGATGTCTCGTCCAGTGAAGATGGAGAGAGGGGAGGAAGGAGGCAAGGCAGGAGGGAGGGGGACAAAACAGAGTACACAATGCTGGCAGGGAATAGGGCAAGGGGAGGGAGGAAAATGTGGGTGAGGGGAGGGGGAGGGGGAGGGGGAGGGTGGGGTGTGCGATGAGTCATGCAGCTTGCTGTGCTGGAGCATTTACATTTCATTTCAGCCGATGAGTTTTATACATGCTAAATGAACACTGTGTATTTTATTTATTCACAATGAAAGGGGAGGGGAGGAGGAGGAGAAGCAGGACGAAAAGAAGAAGAAGAAGAAGCAGCACAGATGCTTGTGTGTGCCCACAACTCCCCCATGTGGACTTTCTGTGCAAAGAAACTGTCTGGAAACAAATCTTTGATAAAGAGATGTCCAAAAGTCCGGCTGTCTCGTCCCTGAATGCGGTGGATTCAAACCTGCAACCTAAAAGTTATTAGTCAGTCACGTCAGCTTAAAACAAACAAATAAGGAAGAGTTTTTTTGTTTGTTTTTTTAACAATTTTGCGTTGAAGTGAGCGTTTGATCTGAATTTTTAGTATTTTTATAAAATATTTGCAGTTTAATTCAAGAAAGTCAATTTAGTAAGTGTAGTTTGTGGTAAATAAAGCCAGAAATATAAGCTACTCAGCTTAATTGTGACTTTAACTTACACTTAACTACAATTTCAGCCAAAATTTTGACAATTCATGACTTATGGATTGTGCTACAAATTGAAAATACGCAAATATAATTCAGTGAATGAGGGAAAAAAACGATTTGAGGCTTAAAAAAGGGCAGAAATAACCGTTATTTTCCGGTCGGTGTCGCTGCCTGTCTGCGTGCTGCTGTCCTTGATAAGCTCTCTTATGAAAACAGAGGTTTTAGACGCGCCGGTTTTACTGCCATCGCTGCATGAAGAGGTCCTGTGTCGGGCTGCAAAGCCGATTATAAGTGAGGCCCCGGGAGTGGGCGGGGGCTAAGTGAGCCCAACTCGCAGCCCAATTGGCCGGCTGCGGGGCAGCAGTGGGGACCAGCCAATCAGAGGAGGGCGAGCAACGGCATGTTTGACCGCTCGACCTGTGACTAAACTACCTGTCGGGCGCTCCTCCCGGTGGAGCGAATGAGTTTCCGGGTTGTTTCTCCTCCCGTTTACACCTGTCGGAGCGGCGTCGCGGCATGACGGGACGCTGAGCGGCAGACAGGACGTGTTTTGCGGGCGTACGGGCGAAGTTGAGCCCGGTTCCTCCTCTCCTCGTGCTGTCATCGCGCGCGCCGGCTGGTGCCCCCCCTCCTCTAACCGTCAGGATGGAGCCGCTGTTCCAGCGATGGCATAAAGAAGTCCTCCTGCACCCCTCAGTCAGATCCGTGCTGCTCATTTCATGTCTGGTGAGCAAGTTTGAAAAGTTACTTCATCCTTTTAAAAAAAGTCTCTTTTTGAGAGGAGCTTTTGGATTAATTTGTAGTTCAAAGTTGAGCGCAAATGAGATTTCCCCCCCCCCCTCCTCCTCCTCCTCCTCCTCTTCAGTTGTTTGTGGCGGATGCCCGCATCTGTGTCAGGCTGTGTCGTGCTGCGGCGAGCAGACAAGTAGGCCAGATTATGAATTGGTCACTGGCTCCAAAAGCCAAGGCTGATAGTCGTTTATCTGTGACGGACAGCGCCAAATAATAAGAGGATAAATACTGAATCCAGTCCAAACACTGCAATCCCCTCAGAGGGCAGCGGATAATTAAATTGAGTTATAACTTCCCAGCATCAAACATTCAGCATCGACATGTCTGAATAATTACAGGCCGACTCTGTCAGGTCACTTGTGGCACGCTGGGTTTCTGAACTGTCTGTCTCTCTCTGGGTCCTGTCTCAGCTCTCGGCGCTGTGTGTGTCCATGTACCCGGGGCTGTGGTCCATCGGGGTCCGGCTGAGCTCGGTGCTGACCGGCAGCTACGTCCCAGGACACCACTCCGTCCTGCTCATCAACAGCCCCACCGAACAGACGGCCAAGGACATCGGCAGGTACGTCGGGGGGGCAGTCCTACGTCCTACGATGTCCAAACACGAATCTTTGGTGCTGTTTCAGTTGGGTCGGTTTGCTTTCACACCCACCAAGTCACGGACCAGGTCCAGTTGGTTAACCTCCCGACGTCTCGCCGCTCTCCAAGTGTCCCCGGTTGCGTGCGCGTCCTACACGACGCCCCCCTCATTGTTTGTGTGAGCGTAAACAGCGTGTAAAGTGCTCCAAGGCGGCTGAAAGCGGTGGGGTGAGGGGGCAGGGGGTGCTATTCAAGTGGAGTCCATTTACAGATGAGGTTACCATGACGACAACTTCATGTTCATATGGTTACGGAGCGGAAAAAGGGATGCGCAGATGTACAAAGCGTTCAGACGCACGTCTGGTTTTATGGCTTTATTGTTGGTGTGTTTCATTCGCTGTAAAAAGGGGATGTTTGCGATCTGCACGGCTGCGGTGTGTGAACCGTGGAACAAACTTGTGTCGTTATCAGCACAACACAGGAGGAGACACGGATTCGTCCTCCTCCACTGTGAAGTCTGCGTTCATGCTCAGACGCGGAACTCTGAGCGTCGGGTTCACTGATCGCGAGCGTCGAAAGACTCCAGCCGAAGTGAGACCACCTGAAGGATCTCGTCGTCCCTTTGTCGTAGCGTCGACTGGATTGGGGGGGGATCTCCCCGTGCCAGGCTCAAGCTGTGTTTGCACTCTGGCTGCCTTTGTTGGCGTTTTCGCCGCATGGAGATGAGCTCCATCCATCTCTCGCGTGCTGAAAGTAGCCACAGCGCAGTTCTCGATATGGAAATCATCTGGCTTCAGTTGGAGGTCACAACGAAGGGAGCAATAAAACGAAGCGTGCCAGAAGAAACGATATTTATCATTGAGGTTTAACTCTGAGTGACGCGGTTTGACGGAGTTCCCTCCCCCTCTCACTTTTCCGCCTGACACCGTCCCGCTTTTCTCTCTTTTCCAGGGCCATCATGGAGAGACGGCTCGCCGCCAGCATTAACATTCTGCCCCGGACGCCCACAATGTAAATCATACTTGACCCCCCCCCCCCCTCACACACTCGCACCCAGCTGACAGACGAGCAGAGCCCTTTCTTAACATGTCCCTCGCATGTCCAGTCACGTACGACCAGCGCAAGAGCTGCCAACAAAGCGCGGAACCGTCCAGAAGGAAACCGCAAGGTCAACAGACCGCATCTCGTTTTTTTTTTATTCGGCCGCCGGCCTTTGGAACGGCCGAGTGCTTTTTAGGCTTGGTTAGTCCTGCTGTTAATGCATAACCACAAAGTTTAAGAGGTTGAAAAATACAAGAAAGAGGTTCAACGAGAAGAAACCTGCGTTTGTCTCTCACACACGCTTCCAAAGTTTGACAAATTTAAGTTTGTTTACATGTTGGAGGGTTTCCTAAACAAGGAAGAGGAATTAAAATTAAAATACTGCACTAAATGAAATCAAAAGCAGACAGGGAAAACTGCACAGTGCTTTTAGTTTGAAGGAAACATGAACTGTAGTGTCTAATCAGCACTCAGCGATTATCATAGTACCCAAAATAAAAGGTGAAGCATGATTAAAATGCAGTTTTTGGACGACACTTGTGATTTTTTCGTCCTTTAAACCTCAAAGTTGCTCCTGCACACGGTCGTGTATTGTCCCGCGTCGTCTTGCATTGCCCTGCGTTGTCCTCATGGTGTCCGTCTCTTCAGGTACTTTTGGAAAGGTGAGATCGAGGACACCAGCGAGATCCTGATGGTGAGCCGCCGCCTCCTCGCGCTCGGCACAAACTCTGGTGGGGTTTTTTTGTGATCGTCTGTGAGGTGATGGTCCTTCTTGTTGCAGCTGGTGAAAACAAAGACCTCCAAGATCCAACAAGTCACTGATTACGTGAGGTGAGTGTGTGTTTTCACCAAGAACAACTCGTTTCGAACGCACCTGATCATAATTGTTTCACTTCTCCAGCGCTGATTGAGCTCCGGCATGAGTCGAATACATAATTATGGTTATTTACGACTTGTTTGATAGAAGTGTTATCGCTAGGATTTCTCGGCAAAACAGCAATTACAGAGCGTTCATGAAGAGCTAACTCACCGTTGCTGCTGGTTGTAATACAAGGTTGTTTCTTTAGCTTGAGGATTATAATTAGTTTCCACATCCTCATCCTGGAGCAGATACTTGTCATTTTTCCCCCTCGCCAAAGTAACAGGTAATTAGCTTCTTTTTATAGACCTGCAGGAGCCGGCTGGGTGTCGGTGTTTACACAGTGTCAGGCGGTAGATCTAAAAGACCCCGTTACTCAATAAAGCTTCTTCTCATTGTGGCTCCTCCGTGAGGAGGAGGTCACGACGCGAGCGGCGCTCGTCCCTCGCTTCGTTCTTTCGGGCTTCGCTTCAGGCGTGATCTGAGCGGAGGGGCGTCAACGCCGCGTCGCTGACATCGTTCGAGGTTTTTTAGCAAAAACGTTCGGCCAAGTTTAAGGTACAAACTTTACGTTTAAGATGAAGACTAATCCAGCGATTTTCCATCCTGCAAGTTTTTTTTTTGTTAAGAAATGAGTTTCAACAAAGACGTTTGTTAAGACGGACCAAACGCGCAAAAACACGACTTGTTTGGTGAAGCTTTTAGGACATTTTGAGTCAGGAAAGGGTTACACAGCTGAGAATAAGAACATTTTAGATGTTTGCAGTGTACAAATTTCGTATCCTGTGCATCTCTTCAGGTCAATGCACCCATACGCGAACCCAGAGGTGCTTAGCTTCCCGGTGGAGGGCGGCAGCCTGGCTTACATGAAGTGGATGGATCAGGCCATCCCCGACGACTGACACCTTACCGGATTCGGCTCCATTTTCTGCATCCTGGAGCACAGTCGCGATACGCAGGGGTGGGGGGGTGGGGGCTTTCATTCTGGAGGCCGTGAGATGAAATGGTTCAGGAAGCACTCTGCCCAATTGAGTTTTTTGAAACATGACATTTACACTAGTTTGTTGTTCCGGCCTTTTCATGGCTCATGTGGTGAAACTTGACTCCAGTCAGTTGAACCGCCGCCTCTGCTGAAAGCAGGCGTCCGTTTAAAAACGTGTCCAAATGTGACAGGTGGACGTTCCAGCAGACCAGCCGCTTTTAATTAAACCTTTGATAAGCCGCTGGTAAACAGAACACCCCACCCCCACCCCCCGGCTCACACCCCGCGCCGGTTCACGCTGGTGAAAAGTGACGGGTTGGAGGGAAAAACTGACCTTTTGTGAAAATAAACCACTGTTTGAACTCAGTGTGTGGCTGCTCGCTCTGGGTCCAGTCAGATAACGCGAGTGCTTATCTTGATTGAGGCAGAAAAAAATAACCCACGAGTTGTTGATTAATCGGCGATGTGATTTCCACTGCACAATAGAACCAGTTTGCAATCCTGGCTTTTAATTTACCAAAAAATCGTTCCCGGTTGACTCAGAAAAGTCTTCTTTTTTTTTTGTTGGAAACATGTAACAATGGTTCCACTTGGACTTCAACACAGGACCCGCTTTGTGTGATGCAGAAATGATGTCCACTACACTATGGAATCTGTGTTCTGTATGTACTTTGAATTTACCCAAAAATCATTTCCCGTTGACATGAGGAATAAAAAACTTCGATTTGGAAACCCAGTAGATTGGTGTCAATCGGACTTAAACTCACACCCCTCGATATGTGAAGTGGATGAGATTTCCTCTACACTATGTAATCTGTATGTTGGCTGTGCTTTGAAAATACCTAAAAATCAGTTCCAGATGACATGAGGCATAAAAAAAGACTGTTGTGTAAACCCAGAAGGTTGGCTTCAATGGGACTTGAACCCAGAACACTCTAAATAGGAAGCAACTGTGAAACCCACTACACTATAGAATCTGTGTTCTGTATGTGCTTTGAATTTACCTAAAAATTGGTTCCACATGACATTTGGCATAAAGATATCTGAGTTTTTAGTTGGAAACATAAAGGACAGTGTTCGTCTCAAGATCAAGTGGTCCCTGATTCGATGCCAGTGTGAGATCTGTTTGCCAAGTTCCAGACGGTGAGTTTGATTTGGAAACCTAAAATACTGGCCAGTGGCAAATGTGATATCCACTACATTAAAGAATCTGTGTTCTGTATTTCTTTTGCAGTTACCAAAAAAAAATTTCCAGTTGACATTAAGAATTCTCATTTTTGAGTTGGAAACTTAAACCAATGGGTCCACTGTGACTTGAACCTAGGACCCTCTACATGTGAAGCAGATGGGATGTCCACTCTAATATTGAACCTGTCTGCAGTACATGCTTTGAAGTTACCTAACAATAGGTTCCTGTTTACATCAGCCGCTGGAGCAGCATTCAAACGCGTCAGTCTGCATTCTTGGCCTCATACCCAGCAAGACCAAAACTTTATCTCAATCAAACTCCAAGCAGTGTTACTCATTCATTCCGGGAGTTATTGTTATAAAATTCAAGCCTTTATCAGATGACGTTCTGCTACTTTTGCAGCATTTTTTGTACATTTTCTCAATATTGTTACTTTCCTCTTGTAGTTGTGATCATAAAAATGACTGTAAAAAATTTAAAAGTAGGTTTTGAAACCTTAAAAATTTAGTCAGTTCATGTTCAAGAGGTATTGAGTCGAAGGCGCTGTCTGAAACGTTCAGTCCTGCGGCGCTGCTCCTTCCAGATGTCAGAAGGCTCCGGAGGGGCTGTCTGCTGTCGTCCAGTATCGCCACGGCTTTCCAGCCTCCTTCCATCCACTGATAGCTTGTAAAATAAACTTCCCTTTAACAATATCTAAACAATTATTTTAATTACTCAAAGCATTTTTGATCTGTGGTTTATTTCTTGAAATTTCGTCATACGTAAACGTGCACAAAACGACACGAACACATGTGAATGTGATGTTTTATTTCCTGCAATTGTTTAAAACGGTTTTAGAAATGTTTGAAGAAATTCCCCAGAGAAGTAATAATACTACTGATTTAGTCTCAAATGAACATCTGAAGTCAAAGGACAAACCCAGATCTGACTGGCGGCACAAAGCGATCGCCGACTCGCGTGTTCACATCTGTTAATTGCACCTCGGTTTCAGTGTTAATTATAAAACAGGATTTTTGTTGCTGCTCGTGATCAGAACAGAGTCCCCCGAGGAAACCGTCTTCATCTCTGAAGATGAAGCTCAACATTTGCGGCCTGAATCCCACAAAAGCAAATTAGCTCGATAAACGGGACGTTTTCGCAGCTTCGCCGGTCTCATCCGACTCGATTTCTGCCTGAAGAAGAACTCGACACGTGTTGCGTCCCAAAAGTGATTGATGCGTCTTTGAAGAATTGAGCTTTGGGACTGATAATTACACCAGATCTCCCCTGTAAAAACGCAGCGCGTTGGGAGTCACGTGTGCGTGAAGAGGATTACCTCTCTGAACACAAAGCCTCAGTCTGCACAACGCGTTTCCGCCGTGAAGCCCCGACAAAGGAACTGCAGACACGGTTTAGTGTGCCAGTGTGTCTGTAGAGCTGGTGTAATCCTTCCAGTCAGGTTCACACAGCAGACCACGCACTCGCATAGTGTGTGTGTAGCGTGTGTGTGCAAAGCATCTCGATAACCCACAGCGTTCCCGCATATGAAAGCAGATTTGTGATAGAATAACTTTATTTACAAATGTTTAATGACAAAACCTCATTTGTTCGATGAAAATGAGTCATGACAGAAAAATAAATGTGGTGCAGTTTGATTAAATGTTCGCTAGATGGCGCTGTTTCAGTACTCGCGCAATCATGGCTCAAATCTGAGTGTGAACGGATTAAATGAATGTAAATTTTATTTTTTTTTTAACATTAAGAAAAGAATATTTATAAATATATATATATGTTTTCTTAAATAATCAAGGTGTTTGTCAAATGCGTCACAATAGCCATATTTTTTTCTTTCTTTGTCAGTTTCTTCACTTCTTAATCCTACTTTGTGGGTTCTGATTATTCTGACTGTGTGAGGGATCGCACACAGGATATTTGATGGCTTCTGGATGTCAGAGTGAGGCAAAATGTCTTGTAAATAACCAAAAATAAATGTTGCAAAATTCTGCTGATTAGTATGTAGAAAGTGGTGAAAGCATTCTGGAAGAAAATTGCAGAAATTCAGCAAGAATTTCATCACATTTAGAAACACCTTCTGGTGATGGATTGTAAGCCTGTGCAAACATTTTAAGTTCATACTTTCTTTAAAATTCACAACATTGCACATGAAAATACTCAAGTCCTTTCTGCATGAAGGGTTAAAACAAGCACAAAGACATCTGAGAATACGTCCCAGATAACTCGGATTATCTCTCCCACATACGAGTGTTGTTGTTGCTGCAGAGCGATGAAAAAACCTGCACCAACTGCTTCCTGTACCGATGATAATTGGCTTCCTCTTCAGACGCAACATGCAAAAAAAAAACCCTCCTCACTCACTCGCTTATTTTAATTAATTGGACTATCAAGAGCTGTCTGAACCAATTAGTCGAAGCCTAATTGGCTGAGGCGGCGGCGTCCCCTATATATACTTTCCGCAGGAGTATCGTCCAAGTTGTGTAAACAGGGAAACGTACAGGCGAGTGCTGCTGCTGCTGCTTCTTCTTCTTCTTCTTCTTCTTCTTCTTCTTCTTCGTCCTGAGTGTGATTAAATTCTCCCCGGAACGCCGAGTTGCGAACGGGATAATTAAGAGTAATCTGCCAGAAACAGACGACGATAACGTGCCTCCGCTGAGCAGTTCACCCGGTGAGACACGCTCGCACTGAAAACCGCGAGCGTACGAGCTGTCAGATAAATCTGCGTTTTAATTTGAAATCACCATTAACCCAATTTCCCAAATCCGCCAAAGAAACTGACAGCGCCTGGTGGCCCGTTTGCACCACTGCACCACTATTTCCAGTGCAGGACACCGTTTCAGGAGGCTTGAACTTTCAGGGGTTGCCAGGTTGTGAGAAAATCCCTCTCCGAGGACAGGAAAAAGCTAGAGGGCGTCTGGAGCGCAGGGAACCACTTAACATTTACAACTGCAGAGTTAATTGATCAATGGGTTGACATTTCTAATTGCAAGTGTTTGAATGAAGTTTAGCTTCTGCGTAAAGAAAAACACCGGACTATTTTTTTAACGTCTTAAAAAGTTGCTTGTGTGTGTTTTGAATCTGATACATTCAGCAGAGCGTCTCCTCTCTCACCGAACGTACATTAGAGCGACTTTACTCACAACAACCTGACGTTTCACCCCATAATGAAGCCGGTTATTATGTAAAGCTGTCGTCATTTTCGTACCAAAAGATATAGCTTAAAAATCTTCCTGTGACATCCTTTATTGTGCTTTTGTGTAGTTTTTCCAGCTGAAGAGTTAAATAAATCTAAATTGTGTTAAGTGACGATGCTACAGTAGTCTTTTTACTGTTTAAACACCACTTGTGCTGCTCAAATCTGCAATGATTCACAAATTCTACTAAAGAACGAGGACGGCGGTTTGCAACCTGAGGTCCGTGACCCCTCCGAGGTTCGTTTCTCTGCTTGACTTTCCTTGGAAATCAATAGATTTATCTGGAGGCGATTCGTAATGTAAGTTGGGAAAAGCTGATGCGCTTCGACTCCCACGCGAATTTAGAACAAAACCAGCAGCCCGAACAACATCGTTCAGCCCGTCGGGCGTCTTTAACCTGCAGTGACACCGATGTCAGGCACAAATTCGAAGAGTCAGATGTCAAGAGAAGATTCAAGTCTGTTTGTTTTGAATAGGAATGAATTCGTGGCAGGTAACGGGTGTTTTTTGCACCGTGTTGTGTTCAGGGGCAGCAACTGCAGACCTCTTGGACCACCTTTCATGTTTGAATTATGCATTCACATGAACATTGATTCTAATAAAGCTTTTTTTTCCTGAAGAAAAAGCTGGAACTGAAACGATCAAGATGAAGTTTTGAAACGGGTCAAGAATCGGCTTTTATATTTATGAGCTCAGCGCGGTTTACATGGATTCACTCGGAGGGGAATTAAGCACCTTTTGGTCAAAGCTCAAACTACAGCTGCGTCTTCTGGCTTCATCATGAGCTGAAGCGTATAAATTACCATTTCTAATAGTTTTTACTGCAATTTACACAATTTATGTGTAATTTCATGGCTGTTTATCCTGGATTTTTTTCAGTTATCCAATTTCCCTCATCAAATTTCCGCAAAACACCTAAAGTAATTGTTTTTTCTTGTTTCGATTTGCTAAGTACAACGTTTTTATGCTTTGGTTGACTTTCATTCTTTAGTTTCATTCATCACCTTTAAAACACTGTTGCAATCAACACTCTCAGTGAGTAATTGAGCTTCTAAAACAGACAATTTTAATGCAAAGCAAAACTTTAAAGAAAAAATTACTTACATTTATTCAAAATCAAAACCTTTTTTCCACCTTTGGGAAACAAAATCAAGCAATTTGTGTCAATTAGTCGAGTAATAGTAACAGTTTTATACATTTAGGAAGTATTCCTTTAGGCTTCCGGTGTCATTTAAGGCACGAAATGACGCGCGCGTGCCTGGGAAACATGGTGCATTCATCCAATTAAGGGGAGCGCTGCGAACCTGATGTCACCTGATGGTTATGAGCTTTTAATCAAGCGGACGAGGACGCTGCCGTTCATCTTGCAAGTCAAGGACGCCGTTATTAAGAAATCCACTGATTAATCGCGCCACAGCGCGTGTGCACGCTCGCTGGACTGTTGGAGTGAGTTTCACACCTCAATGAAGGAGTGACAAGACGGAAACCAGGCACTTCTATGTGGCAAAATGCGTGGACGCGCACAAACTTGGCGGCTTTGGATTTGCTGTAATCTCGTGTAGACACGCTGGCAACGCGCCACTTCAGCCGCGAACTCACGGAAGATTAGATGTGACGCACGCGGACGCGGCGCGTGTAAGGCGCTGAATTGGCTTAAGTCTCCTGCGCGGCGGCAAGGTTACGCGCAGGAGGAAGGCAAGGAGTGATGGTGACGGTGCCCATGCGCGCGTGAGTCCACACTAAGGTGATTGCTTTCTTCCTCTCTTCAGCATCTCCTCCGTCACCCCCTCCCCTCCCCTCCTCTCGCTCCTCCCACCTTCCCTGCCTCATCGTACCTCATAAATCTCCATCTGCGGCACGTGTGCTCGGTGTGAGGCGCGCGCGTCCGCGACGAGAATGAGAGGGGAGAGTAGAGACGCGACCATGGGAGCTGGTTGCCTCCCCCCTCCTTCTCCTCCTCCTCCTCCTCCCCCTCCCCTCCCCTCCTCCGCCTTCCTTCCTTCCTCCTGGCTCTGTTGCTCCCTGAGCTGCTCCACAGACTCCGGCATCAAAACACACCGTGAGGCGCGCTGGCTCGCTCACTCTCTCTAAGCGAGTGGACACACACACACTCACACACAGATCACACACACACACATCAGTGGAGCAAAGCAGTCAAGATGCAGCATCAAGACAGCATGTCTTCTGATTCAGGTAAACGCACGACCAGAGAAGCGTCTTTTTTCAAGTCATCATCATCTTCTTCTTCTCCTCCTTCATTATTCATTTGTGTTAAATGTCAGTTTCTCCCCCTCTATCCTTTTTCCCTCCCCCTCTCCCTCCATCTGTCCATTGTGTGTTACTTTTTCCTCCTGTGTGTTTGTGATATAAGACGCGATGCTGGCTGTTGTTGTGGGAGACGGGAGGTGCGCGCCCTCCTCCATCTGTCACAGCTGAAGGAGCACGTTGAGGTTGTGATCGCCTCACTTCTCCAGCGCAGCTGCGAAGGTGCAGATCGCGGGCTTCCTGACCTACATGTAGTGGTGGGACTCGCGCTCGTTCCTCTGTTCTGTCAACTTGACCGCTGAGTGTCGCTCCGGGAAAAGAGCGGAAAGTGGTCAGAGAGGTGGCAAAATCGAGCTTTGAGTGATCGAGCGCGTGGTCGCGTGTGTTTGTGGTAAGTTAATCAGCGGCTCCCCCGGTGGCGAGGATGATCCTGCTGGGTATCGAGTGGGAAACTAGGTTGTTCACACTCTTTCATTGAGTTATGTAACCCATCTGATTGCAGCCAGTAGAGTGAGCCCGAGGTATTGATGCATCGTTGCGCCGCTTCTAATTTGAACTTGAACGCCACCACGGTGACGTGAAGTCGGCCTCATTAACGCCGCGGACGGCTGACGGCGAGCAGCAGCTCGAAGTTCGACATGACCGATGGGCTCCGTCGGTTGGGACGAACTTGAGTCCTTGTCTGTTTCTTGTTTGGTGTGAAGTGCGTTGTTTCTATCATGAGGAAGGTCTCGTCTCTGCGATGCTTTGGGTCGAAGGTCAGTGTCCACTTTTTGGAAATACAAAGATGCTTAAACTTTTTTATCAAATGTTTCAATACCTTCATTCTTCATTCATTGATATCTCATTTGGAGTTGTTCGATAACACGGTGTGTTTCAGCGTGGCGTGTCTCCTCTAGAATTACTGCAACTTTCGTCATGCTTTTACTCTGAAAAACCATCTCTTTCCTAAGACTTCCTGCCGGATCTCACATTTTGTTTGGACTTCATTTTGTTAAGTTTGTTGGCTACACTTTTTCAGCAGTTAGCGTCTGTTCAAGCGTTAAAATCTACCTGCAGTACTATTTTGAACCACTAGGGGAAGCGTAAGATGCAGTTACAACTGAAAAAGCAGTGAATAAGTTGGATGTTTATGTTGACAGTTACTTCTTTTAAGTCGCTGAATGAACTGATTGACTTGTTGTGAAGCTCTCAAAGTGAAGTTGATGATTTACTCAATGAGGCGGCGCCGGCGACCCGTCGCCAGTTTGTTTCCGGAGCTCCCAGGTGAAACCATGCAGCACGCGCTGCGTCCCAACGCCTCCGCTGCACCGCCTCTGAGGCGGCGCCACGTGCTTCTTTTAAACAGATGGCTGCTATTAGTTGTGCCGTCTCAGCGTTAACGAAAAAGACGAAACTCGCCCCGAGGTGGGCTGTGTTTGGCCTACAGCGCCGACAATAGTCGGCAGCGTTACATAACGAGCGCGGGAGAGTGTGAAGCTCCAGATCGGCAGTGAAACGGCTCGTTTTAATGCGAAGAGGAAACCGCGGTCCCTCCTTCGCACCTCTGAGACGTTGATTTCAGTCAGTCGAGTTTCCTATCTGAGGACAATACATCTTCCTCTGATTGCTTTGGCTCCGTTTCCACAACAGTTTGCGGAAAAAAACAAGCTCTTAAAGAGCCAAACTGCACTGAAAAAAAAGCTGAACTGGCAACAAGCCTTTTCTGGAAGAATCTTCCTCAGTATGACCAGCAGAGACTCACAGATTTACTGCTCAGGCCAAACAATGTACAAGCAATCTACTCTAACTCAACAACAACTTAGATGAAGCACACGCAGTAACTTTTGGGTGTTTTAAGGTAAATGTACTCACTTTATACTACCTCAGTATCCCTACAACTCTCTCCAGATGCAAATTATCACCTCAAGAAGGCCACAGTGAGGTAGAAGAGTCTCACATCTTAAAACTGCCCATAAAACGAGTTTCCTTCATGTTCTTGTCGAGTCGCTGGCAGAACACACCACAGGAGCACACACACACAGAACCGGAGTCCCGCTCTGCCTCCGAGAGCGGCAGCATCGTCCTTTAAATACCCCGGCTTTGAGTTGGAAGGCAGTAAAGGACACTTTGAGGGAGGAATAAAACAAGATCCAGGAGGGCGAAGATACAGCAGCTGTCCTGAGACGACAAAACACAAATAAATCCTCAGTAAAAAAAACAAACAACCAAACAAAAAAAGCAGCTCTTTCCTCTCACTGAAGCTTGAACCAGAGCCAGCCAAATGTCTGCAGCTCACGCTGTTGGAAAGCAGGGGAGACGTGAGAGTGGAAGGAACTCTGAGTGTGTCAGGTGTTGACGGTGGGGTCTGATTGCCTGAAGGGGGGAGACGTCGCCGTGAACACCTGAGCCGGAGTCTCAAATTACAGCGTCGGACGCCTCGTCGCAGCTCTTGTACCGTTATCGGTTTGGATGCGGGAGTTCAGCGAAGTCGGCGAACAGGAAGTCGACTCCCGCGTCCGCGTCTTTTGATGGAGAACTTCGTTTCACTTCCAACCGATGCAGCTCTTAGTCGATCTCAATCAAACTTTCCGTGAGCTGCTGCAGTGCAACAAGTTAAGGGTTCGCAGGGGTTTCTTGGGCCTTGCTCAAGGGCACAATGTGATGGTCTTTAACTTTCCCTGTCCCGATCACTTGGTGGCCCTGAGACTAAAAACCTGCATCTCAAACTCCTCGAATCATCAAGACATCTTATATTAACAGAGAATGATAGTGGTTCCAAAGCTCTGAATTGCTTTTATTTTGAAAGTTCTTGCTTGTGGAAGATGGTGTGCAAGAGCGCCTCCTCCTGAAATTGCTATATTGTGATGTTTTTTGCAAGTCAGAGATCAGAAACGGAGTCAAGAGAAGCTACAAGGAAAAGTGATTCAGCGTTTGTTTAATTTCAGGCGTTTAGTTTTCTCTGCTCCTCTTTTTAATAGCGTGAATTCCTCTTGAATGGTAATTGGGACACGGCTTGCGGATAATCTCAGGGTATAAATTATGCAAGGACATTTGGGGGGGGGGGGGGGTCTGGTTGCTGGAGAAAGTTTTGGGGACGAAACCTCTGAAATACCTCCAGCAGGTACAGCTGTGCTGGAACATCGCTTCCTGAAAGCTTCGCCCTAAAATAAGGAATGAAGGAGCGTCGTCCTCCCCGACGGGGCGCCAGACAAAATGATTTTCGATGAGGAGCTTCAGGGGAAGTTCAAAGTCTGGGTCAGATTGTAACAAAAAAAAAACCCCACCCTAAAAACTCGCTCTATTATGGCCAAGTATTGCTCCGCCAACTCCCACTCAGCAGTCAAAGGAGGTGAGTCAGAATCGACCACCGTGAAGGTGATTGAGTTCAAATTCACAAGAGGAATTGAGGCTTTTTCTCTGACTGACGTGCTCGCTGCTGTTGTTTGTGGGATCGGCGTGCGCCCCCCTGCTTGCTGTTTTGAGTTTTGGCTTTTCCTCACAACCGCTGTTGCACACTGTGACTTGGAAAGCATTCTCTTCTCGTGCAGTTTTCACGTCGGGCTCCGTCGCTCCTTCGAACTTTGATTCGGCAGCTGAAGAAAAAGTTTGCTCGCT
>JASSRZ010000083.1:13407302-13422673 GCA_032164315.1 Malacoctenus gilli | reverse complement strand
GTAATTCGGAGCCTCTTTTGTCATTATTTCGATAACATAAAATCTGATGCACGGTTAGAAACCGGTTCCTTCTGACACATTCAACAGTGATCTCTGGAAAAACTGTTTTTGTTGCGACTGTTTCTTCTCTCCTCCATTTAAATTGAAGAGAGTTGCAGAGCTGCTGTCTCTCTGTTTGCTCGCTTTAGCTTCAGCCAAAGTTGATGTCTCGCGTGTAAAGTTAGTCTCGGCTAACTCATCCTGAATCAATCAGAACTCGAGTGATAATTAACTCAAGTGAGGCTGCAGCAGCGATGTTTTTGCGAATGCAGTTTGCTGTTTTAAAAAGGCATCACAGATAAATCTGCAGCTTAATTATAATACACGAGTTCTTTAAGTAAACAGAATGAGCTCTCAAGCGTTTTCCTTCCAACATGAATTTCGGCTGTTCTACTTTATGCAAACAGATCTCGTTTTATAGCGATGAAGGTTCTCTACGCGACGTTATGTTGTCAGTCCGTCATGTCGTCTTTAAAGCCCCTCAAGCTGTCAGTTGTTGCTCCACTGGTGTAGAAATAACTCCTCTCTGTTTGCCAACTATGGTGGCAGTGATTCATAAAATTCTCCCGGAGTCGGCTTGTTTTTGTTTGTTTGTTTGTGCCCCCGCTCGATGGAGCTGCGTCTGAAGATTACTTTTTAACCGATGGTCAGCCGCTTCACGTTTTTGATTTTTCTGTTTTGCCGCTCTTCGCCCTGATTGTGTCGCCGCTTCTGGCCTGGCGCCAGCTGAGTCCTCGCACCGGAGGAGAGCGCTCAAACCTGGCAGCTCGCCGAGGCTGCTCGGTGGCGGTGTGTTCGACGAGCGGCTGTCAGCGGGGCTTTTACATCCTCTGCAGCGAAGCGCGCCGCTGTTGGAAGATTTTTTTTCCCTGAAGAAAGAGCGTGAGAGTCGACTTTTCTCCCCCTGCTTTACTGTCACTCGCGCTGAAGTGAACAAAGTCGGTTTCAAGCTTCACACGCACGATTTAGCCAGAAAAGCTTCGCTTCACGCGTTCTTCGCTGTTTCTATCGGAGACGGAGCTGCAGCCAATCGCAGCGACTCCGTCTCTGCAGACGGGCCGATTTATGACTATTTAAAAAGATGCGTCACGTCCTAAGTGCTTCTTCAGCCATTTATGATGAAGCCTGTTGCATCTTGTTTGGTCGGCTGCTGTTTCCAGGTCAGAGAGTTTCTTTTCTGGAGGTGTTGCTGCAGACATGAAACAAACATGATTTCTCAGGTGCAAAGAGGGTTTCAGGGTTTAGAGAGCGATGGAAGGAGGAAGTGTGGGAACGATCCAAGCCGGCTCTGATCTGGAACCTTGTTTTCATCCCAAGCTCGGCCTCGAGTCGGTCCGAAAAGTCCGCCCACTTCCTGTTTTGTGGCTGCTAAAACACAACTAGGAGGTGAAAAAGCCTTGTACCTTTTGTATAAATACCACTGAAGCTCAAGCTGTAGATTGAAGTCCGGAAATCTCTTGGATTCGGTGTGGAATCTGCTCCAGGAAGTGAATCTCTCGAACCTCCGACTCCTCGGAGTCTGATTCAGACGCGTTGAGAGCCTGCAGATCCATATTGCGTGGGCGTCGTGGGTGCGCGGTGTGCTTCGTGTTGTCTATTCAAGACAGAACATCCTTGCAACTCTTGTATGAAACCTGTGAGGACGCATAAGGTCCTGAAAGGAACCTACAGCATTAAAAAGGCAACATGTGGCCAGTTTGAGCGAGCCGGACTTCGTAACGTGCAGCCCACATGCCAGCTCATCTCCCTCTTGTTCGTTCTCTCTCGGATTCTCCATCAAACATGAAGCGGTGTTACAAAACCATTAAGTCTTTTTATATTTGTTCCATCGATACCTGAAAGATGAGCGATGTAGCAGCCGGGGGAAAAGCGCCGGTTTTATTGTTGCGCTGCCGCGCGCCGGCTATTGACGCCGGCGTCATAAAGTGCCGATATTGTGCAGCTATTGATCTCCTCGGTCAGCTCCTGATATGTAAAACACAGTGAGGAGGAGCGGTGAGGAGCGGCGCTCCGGCAGCGTGAGCTTTATGCAAACGGCGTTCCGGCCGGCCGCGTCGAACCGGCGCGTCCGGCCGCTATCTGATCGGAGCGCTCCTTATCTCCCGCGCACAGAGCGTCACACACATGCGCTTTCTCACGGACACACGAACACCGGCCTGCGCGCTCGCAGGCCCAGTGCGTGATCCGTTCTGTCCTCGCCCTGCTGTTCGTTTTGAGCCGCCGCCGCCGCCGCAGTAGCACGCTTGGTTGCGTAACTGGCTCGCAATCGAAGCCGGCGACACAAAAGGGAGCCGACCACGCTGGTGATGAATTTTTGGCGTTTAAGGAGAAAAAAACAGAACTCTGTTTCTCGAAGGAAGTGAAAACACATGTGTGTTTGTTGCAGTTCAAACTGAGGATGTTTGCCGTTGTTGTTGTTGTTGATGGTGGTTGTGTTACGCTCCATTTATCAATATCACTGAATGCAGCGGAGCTGCAGGGCGACAAACATGGACATCGATTAAAGGCCGCATGAAGGATGAAACTTGCAGCGATTGTTTAGTTTGGGTTCTTGTTTATTATTTATTTGTTGGTTGTTTATTGCATCGATTTGTGTTTTTCAACCTCCGGATCTTCACATTCATCAACTTTGTTGTTACTGTCGTCTCCCTTTGATCCCGTACTTGCTGCATGTGACCGATTGCGCTCATGGATCAAATCTGGACTGCCAAGCCGTACTACTTCCTGTTTTGTTTCAAATTAAGAGCCTGATTTCTAAAACAAGAGCTCAAAACACACATTGCACAGTGTGACGGTCTCCGCTTTGAGTAGATATTGAATGACTCTCTCCTATATGACGGATCTGTTGTGTTTTCCTCTTGAGTGAAGTCGAGACAAAAGTAGGCTGCAGGGTCGGAGGCGTCCTCCAGTGAAAGCGTCTCTTTGTAGGACATTCCCAGTTTTTTTTCTCCTCTCTTCATTGGTTCCAACTTCAAACATTTTCTTCCGAATAAGGCCACAGATGGGGGGTGGGGGTGGGGGGGTGTTTCGCTGCTCTAAATCTGCTCTGTCATCAATGCAAACTGGTTCACATGCTGCCTCCACTTCTCTCCTGTCACACACCACTGAATGTTCAATCTGCACTCTTTCTTTGCTGCATTGTCCTTTTCCTTCATATCTGTCGGCACTGAACTGCAATAAAAAGTCTTTTTTTGATGGAAATGTAAAGAATTTTTATAATGTAATTTATTTGGAATATTTAGAAATTACATTTTTACTTTTTTGCCTTTTGTGAAATTTTTTTTTACATTTTTTCTATTTTTCTGATTAATTTTTTTAGATAATCTGTTAAACTATAACAAATGTCTTCTCAAAAAATAACATTAGTAATAATAATAATAATAATAATAATAATAATAATAATAATAATAATAATAATAATAATAGTCTTGTTATAAGAAAATAGTTTCATTTTAAAAAATTTAATTTAAAAAAATCACTAAATATTGATGACAGGTAGGAGAACAAATGAATTATTAACCGACGCCTCCAAGGCCAATGGTGTTTCCTTTTGATTTATTTATACCCGTCTAGATAAATTGCTGTTTCGATGTGGCTTTTTTTCCTCTAACTTCTGGGAAATCACGTTGTGTATTCTGAAGACGCACACGTTCTCTCGCTTCACTTTGTGCCGTGTACACTTGAAGTTCCCGGCGGCTCCTGGAGCAGCGTTTTATTATCCCTGCCTGGAAGCCGGAGCCTTCCTGTGCCCCACTTTGCTCCTGTAAGCGCCATAAATTATCTTGTTGACAAACTGATGACAGCCCCTGTGACCCAAATGCTCGCGGGCAAGACGTGGAGCATCCTATTTTTCCTCTTGACAGAAATCACGCTGCAAATGAACCGTTTTTGTTGTTTTTCCCAGTAATCGCGCACCGCTGCAGGTAGATACGTTTCAATGGGAGGAAACCGAGTCGCAAAAAAAGTCGTTTTTGGTGTTTTTGGCAGGAGTCCTCTGTAATTTGAGGCCCTGATGGATGACAGAGAGGAGGATTCATTCGACATTGTGCCGTCCAAACGACAGTATTTCAGCTTTTATGGCTGCTTGCTGGATAGTTGTTCTATTCAGGCTATTTCTGCTGCTGCTTGTGTTTTCTCAGGTAATCCCAGTCTGACTGGGTGATGTTGATATCGCTCCTCTGTGGGGGCTGCAACCATCTGTCACAGGACCGCGTGTTCTCGCCGCCGTGGACGCTTCTTTATCACTCTGGCTACGCGATCGGTGCCTTGTTGTCGTGCGGCTGAATGCCTTTTTTTTGTTTCTGGAGCGATCGGATGACTCCCCGAGGCGTCTGCCACGATTTGTACAATCTGTCTCCGCTCCTCTGCAACGAGGACGGCGCTAATTGTAAACAAATCGCCAACTCTGGTTTGCAGAAATGTTGCTTGAACCCGCAACAGACGCCTGCAGACACCCACAAACGCTTGCAGACTCCCTCGGAGGCCCGTCCTCGGAGCGTTCTGCTTTTTTACGACGCGGAGAGATGATCTCTAACAGTCTCTGCAAACTCAGAACGGCCTCACCTGGATTCAAATCCAGGACCTCCTCGCTGCGAGTCCACCGTCACTCCCCAGCGTCCCATCGATTGGTTGGATTTTGCATCTTTACCTTGACGCTCCATAATTTATTGCACGTCGGCGAGTCGTCCTTGGGTCGGTCTCAGGAGTCCATCAGGGAGCCGTCTATGTATCGCACATGGCTTCACTTGCCTCATGTTACTGGCAGCGATGATGTGTGAGCACTATTCTGTCCTCACTCTTTATTTCAGTCGATACTGATCAGCAGAAACCAAAACCATGAAAAGGTCAAAAGCTTCTCTAATCTCTTGACTTTGATCGTGATTCTGTTGTAACTTGTACATCTTCGTAACACCCTGATTTGGACGCGTGTCAGTCTTTTTTTTTAACCTAGAAGGCAAAATTATGACCGAAGCGCTTCGATTTCTACGTCGCAGGTGCAGAATGACTGATAAAACGACTTCATTTCTTCTTATATAATTTGGACTGAACTCAAACGAAGCTCGACTTCCCCTCACTCCCGTCGTTCTCACCTCTCCGGCTCTTATCTGCCTCGTCATTCCCACGTTCCGGCTTGCTGAGCCGGTTTCTTAATTACATAATTCAATCAACATCGGGATTAAAACGCTCCCGCTCTGAAGGAGCGCCGGGAAACGGGGAGAGAAACCGGCGTTGGGCTTGACCCGCTCGTTCCGGCAGCCTGACTGTAAGCTGATCAGACGGACGCCGCGTTCTCACCTGCGTGTGTTTCTGCACTTTGTCTCCACGCTGACGACTTCAGAGAAAACGATCAAAGAGACGCAACCAGACGAGCTGAAACCGAGTGTAGTTTTCATACGCGCATCGTCGGTGTATTGCAGCTCAAACTCGCAAACATTGCAGATAATCTCGTCTCCAAATATCATCAAAAAACCCGTGATTGTGGAGTAATACGTGGTTCTGTTGCTGTGTGTTCTCTTTGTGAGTCAGCATGACTGAGGAGAGTCTGAGAGCAGCAGCGACAGATTCAGACGATGGCTGCCAGATTTCATTCCTCCGAGCAGGAAAATCTGCGTCGTAACACAAGCGCAAGCTCACGGCGCTGCAAAGAAACCGCACTCGGCCTCTTTTCAGAGCCGTCGCAGCTTCATAATGTACATTTTCAAAGTTGTGTTACCAAGAAATATTTGTTATCAACTCCTTTATCTCAGAGTTGTTGCACATCAGCCTGAAAATTGCATCCTAATTCACCACTATGCTGAAAAACAGCGAAAATCAATACAAACTTCAAATAATCCACATAAAAACAGTTAGTCCTTATAAAAAGGAGTCATTTGGTTCTAAACCTGTTGATGTTTTAATACATTTATGCACAATAATGTTTATTTTGTGCTCTGCAAGATTGGAGACCTGTAATTTGACACCAGCCTCACTGACAAGATGCAGTTTCAGAACAATGGTTCAGAGTGTGATTTAAATTCTTTTTTGGTTTAACTCTTATACTTCCTGACTATGTGCAGGTCACCGAATGAGGTGTTGCAGCACGTCGGCTTTGCGCCCTGACGTAATCGCAGCGAGAGTATAAAAAACACTCATGCGAGTCTTTGACGGATCGCTCCTCCTGCGGGAAACGTGTGCACGTGGAGCGTCTCGCTGAGATTTATGTCACCTTATCATCGCCGATGCTAGCAAAAAAATCCAATTGATGCCTGCCGCGCTTCCCTCTCAGATTTATTCTTCCTTGCGCCCGACGCGTGGCGGCTGATGGAGGCGAGCGAGCGCGGGGGGGAGCGCGCGGCACTTATTGCCTCTCCGGCGGCATTTTCCAATTAGAAAGAGACCTTTTAGTGCGGAGCGGAATGGTGATTTGTCCAAGTCGAACACCACTTTTCCAGATCGATTGAAGTTGTAGTGAGTAAAAAAAAAAATCTTAATTAATCCCTTCATCCTTCATTTCTGAGTTATTTTTCTCCAGGACGAAGCTGCGACTCGTCTTCCAAGGACGTCTTTAAACGGCTGCTTTTCCCTCCACTTTTACAACTGACACCTCCTCCAACTGACCCCCCCCCCTCCTGTGTTTCCTCTGCAGACATGCAGTGCACGCTGAGGCACCGGGTGGCTCGCGGCCACTCCTACGAGGAGCGAGCGGCGTGGAACCCGAAGTACTGCGTGGTGGCCGACAGTCAGCTGCTGCTGCTGAACGAGGAGGAGGCGGTGAGAGCAGACTGTCTGTCATCATTGTCTCTCTCTCGCTCTCTCTCTCTCTCTCTCTCTCTCTCTCTCTGTCTCTCTCTCTCTCTCTCTCTCTGTCTCTCTCTCTCTCTCTCATCTGTTGTTCCCAGCTCTCTCTCTCTCTCTCTGTCTCTCTCTCTCTCGCTCTCTCTCACTCTCGCCCTCGCTCTCACTCTCTCTCTCTCTCGCTCTCTCTCTCTCTCTTTCATCTGTTGTTCCCAGCTCTCTCTCTCTCTTCCTGTTTTACACACAGTCACACAGTTTGAGGACTGATAATGACTTTCTGCATTCACCCCCCCCCCCCCTCCACACTCCCCCACCACCTCACTGCAGAGACCGCCGGCGGGCCGGTTCGCTGAGTCTGGCACTTTTCCTCCCTCGTTTTTGATTAGTGTCCCGTCAGATCGGGCAGGTTTTCCGCGAGATGAGACATTTCCTGAGCCGACGCCGTGATCGAAACAACAATGTTCGCTCAGCAGAATCCGCTGCTCGTTACACACCTTTATCTGAACATCTACACTGTTTAAGCATCTTGTAAAGATATACAAATTGATCCTAAGTAAGTACAGATGTTTAAAATCAATGATATAATGGAAAAAAAGCCGAATTTAACATCATGTAAATGTCGCATTGTCTAATTTGGTAAAAGATAAAAGCTGCAACTCTCTCCCTGCACATCCAGTGTGGTTTTAAACTTGTAGTTTTCAGTTGAGCCACTGGGGGGCTCTGTGCTCTTTCTGTGCAAGGCAGCGGTTTAAAGGCGACCCATCATTTTCTGTGTCTGATGCTGAACAAAAGCACCTAAATAAAACAAATCCTCTTCCTGTCGTGCTCCAGGAGGCTTATAAGTTAGTAAATATCTGAAAATTGTTCTTTCTTCAACCTGTGAGATACTCAGAATGTTATTTGTTTCCTAAAATCTGAGCATTACAATCGAAACATTTCATTTCATTTCATCATTCTGGTGTAACGCTTCATTTTGTTTCGGCTGCAGCCTTTAGAAATGATCACCAACAAACTTCTGAAGGTCACATCAGCAGCAGGAACCGAGTGAAGCCACCGTGAGGGAATCGAGCGACTTAGACGAACGCCAAACATCTCAAAAGCAACGAGACAAGGAGCCGTTATTGGACGGATAAAAGCTTTTCTCCGGCATCAATGTGAACGCTGCGTTTCCTCGTCTGCAATTACCGAGCTGCGCCGCTCTGAAAATCGAGTTATAATTGCAGAGAGGGAAAGATTTCAATCGACCTGCTCGGCGGCCTTTTTTCCCGCCGCCGCGCTTCTTGTTTCACGGCAACAAAGAACAACGGCTTTTAAACGCAGGCTCGGAGAGGTCGCCCGGCATCGCTGCGGCGGTCGCCGCCGCGTCAGCAGAAACTGCGCGTCGGAAGAGCGAGAGACGCCCTCGTAATGGATCGCTGCCGATCGAGCCGTGACGGGAAAGGTTTCGACAGCTGAACGCGCGACAGGGTCGGAGCGCCGAGTCCTCCGAACGGGGCCGGGAAGGTCAAACGTTTGCGTTCGCTTAAAAGTGCAACGCGTGGGAACAAGAGAGCTCTCTGAATATGACAAAGTCACAGCAGCTGTGTTGCAAATCCTGCATCAAAACGTATAAGTGAAAACTGGAGCATGCTTTGGCTTAGCGAGAGGTCAAAGGGTCACCTACAACTTTGTTGTATTTAAAGTCAGCCGAATAAGTAATGTTTGTTATTAGATGTTTTTTCAGTATTCAAGAAAAATGTAGAATTGACACAATTTTTAGCTTTTTTTGCTTGAAAAAGGAATCTCAAACCTTTGCTAATTTCTTGGCCACGAGAATTGTCGCCACCTGCTGGCCAGTTGTGGTATCGTAGCCTTGTTTCAAGTTCTTTACGTTCACAAAACAAGAAATAAAGAAGTAGCAGAAGTTAGTTGCGCTGAAACTTCGCATTAGATGTGTTTTATTGTCTTTTTTCCTGTTTGTTAAGTAACTTTTCGACCACGTCAGGCCCTCTGGGGTTTTTTAGTAAAGCAGACTGTCTTCCTATGTCAGACTGACTAGTTTATCTCTGTTGTCCATTAAGCTCCTTTTTTTAAATCATCTTCAATCTCTTCTCTCATCTTTCTTGCGCCTCTGTCATTCATTATGCACGGCCAGACATTAAGGAAAAAAACAGTCTCGGCGTCGACGTCTGATGCAAATGCTGTTGCTGCTGCTGTAACAAATGTTTTTTGGGGAGGACTTGATGGCGAGCGTATTTTTAATCAGAGAACAAACGATGCTCCAGCAGACACGGAGGAAGCAGCCGGCGAATACCAATCAGAGCGCAGCAGAGTTTCAGCATTCAGCCGGTGTGTCACATTTCTGCAGGGCTGCGATGTGACGGTAATAAAAGAGTGAGCCAGGTGTGACTCCGGGGGGCTTTCCAACAGTCACACTTTTCTCATTTTCACCTTCAGCTTCCTGCGATCGCTCCGTTTTTGCTTCCTGAGCCGGCGAAGCTCAAGAAGTGAACCAGCAGCTCATTGCAGTCTTACCTGTTTCCACCAGTAGAGGGAGCTCACGATCAGAGACGGTTCTTTCCTGACCCTAAAAAAAAGAATAAAACATTTTAAAAAATCATTAAAAAATTAAATAACTTTATTTGAATAAAATAATTTCAAAATAATTTTAAATTATTAATTTTAATAAATAATAATTTAATTTTTTCAAAAGATTTCTTCTGATCTTTTTCCTTTGAAATTAAATCTTTTAATTAGATTTAATCCTCATTATTTAAGCTTGTTTACAAACTAAAATTATTTTAATAATGAAAAAAATACAAATAGATTTTTTTTTACTTTGCTTTTTTACTTTAAAAAAATATTGAAAAATATTTCATTTTTTTTCTATGTGGATATTTTTCAGATGGTAAAAACGGCATCATTAAATTGGAAATAAATAGATAAATGGAGCTGGTTCAACCAGGCTGGGGTCACTCTTAGCTCCACCAATTGGACAAGTGGGGGATTTTAAGGGGTTAAATGAAAAAGGCTAATTGCTGAATTATAGAGGAGACAGATAACAGTGTAATCCTGGATATTAGCTGGAGTCTGGAAGTGGGACAGTCCGCCGTCCACACAAGCAAGCGGAGGTTACAGCTCATTCTGCTGACTCACATTCGCTCTTACATCAGACGGGCAGAGGCGTCCTCCAGCCGAGTCATAATAAAACAGGTTGGGGGGGGGGGCAGTGAGATAAACATGGAAACGCAGGAAGGGGGGTGACGCAGACACACACACGTCCAGCTGGAAGGTGCGAGGCTGCTCGATAAGCCATTATCACTCCGCCCCGGGAAGGGGGGGGGCGGGTTGGGCCTTCTCGCCGCTCTCACACAGCGGCCGTCCTCCTTCTCACTCTTTGTCTGTTTAATCTCCGGGAGCCAAACATTTGGCATCGCGCTATAAGGAGATATGAGCCGACACAGACTGATGTGCTGCGGACACGTCGTCTCTGTCTCATTCAGCGGCCGCCCGCTTTATCAGCCGCCACCGCCGCCGCCTTTTGTTTGCCCCATGCGGCATTAAACAAACTGACCAGAATTACAGCCACTGCCCAGATAAGAAAGTATTTAACGTGTATCTCCTGCACTTTTCCAGCCGCCGTCTCTTTTCCCCTGCACGATAGTTTCCTCTCTGACTTTCCCCCTTCCTGCTTTTTCCTCCTGCTGGCGTCTGCAGGAGAGGCGTCCGGCGTCATGCAAGGTCCACCTTCTGAGGCGCACCATCAGCGTCCCGGTGGAGACGCAGTTCCCAGAGTACCACAGCCAGCTGTCCACCGAGAGCGGTGAGTCTACGGAGTCCTCGCACACGCACACTTCGACCACACGGTCAAAGATGGAGCGCATCACTTGAATGTAGCTTAAAGTTGGACAGGAGAGATTTAAAATCTTGAATGCTGTAGTTAGAGTCATTTTTAAATGTTTTGTTTATGTTGTATTGCGACTTTTTAGTTGGTATTCTCACACTCTGAGCACAAGCTGTGAATATTTGGTGGTCAGTGATCTCTGGTTCGATCCCAGGCGATGGCTTCCTGCGTTTCCTTGCAGTTCGCTTGCTCGTGGCTTCGTGTGCGCTTGTGTGCTTCTTTCAGGTACTCAGGCTTCCTCACACAGTCCAAAAAAACCCCACAAGGTCAATTGGGGACGCTGAGGTGTCCATATGTGTGTGTGTGTGTGTGTGTGTGTGTTTGTCCTGTGATGGACTGGCAACCTGACTGCACGCAGTGCGAGCCTGGATCGGCTCCAGCGCTCCCTGTGACTCCTCAATATAATAAGCAGTGCAGTGAGTGAGTGCTTTTTGAGGCTGCAGCTTGATGCCACGCTTTGCCAGTAGAGGGCGCCATTTAGCAGCACATTTCCAAGTGTTGGGAAGAGGAAACGTGATGAATCTTCCAGTATTTTCCTCCTTTATCTGTCTGAGTTGACAGATTTGTCTGTGATATCTGAAGTATTCCAGTAAAATTATCTTTTCAGGCACTGACTCTTCTGTTTTATCTCCCCGACTGAGGTCACGATGACACTGAAGTGTCCTTCTGTCCCCGCCAAAACTTGTGGCTGATCCTCGGGATTCTCTGCATAGCTTGTCGTTGGCCTCCCGAGTGACGGCACGTTTTTCTTCCAAATCCAACGGCGCGTTTGTTGAAATACGAGCGCGTCTCTCCGTCGGCGGCAGCGGCGGCGAGGTCAGGCGGAGACGCGTCGTCATGCTGGATCTGAGGGATGAAGTCAGTGAGACGGAGAGGGGGAGGGAACAGGCGCCGCCCGCCAGCCTCTCTGCTAATTACAAGGTGCCTTTGCAACTTCGCCGGCGACAGTGTGAAACATTTACAGTGACGATTATGTAACATCCTCCCCGAGCCGCTGATTCAGATCGCCGTAGCGACCGAGCGCTGCTCTGCAAGTGGGATGGATGCATTACACTGCATTACATTACATTTCACTGCAGCAAGGTGTCAAAGCGAGCCGTTATTTTATCACCTGTTTCGACTTGAATGCACAATTCATGAAGCATTCAGGCATTTCATAATTGAAGGACATTTTACAGGCATTAATCCTGCTTTTTTGCTGCAAATTTTGAGCTCTATTTGCTTCTATTTGACTTGAATCTACAGTAGAGCCATAGAACCTCAACTTGCATTTCGAAAACATGCAAAAAGAGATGAAGAAACGGTAAAAAAACAACCTGTGAAGGTTTAAAAATCACACTTTATCAACACGTTACGGATGACAATACAGTCAGTGTTTAGTTCTCACTCATAAACCCTAAAAAACTGAGATTTCTCGCTCTTATTTTGAAGTGAGATCACAGGAGAGCCACTTTATTTTCACTCCAACAACAAAACGAGTGGCAGAGCTGCGAGACCACGGCTACAAAAAGGTCCTGAACTTCTCCGCGCATCTCCCCCTCTTCAGTTTTTAACCTTTAAAGCTGCTTTTTTTTGGACCTTACGCGTGCACGCGACACTCCTCCAGCCCTCGATCAACACAAAACAACACTTCAAACACTCACTCCGGCTCTGTTTTACTAAATTATTCCCGGACCCACCTGCTTTTGTCCTCGCGTGACACAGAAGCGCCAAATAAGCCGGCCCGATGAATCAAACCTCCACCCGGATGAATAGGAGGCCGCAGCCAATCGGAGCGCGCCGTCGCGTCGTCTCCTCTCATCCTCCCGGCTGAATAGCGAGCCGGCTTCCGCCTCCGTTCTTTTGAACTCGTCAAGGTTTTTCGCCGCAAACGTGAGACGGAGACCGCCGGAACAACTGAGCTTAATTTCAGCGAGGTGAAAGTTACGTTGTGTCTTTTGTTTCTTTCTACTTTCGATGCGACTTTGAAAAGTTCCCGAGTCTGCGTCGTTGGGCCGACGCTGCCCTATTTTCCGGCTCTTTTTCCTGGCTGCGAGCGGCGATAGATGGGATTAAAAAGAAGTGGATAACTGACCGGAGGCCGCTGAGCGATTCCCGCCGGCCTCGAGGCTGCGACGCCGCCGCGTGTGCGCTCTAAGTCCTGCCGCTGATCTCCTCCTCCCCCCTCCGAGTGAATAAACGGCTCGCCTGAGCCGACGTCGCCGCGGCCGGTCGTGGAATTGAAACCGCGGCAATAAGTAAGAGTAAAGACGAGTGACGTGGAGGCGGTTTGACTCATTGTGCTCGATGATCACTTGTCAAAAACATCCAAAGATGAAGCGATCTCAATTCATTCCTCAAGTTAAAGGGTTCGAACTGAACGCGTGACGTGACGGGCAGACGTTTGAACGTCCTCTCACGTCTTTTCTGAACGAGTTCGCCGCAAAAAGTCATCAAAACAGACCTCAGAGGTGCAAGTTTGTCCTCTGGAGGTTTTCCCAGGAGGCATCTCAGTTCAGAACTTCGTAAATATTCAAGCCCCCCAAAAAGTTTCTCTGCCCTGTTTGAATATTTTTTCTGCCCACCGAAATGTCAGCGCGAGTTCAAGGGGGAGTGGATTGAAAGGAAACCTTCAGCTTTGTTGTGAAGCGTCGCTTCCGATCTCGTGTTTGTATCGACTAATTGCAGCGTAGAAGTGTCTCCTCCGTTTGCGTGCGTGCGTGTGTGTCTGTGTGTGCTTGTGTGTGTGTGTTCTGTAAAGTTGTCTCCGTGATGAAGGGAAAAATATGAGCTGAGAGTGTAAAATTGATCAAAGTGGAAACATTCAGTGCTGCCACAACCCCCCTCCGCCCTCTCTCTCTCTCTCTCTCCCTCTCCCTCTTCTTCTCCCTCCATGTGGAAACTGCTCCTCTCTCTCCCCTCCCTCCCTGTCTGTGCGGGGTTGTACTCTCTCTCTCTCTCTCCCCCTCTCGCTCGCCTGCTCCCTGGTCTCCAGAGAGCGGCTCAGTCAGACAGATGTAACACAGCAGTGGAAGCCTGAGCTGAGCTGGCAGGCTGCAGGGGCCCGACCAGAGCCAGCAGCTCTGACTGGAGAGAAAACGGCCGAGCGGGGGGACTCTGGCAGGGGAGGAGGAGGAGGCGGAGGAGGAGAAGCAGCAGGAGGAGGAGGAGGAGGAGATAAAAACGGCAGCGGTGCTCGCTTTCAGCGGTAGCACTTCAGTGATCGAGTTAACTTTGGCCCCGGGACATGGGCGTGTGGATCCGGGCGCTCTGAATCTGCCATGGACCCCGACGCCAGCTCCCATCCAGAGGCTCAGTATGGTGAGTGGCGAAGGGAGGGAGGGGGGAGGGGGGGGGAGGCAGGGCGGGACGAGACATGATGCGAGCGATCCTGTGGAAAAAAGTTGCAGGCAGCGTAAGCGAACAAGGGAGTCGGGTCACATGCTTTTCCTGTTAGCCTGTTACTCCGCGTCGGGCTCTCCAGCCGCTGACTGGGGCCTCTGTGGCCGGCATGAATAGGACTTCAGTCCGAGCTGCTGCTGGGGCGGGTGGGGGGGGGGGGTGAGACGGGTGAGAGGGTGTCACAATGGCCGGCGGATGACATCGACTGTCTGACGTTCAACTCTAACGGCGCGACAAAAGTTTGTCCCGACCGGCGCGTCTCCCGGCTCGTCTCTGACCGTGTTCGCCACGAGCGGCGAGCCTCCTCCTCTCTCCTCTCGCTCTTTGAATAGAATAATTAACTGAGGCATATGCGAGGGGGTGGGGGGGGGTGGGGGGGCTGTGGGTGTAGCGCTCCCACTCCAACGCTGCGAGATGATTTGATGGCTATGCGAATCGGTGTGTTTTTTTTTGCAGGCTGCACGGCGGCTGCACCATGTGGGTGTTTGTTAGAGATACAGAGCAGAACGAAAGAATGAAAGTGGGAGAGAGAGAGAGAGAGAGAGAGAGGGAGGGGGGAGGGAGGGGGGAGAGAGAGAGACAGAAAGAGAAAGAGTTATGTACACAAATAAATCCGGGGGGATCTCTCGTCTCCACTGTAGGCCAGTCAGCGCCCCCGCTCTCTCCCCCCTCATTTTCCGCTGAATCTTTCCTCCTCCTCCTCTTCTTCTTCTTCTATTTCTTCCACCGCTCCAAATGTTCGAGTCTAAACTAGATAGTTGAAAGGCAGCGAGGAGGGGGAGAGAGAGAGAAAGAGAGAGAGAAAAGCTGCTGTATTATTAACTGGGCCAGAAAAAGGCGATGTTTTGTCTTCATGGCCAACGGGAAGGACTCGGCTGCTCTGCCGCCGCCGCCGCCGCCGATGAAGAATGTGGTTACTGGAATGAGTCAACAGAGAGCATATTTCCAAGAGACCGTGCGTCTCTCCTCCGCCAGCGCCGAAGCCACATCGCCCCGTGCGCTGGGCCGTCTGCCACCGACACGGCAGGAGGAGGAGGAGGAGGAGGAGGAGACGCAGGGCGAGAGAGGGAAAGGCAGCGAGGAACTCCGGCGCTCCGATCGCCGTCTCCCGAGAAACGTTCGCATCGAAGCCCGGAAAGTCAGAGTTTTCTCACCTTCACGCTGAAGTCACCCCCGAAAGAACGTGCCGGAAATCATCCCCATGTCCCCCTGACTCAGTCCTACACACACACACACACACACACACACACACACACACACACACACACACACACACACACACACACACACACAC
>JASSRZ010000083.1:13353779-13374966 GCA_032164315.1 Malacoctenus gilli | reverse complement strand
TGGGTGGCCGTTGTTGTAATGCCGCTTTCGGTTTTTCCCCCCCCCCCCCCCCCCAGCTCCTCCTCCCCCCCCAGGACAAACACAAACTTCCTTCGACTGCGTCCCACTTCTCCTCGCCCACCCCCCCTCTGTCTTCCCATAACAAACTGCAGACAAAGGCATGCATGTGCCAAAGCAAACACGGAGCAAAGCCTTTTCGCCCCCTCCGCGGACGCCGCTCCACCGAGTCGTCGTGCCAAACAAACGTGTCACCGGTCGGCTGCGGGGGCTCCATATCTGTAATTTAACGCCGCTCGTAGAGCGATTTTATGACACGAATCAAACGCGATCGGGTTGGGTTTGGAGGTGTTGGCTCTGGCGCCGGATTCCCCGCATAAATTCGCGCGTCTTTGTCTTTTTATGGGTGGAGTGAAGCTGCAGCCGGCGGGGAGTTAAGTGACTGTTGACTGTATGCTGGAGTGATTCTCTATTTTACTCCCCCGTGTCCACAAAGTCGCTCCAAGGAGATGGAGCGCCACCTCTTTATCACCCCCCCATCATCATCTCTACGCCGAGTAAATACCACATCCCGGAGGTCAAAAGTCCAGCGCTGTCCTCACAGCTCAGCGTTAACGCATTACAGCCTTTGTGTACACACACACACATACAGACACACCCACGCACACACACACACACACACACACACACACGAAGAAAGGCTGTGTCTCTCTCTCTCTTTCCTCCTTTCTTTCCCCGTGTCACACACCAGCACATGTTTCAAACGAGGCCATAAAACTTGACAATTCAAAGCTGTGCCAGTGGTACAGTGTGCGCCTGGGTGGGCCTCTGCTCTGACCTCCATTATATGAATCACCGTCCAGCTGGGGGGGGGGGTCCGATATATCAGCGAGACGCCTCGCGACACGGAGGATTCTGGGGAAGCTTTCGGGCTCATCGCCTCCCCGATTGACAATAATTCGTAGTTTATATTCCAAAGACAGATGGAGATTTCTTTCCCTTTTTGGGGGGGGGGGGGGGTGGTTGCTGCTCAATCTGCCAGTCAGGAACAAGTCTGAGTTGTCTCTACTTGAGTGTTGGGGGGGGGGGGGGACTGTAAAAGTGATGTATTTGTGAAGGGAGCGGGATGAGAGGCAGGCTGGACCGAGAGAAGATAGTCGTCCAGGTAGAGAGAACACAGTAAACACAGCCTGACAGCCTGTGATTTCAGCTACACAATTCATCGGCCCGAGGAGAATGTATGTGTGTGTGAGTGTGTGTGTGGGTATACGTGTGTGTGTTTGATTTCCTCCTCTGCTTCTCCCTCCTGTCATAACAGAAGAACTCTGCATCCTCCGTGGAGGGTACTTTTCAGTCCTGTGGGGTCTGAGCTACTTGAAATGCTAACACATACTGCTGTTGATAACAGCTTCCTGTACTCCAGCTCTTTGTCCGCCAGCGCGGCGAGTTCACGCCGGATTAGCTCCCAACGAAAAAAGTCACCACCTAACGTGTTCGGCGTCGGAGGGTGACCTCATCTTCGCGTGTCTCAACTTCCCCGATTCGGTTTTACCGTCACCGCTCTTGCTGGTTATTAAATTGGGCCACAACAGGAAGTTGTTTGATGCCGCACACAAAAAAGAGAGAACCAGTTACCACACAAAACCGGCACCAGGCTGGTACATGAAGCGGCGCAATTATCTGTTGAAGACTTGATCTTTTCCCCCTCGGGAAGAGAAACGTTCAACCGACGCTCGCGAGTGCACCAAAAACACGACTCGTGGCGCTTTGAACTCGCCAGGCGCTTTGATTATGAAAAGCGGCCCTTTAAATTTGAGACGTCGGGGTTTTTAACTGGTTTGTTTGTGGCTGTAACAGTTCAGGTTGTGTAACTTTTCGAGTGCACCGCAAAGACAAATTAAAGCGGTTCTTTGCATCTGTGTTCGTATTGTTGCTTACGTGATATTTGTAATGCTAAAGTTGGCCTCCTTCCAGTTCGATTCACCTTTAAACACGATAAAACTTCATGCAAAAAACTGAGGTTTACTTACGTTTTAGGAAAAAACACATTACCGTACTGTGTCTAAAAGAGCAGCCAAGCAAACGGTCATGTATTTTCCAAGCGACTGGATATTTTTCCAAATTAGCCTTCCTGTTGTGTCCGAGCACACAGTGTGTGAGTTGTAAATCTTCCAGTGTGTTGTGAGAACAAACTGTCAATGTATTATGTAAATATTTACACAAGCACGGGGTTTATAAACAAAATCTGTCCACAGGAAACAGCGGAAAACAGTGCAGTTTATCAGCCAAGCCTCTGAGCGGCGCTGTGACGCTACTCGCCAAACGAGGAAGACGCAATACCAAAATTTATGAATTTGAACAAAGTAAATATTCATAAATGTTGAAAGAGAAAGGTGAGCTCATAGCTTGAGGGTATTTCAGTCCAGAAAAGGGGGCGTGTCCAAGCTTGATTATGAATTTTATTAAGTTGTCTCCACGTGGACAGAGGCAGCTTGTCCGAGTTGCGTCTTTCGTCACGGCGCCACTTTATACAACTCGCTCCTCCAGCGACAGGTGCTCCTAAAAAATCATCACTCCAGGTAAAATGAGCCACGTGTGCGGGAGAAGTCGGCTGCTCATCTCCTCCAGCGCTGTTTCAGAGTCCCACCGATGCACATTTCTCACCGTTCCGGTTTTAACCCTTAAAGTTGCCTCAAGAGATGCAATCAGTGGCCCGTCTGACAGCGTTTGTGACACATTAGCACCGACTGTGTTCTGTTCTCTCGCATACATCGATCGGCTTTTCCACAAATAGTTCAGACTGCGTCGCCTTCGTCTCGGCCCACACGGGAGGACTGAGTTTCACAGTTGGCTCTCGGAGAGAGGAGAAGCTGTGAATCCTACCGCCGTGGGGCTTTTTCATGGAGTCTCCTGAAGGGGTGGGAGGGAAGGGGGGGGGAGTTTTGATAACTGGTTGTTGCTCAGTCTGCTTAGGAAACGCTGAGGAAATATGGGATCTGACCTGCATTTCTGAATCCGAATGGAAGGAAGGAAACGTTGGAGAAGGGAGGAGGACGGCTTTGGATAAATACACAAACTGGAACCTTCGAAACAACCTTTAATACTTGTTTTGATTTTACCTTCGCAAAGGAGGTCATGTTTTTGGGAGCGTTGGTCTGAATTTTGAGGAAGTTCACGGTAGATTTGGATGAATTTCGTAGGGATCGTTTGAAATGTTACAAGGAACAAGTGGTTAAACCTTTGTGGCGATCCGATCTTTCACTGATCCAAAATGACGCCAAATGTCTTTTCTGTGGCAGTTTCGTAGGAGCATGTGGCCCTTTAAGAGAGGTTGAAGCGGGACAGGTTAACAGGCGTCTTAATTAATGGAGGTTTGCGCTCTCAGGGTGCTCATGTTTGGCAGTCCCAGCCTGTAGTGCTGCTGCTGCTGCTATCTCTGATAGGATGGCTAACATGCATCGCAGAGAAACTTCAGCCAGCTGTGAGCTGGCGAAATCAAGACAGAGTGCGTTTATTTGTGGCGCCCGGCGAAGGGGGAGGCGCTGTTGTTGGCGAGGTGCGCGGAGGGAGAGCCACGAGGAGACAGTGACGGATGAGGAGTGTGTCTGATGTGATTTGGACGTGGGAGGTGGAGGGCGGCCACGGTACAGGACAAGCATCCAGACGGAGGCTTGACGAAATTATCAATGTGAGGGCGTGGCGGCGGCGGCGGGAAGACGGCGAGCCGATGGAGCGCGGAACACCAGATAAGGCCTCGATTAACGCAGAAAAGGTGTGAGATAACGCGGAGAAGCGACAGTGGACAAGCGACACCGAAAAGTCCACAGAGGGAGATTTTGTGAAGTCGTAAAATGTTCGAGGAAAAAACTCTGAAAAGAGTGAAAATCTGACTCGTATTCGAAATTTTGTGACGAGATTCCTGTTGTGATTTTCCTGTTGGAGTAAAAAAAAGCATCAAATGCGGTTTGAGTGATTTTCAGCCGTTTGAACGGGGGGGCCGCAGGCCGCAGCCCCCTGTCTGCTCCATCAAACACGCTCCCGATTGAAAACAGCCCGAATGACAAACTGTTACCCAGAACTACTAACAACAGGAAGTGTTAACAGTCTGGGAGCAGCCGCCACATGTGCGACAAACGAGCTCTTTCATGATTTTCATTGGGAATCTGATTGGAAAAGTGTGTTTTAATGGAAGCCTCATTGCCTGTCTGTCCGCCGTCTGCGGCGGCAGATTTTCCACGCGTCCGAGCGTCGCGACGCGCAGATGCCGACGAAAAAAAATGAGTCGACGAGCTGAAACGGCGTCCGCCGCGTCCTCTCGGGCCTCGTAGCAGCCAGCTGCCAAACGGGCGCGGAGATTTCCATCGTGAAAATTACAAAGGCCGGAGGGGGCGAAAACGTATCGAAGATGAGCGCGAGAAACCTCGCGTCGCTCGTGTAATTCGGTGAGAGCAGATGATTACCTTCATCAACCCGGTGGCTGATCTGCTGATTCAGGGAGATAAAATGCATTTATTTTCAGCACAGGAGACGTTTCAGCGCCCGCGTACATTTCGCTCGTGACGGGGAAGTGTTGAGGGAGGAAGTCGATTGAATCAAACTTTACCGACTTTGACCACTTCCTTGTGCGCACGTCCAAAAAGACACGATGTCCCTGGTGTGTCGGGCTCTTTTTAGAGCATTTCTCTTCTCGCGAAGGCGTCTGCCGTTTCTCAATACCAAGTACGCTGAGTTCGGACTCTCGAACGTCTGAAGCTCGGACTTGAAAACTTGGAAACTTCCCGAGGACGGGAGTTCGCAGTACGGTTTTTCGACAGCGTACTCGTGACGTCACTTCCTTGACTTTGGTGTCTGCCACCAGTGATTATCCCAGAAATGTCTATTTTATCTTGTAAATTTTAATAAAAATAAAACAATAACTACATACAAACAAACACCTTACTCGTTGCTCCTCCGCCATCGCTGGTTGTAGCGAAATGCATTCTGGGATACATGGCTGCCCGAGTCCACACGAGTCACCATCCGATGCATCCTCGGTAAAATGGGCGTAACGAGTTAACATCCTGGTATCTAACCGGACTTGCCGAAATGCGAACTTGTGTATTGGAACAGGACTTGGGCGCTAACTGAAATCCGCAAGAACGCAAGTACAGACAAGTACGGGTATTGAGAAACGGCTATTGTCTCCGTCTCTGTGTGGCATGTAAAAGACGTGGGCATGACCCCCGTTTCCTGTGTCCGTCCACCTGTCTTTGGGAGCTTTTTTGGGTTCTCTCTGCTCGTATTTGCCAAACGAGCTCCGAGCCGACGTCCTGTCACTCGCCGCGCGTTTCCCCGGCTTAATGCGTCTCGGCGGCATTACGATCTAGACTAGTTTTAAAACCAAATCCTCCTTCACAGCGCGGTGGATCCCGCGCTCAGGGGATCCCGAGACAGGTCCGGGTTTTCAATTACCGAGGTTTAAGTTTGCAGCGTCTGAGGACGTCTGGTCTGCTTTATGCGTGTCTGCTTGTTTTTGTTGTTGTTGTTGTTGTTGTTGCCATCGCCGCCTCAGACTGTGTTTATGGTAATGCCGGGCTGGGGAGCTGTGTGGGCCGAGCGGCGAGCCCGCCGGCTCCGCTCAGCGGGAAGCGCCGTTCGTCCGATTCGTTCCTCAATTACAGCGAGCGCTAATACAGTCGCGCGGCCTGTTAAAGCGCAGACAACTAATTCAGCGCGGCTCAGCCTGACGAGCGAATAGAAAGGGAGCGCCGACAAACATCACGCCGGCTTGTTAGAGATGCTTCAAACTCAAACACACTCCGCACGCAAACAGGCGGCATTTCGTTCCATATTTAGACACGACGTGGCGCGCACCAGATCAGCACAATATGTCGCATGAACGACATACCCGAAGGCTTTAATATATGGAAAAATGTGGCTGTTTTTAAGCAGACTGTTAGAATTATGGTCATTATATTTTCTATTGGTCGTTTCATCCATTGTGTCCCAAACTGGGGTCAGTGACCCTTTTCACGCAGGTGTCCCGAGGCTTTGCCTGCTCCAAACTTGCAGAATAAGATACTCAAGGAACTCCAGCTGTCCTGGAAAAGCTGCCTGGCGCTTTTATTTTGAAAGCTCTTGCGTTTGTATTCTGGTGAGAACAATATCTCTCTCAGTGTTTGGAGTCACTGTGTCAAATCAGATGGTTTGGACCGTTTTTTACGGGCACTTTGGGTAAAAAGCAGTTTGTTTCTTCAAGACGAACATGTCATAAAGTGATTGTTAGCAAAATAATAACGAATTTTAAAAAACACCTCGATCTAATTAAATCTCAGTCTTGAAGTTCCACTTGTATTCAAAGATTTCGCACAAAAAATTCGAGTATTTTTGAGCTTGCCGAAGGCCGAACGTTCGACGAGACGGTCCCGCTTCATCACATCACGTTTTATTAAGAGTTGGTCATAAAGCAGCAGATGATTTACTGGAGCCTCGATGCGTTTTGTCAAGATATTCAGTCCTTTGACTCGGAAAACAGGGAGGAAGCTCCGATCGCTTCAAATGTAGATGAATAATTTAACAGTCCTCTGAGAGTTTCCTCACAAAACGGCCTTCAAAATGTACACAACTGTGTGTGTGTCTGCATGTGTGTGTGTGTGTGAGGAGGAGCGGTTTCATAATGCAGTTTCAGTCCTATTAGAGTCACATCGTACATTTAGTACTAATGTCATTAGTTCCCAATGTTCCAGACAGTTCGAGGGCTCATTTAAATGATCCAACATGGCCTGAGTGATGCCCCCGGACCCCCCGCCTCACACAAAGGCCTCACCGACCAGTTATATCATCACATCTGACCCACTTCTCCACGTCTCCTACTCTCCGTTATTCCTCCGACAAGTTTTCCGTGCGTCGCTGATGCTCGCCGGTCTGTTTCGAAACAGGAGTAGTGGGTCGAAAACGGCCGCGGATTGCGGGGATTGACGATTTCGCCGTCTACGCGGCGATCGCCGTCTGGAATCTGCGGAGACTTGCATGCTCGGCGTGGCTCGCATTCTTCTCGGACGTGTCCGGATCTGCCGCCGATCGGTTGGCGCGATGTTCCCCCGCGTGTCACGGTTCAGCGCGGAGACGCAGACACGAGTTCCTGGACGCAGGTGACGGAGGAGGAATTGAAGATGAATGCGGAGTCCGGCATACTTTTCATTCTGCGACGAGATCGAGAGGAGCCGGCTGGAGGCGTTCGGCCCCTCCGGTAAGGGGAATAACTGGGACGAGGGGGGGGGGGGGCGACCGGAGGGCCTGATGTAGAGATCTTAGATTTTAACTGCAAATAAAGAGGCAGTCTTCGTGTTTCCATAACAACACGAGGGAGTATCGCAGCATCACGGATACAGACAGAGAAAAAGAGGAAGCTGTAGAGTATTAACGGAGAGGTTTCCATCCGCTTAGAGTCGCATCGTTTGTGAGACAGTTTGTCTGCATTCGAGTGGCGGCTTTTTATCTTGCGGTTCACAGTCTGAGCGTCATTTTTACCTGAAAAGTCAGCTGGATTGAGAGAAAAGCAGCCGGTCTGCGAGTGGTTCAGCATCCCATGTCCAACGGCGGCGTCTTTCCTCTCTCTCCCGCTATGACGATGAAAAGACGGCGGCGTTCTTGGTCGGAGCGCTCGCTGTCTTGCTTCCCACGTCTCCTCCCTGAGAACTGGAGAAGTTTCGTGCCCGTCGAAGCGTCGGCACGGAGCAGAACGTGCGCTGAGTTTCAAGCGAACCCGGGTCACGCCGATGCGAGCCCGTTCCCGATCCCGTCCTCCGCGGGCCCGTTCCCGCCACGCCGCCGGTGTCAAAGGTCGGCCCCTCGTTTCGAGGCTCGGCTTGACTTTCTGTCGGGCTCCTATTTGTTTGGAGTTTGTACGTCTCCCTCGTGTGCTCGTGTCAGGTTTTTTTCCCCCTCCTCTTTCTGGCTCTCCGGTTTCTTGAAAACGGCGGGTCAAGTGAGCCGGGACGTCGAGGAGTGATAACTCGCTGACAGCCAATAACAGGCTGTGCTCGGCAGGAATGAAGAGTGCGCCGCTCGGGGTGAAAAACACTGAACTCTTTGTCTGGCCTGCAGAGAGATCAAAAGATCAGCTCCACTCTAATCTCGCCATGCTAAATGTCATGTTGGGGAAGGCGAGCAGTTACCTCGAGCCATCGCAGGGCCACAGTTACTCCCTCACACCTGTACGCACACACACGGACCCAACACGCCAACGCCACACGGTGGCGAGGCCGCAGTGCAGCAGACTTTGCCAGAAAGCATCAGCGAGAGCGTTGATCGTGCATTTTAGGAAGGAAACGCGACATCTTAGTTGTAAAAGTGCATTTTTTGGTTGAGCTAATGTGCGTTTTAGCTCATCACGCCACAGGAAGCAGGCTGGAGGACTGCAGAAGCTCAACCTCGAAAGAAAATACTCGCAAATCCATCAAATAGTCAACAAGTTGTGTTGTTTTTGAGACCTTGCGTCGTCGCAGATAAAACCTCCGTCGTGCTCCGATGCTCAGATCGCTTTGTTTCGTCTACTCGCTCGGTTTTAGATCAGTTCTTAACTCCAGCGTCTCCGTTTCCACCTCCAGAGTCCCCTCCAGAGAGGACAGGACGCCGACGCAGCATGCCGGGCTCCTCGGACAAGGCCACGCCCACCATGGAGCCCACGTCCACCGCCGCCACGCCGTTCCGAGTCACCGTGAGTACTGTGAGTGTGTCTTCTTCGTCCCGTCCCGTTTCCAGTCTTTGTGCGTCCTCCGTGTCCTCCGCGGCTCGCTCTGACAAGGCCGATTACTTGTTGTTGTTGTCCTGAAGAGTGGCGGCGTCCAGATGGCGCCGCGCCAGCCCGGAACTCATTTACTTCAAATGTTGAAGTGGAGCCTTTTGATGTCTGGCTGTCGACACATCGCGCGTCTTCAAACTCCGGCTTTATATTCGCAGCACTCTCCCCCGTCGGCCTCTAACATCCTGGGTGATTTCTTTTTTCAACGGCAGCTCTTTACCCCCCCCCCCCCACACACACACACACACACACGTACACACACCTGCTTCCTCACACAAACACGCTTAACGGCGTCCTTCGCTCTCGCGTCGGCTCGCTGTCTCTCGTCAAACACGGGCGCCGCGTTCCGCCGCTTTTGGCCGCCATCCGTCTTCGCTCCACTTTGCTCCCTGCCATGTTTAATTCAATAGATAAACAGTTGGTTAATGAAGCAAAAAATCCCTCTATGAGTCATCAATTTAAAGCTAATTAGCAATTAGCGCTGCATATTTTCCATTCATAAATGACGAGCTTGAGGGGGTGGGGCTGAGGGGGAGGGGAGGGGGGGGGGGCGATGAGGTGAACAGTAAACACTTCAGGTTCAGAGTCCCATAAACAAACCTGCCAACTTCCTGTAAACTTCGGAGCTTCCTCGCAGCTCAGCCGACGCGCTCAATGGCCCGAGTGGAAGTCCGAGCGATGACACGGCGTCCAGGAAGACGTCCTCTGTTTATTCAGCCGACCGTTGATGATCTCTGAAACGTAACGCCGTGACGATATCAGCAAACGCGAGTCGGCGGATGAAGGTTCTGTGTGCGAAGACTTCATGAAGCAACGAGCGTTTAAAGTCAGTTTTTTTGCTCCTTTTTCATCTCAAGTGAGTCTAACTAGGTGATGGATGTGCCCCCCCCCCTCCCCGAAATGAGACTTACGCCCCTGCTCCCCAGGCTGTGATTACTCTGAACGATACAAAAAAAAATCAAAACGTGCGACATCCACAAGTGTGGAACCGCCCGCAGGGTGAGAATGAAGTGTTGGTAGAACCAAAACCGTTTTTTTTTGTTGTTGGAGTGACACATCCGTCCGACGAAGACGTTCACACCTCCAAGTAACAGAAGGAGGTGAAACTTCGTCGATGACGTCCCACGGTATGTTTCCTCAGTTATGACAGACTGCTGCTGGAAATCACTTGGAGGTGAAGTGTAAGAGGAAATGCGACCCAATTTAGACGTACAGTTGTTATATTTGACTCAAAACGGGATCTGACTCGTTCCTCTTCTCTTTTTCTTGTGTTTTCATCTATTTTTTTCATCCCCAAATTGCAAAAACAGTCAAAAACACATGTAGAGGCTTTCAAAATAAAAGCACTTTCCTCCAGATCCAATGGAGTTGTTGCGAGAACTTTTGCTTGATGCAACCACGAGCAAGAAGGCAAAGAAGTGAGCGCTCGGAGGAGACAGGAAGTATTAGATGGAGGGTCTGAATATTGATCAAGTCTCTCCTGAGCGGCTATTTTCGCCCTCCGGGGGAACAGGAAGGCTGCAGCACTGGTCACATGACCACGTAACTCGCCTTCCTGGACGTCTTAATGAGCCAATCTTCCTCGGTAGATATTTGATCCTCCCTGTGCACGTTTTCCTTACGCTGCCCCCTTCTGGTGATCAGTGGTACAGCGACAAAAGAAACAAATGACACTTTTTCTGGAGAACTCGGCGGAAATGATGTGAAATAACGGCGTGAATGGATCGGACGCAGCGAGGAGAGCGCACGGGCTTGTTGTTTTCCTCTCCTGCATCTCCCACTTTTAGCGATGACAAACCACCGCGCTCCTTTTCTCCCTCTCGTGAAAAGAGTTGCGGTGACATCTAAAGTACCCCTCCTAGGCCCTGAGCTAAATCTGTCAAAATGTTTTTCTCTCATGTTCTTAGTAGAGACGGAGTTCAATGTCTGCGCACACACGACGGATGCCACACACACACACACACACACGCACGCACGCACGCGCACACGTAAACACACACACGCGTAAGCTCGTCCTCCAGCTCCTCTCTTAAAACTATTTCTCTCAGACCAAATCTCTTCAAAGCCTAATCTTCCACGGCCAATTCAAAAATAGCAGAAGATTTCACGTCAAATCTAAAAAGTTACAACTCTCTCTCTCTCTCTCTCTCTCTCTTGCTCTCTCCCTCTCTCTCTCAATCTCTCTCTCTCTCTCCTCCTCTCTCCCTCTCTCTCTCCCCTCTCTCTCTCTCTCTCTCTCTCTCTCTCTCTCCCACTCCCTCTCCCTCTCTCTCTCTCTCCTCTGCTCTCCTCTCCTCTCTCTCTCTCTCTCTCTCTCTGTCTTTCTCGCTCTCTCCTCTCTCTGTCTCCCTCTCCCTCTCCCTCTCCCCCTCTCTCTCTCTCTCTCTCTCTCTCTCTCTCTCTCTCTCTCTCTCTCTCTCTCTCTCTCTCTCTCTCTCTCTCTCACCCACCCACCCACCCACCCACCCATTTGTTTAAAGCGCAGACAAACAAACCTTATCCAAGTCCGTCACGTCCGCGTCCCTCTGATTGCGCTCGCCGGGCCGGATTGATTCGCCGTCGTGACTCAGCTCTTCGTCCAATCTGATCCCCGCCTCCTGTCCCCTCTCAGATAATAGCAGGGGGTCTAATTGGACAGGTATGTTCCTTGTTTTCATCAGGAGGGGGTTGGGAGTAGGATGGAGGGGGGGGGGGGCAGGGAACACCCCCGCTGATTGTCCAGGCACTGATTCTATCAGGCCCATAAGGGGAGCCCGGGATTGCCAGACCCGACGAATCGAGTTAACTTGTTGCACACGTTTTACTTTAATTCCCCCGAGAAAGATAAATAGCATTAAAACAGAAAAGAGCGAGCTAAACTCCTCGCGCTGGATTTATTGTGCTTGGACGGGATAACAATCGAGGTGCGCGCAATCACGGAGATAACCGTAAACAAGGTGAGAAAGTAAACATCAATGGGGAGGATTCCCACTCGAATAAACCAGAGAAACGGACTCTAATCGCACGTTTCCTCCCCTTTGTTTCCAACTTATAGGAATAATTAAGCAGCTCATCAAAATTCACTGTCACATGCGACGCCGCGGCGTTCCCCTGCGAGGTCGCGCCGGCTTCCTCGCCCCTTATTGTGTTTCCGCGGGTTCGAAAAGTGAAATGTAGAAAGAGACACAGAAGAAGAAGAAACGGTGCCGGGGAATTAATTAGCCAGGGGGAGAGGGAGAAGGGGGGAGAGGGGGGAGGGGGGATCTCCAACAGTATTTACATCCACTGCTTGGTTCATTTGGCTTCCAAGCGTTGATAATAACACGTTTTATGCAATTATGCGGGGCTGAAAGATGCTTCGCCTCCGGGCGAATCCACGCTCGATCACTTAGCGCTGTTACTGTACGTCTTCATCGGAGGGAGATGTTGTGCTGTAAGAAGATACGCGTGCTGTTCCTCAAAGCCGTCGTTCAGAATCCGTTTCTTCAGGAACCAGAGAAGGTTTCTGTAAGAAAGTCTCAAGCAGATATTCGTGTCATTTATTCATGTTAAAGAGCGAAACTCTGGTCCTCACAGCGAGTCTAAACATTGTGGCTTGTGAATGTTATGACTTGCCTGTTGTTGTCAGTGTCTGTTGATGTCAAATTTTTTACCTGGAAACGGTTCTTTAGGTTTTCCTGTTGAGTTGGAACCAAATAAGTACCTGCTAGCTGGTACTATCACCTAATGGAAAAACCCTCCAAAGTCCTGTCCAGTCAGATCTAACGAGACGAGCTGGAGGTTTGCGTTTCTGTTAATCATTTCTCTCTTAACGCTCTTATTTTGAAATGATTGACGTCCCACCCAGCGTCCGTTCACGGAGACTCATCAGGTCTGATTCTCACGGTGGGACGAACCGAGTTTAGGACCGTCTTCGGTTGAAGCTCCGCCTCCCGCCGAGCCGCCTGCGACTTTGTCGCTGCTTTGCCGCACTTTTCCTCCTCATTTCGTTTCCTTCTCCTGCTTCTTCCATCAACGAACGCTCCTGCCACCTCCACACTGTGCTCCACTTTCTTTTCTCTCTCTCTCCTCCTTCCCATTTATCCTGCTCCTATAGCTCATCCTCTCCCTGCCAGGCACTCACTGTCATTTTCTCCATTTCTTGACTGGTCTCACCTCTATTTCTGTCCTCTTCCTTTTCTATTTTTTTCCCCCAAACCTGCTCTCTATTTTTCCTCCAGCGGCTCTATGTCTTTATTCCTGCTCCTCCTGGATATTCCCCCCCCCCACGCCCTCTCAATCATCTCACACGGGGAGGTGCTGAAGGGCGAATTAGATGCGAACATTTCAGCGACGCTCCCACAGCGTCTCGAATCTCGGCGGAGTTTAATCTGATGTTAAAATCAGTCACTCTTCTTCTTCTGGACGGAGCGCAAGCGCGAAAACGAGCTTGTTAAGTATCTGCTGACCTTTCGCCCGTCCGAGTTCTCTGCCAGAGCTTTGACAGGTCGTCCCAATAATAGAGCGGCGGCTTTTTTTTTTCATTCTCATCTTTGAGATGACACACTGCTGTCCACGTGTTTCAGAGAGAGAGAGACGAAAAGATGCAGACAAAGCCTGGAAAATGATGAGGTTTTGTCGCCCCCTCCCTCCCCCCCCCCTCTCTCTCTCTGTTTTGACTCACCACTCTTCAGACTCCATCCATCAGCTGAAGCTAAGAAATAAGAACAGCCACTAATCAATCCCCATCGCCAACAGGGACGGTGTATTCTTGGTGGGTTTTTTTCCCTTCTTCTGTGACTTATTTTCACGGATGGGTAAAAGAGAAGCTTATTAATTCGCCAGCTGTGAATATGCCAACAACGGCAGAAACACACACACTCAGAAACACACATCGATACATACAAAAACACACACACACACACTCCTGGGGCTACCGAGGAGTCAGCACAGATTTACTACCATCATGAAAGCTGATGCATGGAAAGTAAAGAAAGGTGTATGTTCATAATCGCATCGGCGTGGGTGTTGATTTTTTTTGAAGCGGTGAAATATTTCACCATCTTTCGCCTTCCCTCACGCGGGAGAAGGAAAGAAGTTTCCGTCACCGAAACGCTTTCCCGCCAGAACGCGCTCCCGCCAAAACGCGCTCCCGCCTAAAACGCGCCTCTGACTCACATCCGTCGTTGTTTTCGAGCGGCGGCTATGCTAATTTAACCACGTAACGCCGCCGTGCCCACACGCGCATGCACCGGGGGAATGAATTATGCAGCGGCGGCTGCAGCGGCCGATACTTCGCAGCGGAAGGAAGCGGAAGTTTGATATAGAAAGAGCGCTGCTGTCAAGAGCATTAGGGCGTCTCGCGGTGACTCAGCCCTGTTCATTTAACTAATAGCTGCTGTGCACAGTTCACCGGTGGCAGGTAGCAATAGTAAGCCATTTGCAGCCCACTTCTGGAGGCTTACGGACCGCGTCAGGCTCTGGCTAAATAAAGACTCGCTCACATAACCACAAAGTTTGATCGTCATTTCTTGGTGCGCACGTTCGGCGCGCTGTGGCGTTGAAGTGAAGCCGAACACACGTTTTCAACGTCAGATTGAAGCGAGAGCTTTCAAATTAAAAGCACAAGGGAGATTTTTCTGTCTGCTCTTCAATAGGAAGGTGTATTATTTTGGTTTCTGCTCGATATCGTCGGAGCAGGCAAAGCCTCGGACGTCCTCTTTTCGATCTCTGGATCTCCACAGGTTGGAATTTGTCAGAGCAACATTTTTTGGGTCCTACTTCACAGTATTTTTATCAAGCCATCTCACATTGATTTTTGAGAGCTGCTGCTTCGATTTTGTGAAGACGTGCGTCCGTCCACGTCCCTGAAAAGTGCTTTCAGGCTGCTTGTTTTGGGTCCATCTCGTTTGAGAGTCGAGCTGCGGCTCCTGAAATTATAACGCGCCCGACGAAATTGTCTGGCGTTGCATTCTTGTTTTCAGGCACATCAACACACACGCACACACACGCAACCTAAACACTGCCATGAGTGGCTTGGCCTGAAACCTCCCAACATTAGCAAGTCTTTGTTCCCGGGCCAGAGAGCCTCCTGATGGCAGGTGTTGTTCATCAGGATGCCGCGGCTGCTCTGTGATCAGCCGGCAGCCTGTCCAGAAGTCACCCTCTAATTATCCCGCTGCCATTGTTGCCGGGGGCGACCTGCTCGGGCTGTAGGTGGCGATTATACAGGTGTGTTAATGGCCAGCGCCAGATGAAAAGAGGACGCCTTTGGACGGCGCGTTTTGTCCGCCGCCGCCACGTGGACGGAGTCCATTGCGGCGGTGATGGGAGGTCAAAGCGTCTCTGAGGTTATCAGAGGTTTTCAGCATCAGGATTTTCAGTTCATTATATTAAAAGTTTGATGCAATAGAATAGTTTTAGACTCTTAATTTGAAGGTTTTGGCGGAAACCTGGCCCAGTGAGCGTCCTTCAATCAGAGGAAAACAAAAGTTTACGTGACGAAAAACACTCCAAATTAAACTTGAGTGGAATACGATCACGAGTTGGAGTCCAGAGTTTCTCGCAAATTGGTTGGTGCTTTTTTTTTTAAGTCCCTGAAGCAACAGCTTTGATTGGTCTGGTCGGAGAGCAGCTGTTTTATTTTGTTACCTGCACCTGAGTCGGACCACTCTCAAGGTCTCGCACTTGGTTCTTCACCCTGCTGCACTCGTTACGTTTCCCCATCTGTGGGCTGCCCTCTCTCTCTCGTTCTCTCTCTCTCTCTCTCTCTCTCTCTCTCTCTCTCTCTCTCTCTCTCTCTCTCTCGCTCTCTCTCTCTCTCGTCCTCTTCAATGACAGGGTTGTTTTTTTTTTTTTCCCCCTCACTCATTTATCTCTCAAAACTTGCAGCATCCTGCCATTCCGGCGCCACATCTCATTTGTTCATATTCTCTCGCCGCTAATGCCGGCCCGGCAGTTGCCATGGCGACGGCGAGGTGCTTGTGGGGGGGGAGTGTGATTGCAGATGTTAGGAGAACGCAAACACACCGAGTCAGACAAAGGCAAGAACGGGGAAAACTAATAAAGAGGGTGTTCCCGTTGAATTAGCACGCGAGAGTGATTGCAGAGCGCCGAGCCGTGTTTGTACGCCGCAGAATCCGTCGGCAACACGGACACAAGCGGCACTATAATTTCTGCATAAATGCAACCTTTCAGCCTATTGTGTCGGCGCTCTTTGTGAAAAGCGCCTCCAGTCAAGGTCCCGTGGGCAAACGTCGCCGACGATGCCGCGGTTTTTGTCTTCGGTTTAAGAAAAACGCTTCCAGCCCGCCATTGATTTCGTCTGTCTGAGTCTCAGCCGAGAGCATTTCCTACTCGGTTATTAGACTCTGACTGACAGGTGTCAAACACGAGGCCCGGGGGCCCAACGTGGCCCTCGGGACGGCCCGATCCGGCCCAGCATAACGAGAAAAACGACTTCATGAATATAAAATACATCAATATGTACAAACACATGCACAAAAATGATAGTACGAAAGCAGTGTGGAGTGTCACAAATCAGTTAATTAAAATGATGCTTAAAAGGTGAGTTTGGGTGACCTGCTGTTCTTGATTACTCCACTAGAGGGTGCATTGTTTCATTTATATTACAGGACGCGACACCGATGGCCAGAACTGAACCTTAGATGGTATTTTTAGTTGAAAATGCTTTTAGAAATGAACATTCTTGAGCGCGTTTGTGTTTTTCTGCATTAAACCAAAAAAATTCCTTGAATTTGTCGATCAAACAAACCGAGCGATGTGAGACGCTTCAATGATTCACGGCATTGGCGATGTTTATCGATGCGTTTCTGTCCTGCTGCCAAACTTATTGACTTTCTGAGGCGTTTCTGACAAGCCGGCGGTGACGCTGTTTTCTCTCCTCCATCAGGGCTTCTTGAGTCGGCGGCTGAAAGGCTCCATAAAACGCACCAAGAGCCAACCCAAGCTGGACCGCAACTCCAGCTTCAGGCACATCCTGCCCGGCTTCAGGAGCGTCGACAACGACAGGTAAGGAAGGGGGAGGGGTTTGTTTGTGGACCGGGCGACGCTGCGCGTTTGCTCGATTTGTCCCCGCGTCTGTTGTCGCCGTCTCTCCTCGCTCCGCCGCCGGTTATTTAGGTCAGCGTTGTCATTTTTTCACTCCGCATCGCCGGTGGACTGTGAACGGAAAAGGAAGAAATCCCGACTCTTAAATCTGTCGCTTCTCGCGTCGCGGCGCCCTTTTTTTTCCCCTCGCTGTGATGAATGACAAATCCCTGCTCCTCTTGTCATGTCGTGCCGCGAGATCTTTGTTTTATGGGGGGTTTAGGCGCCACCTTATGCTGAGATATGCCGTTTTTGCTTTAATCCGACATTTTATGAGCAAATATTTCACCTGAGAGGAATTTGCGACGCTTTAAAATGTAATAAAAGAGACATTTGTGGTGTTTCTTTTTATTCAAATCATTAAATATTCCCAAATTTATGTCCTTTTCTTTATAAACTCTTCTTATACGGCGTTTTTTGTCCTATATTGTAAGTCATTTTCACCGATTCGCACACAGTCAGACTCCAACGGTCCTCTGTGTATAAATATCTATATACGTATGTATAAGTCCATCATTTTTCTTGCGAGACACTCAATAAAACATGAGAGGATTTTCACGTTGGAGCTTTCGCTTGATGAAACTTCGTTTCCTCCTCGTTTTTGTGCCCTTGGACCGAGCAAGTTTTCATCCCTCCCGCGCCACTTTTCTCCAACCTTGTGTTGCACGCCGGCAATCCGCGGCGTCACCTCGCTGCGCTCGCCTTAATGAAAATGCTCCCAACACTTCAGACTGGGTCCTCGCCGCCGCCGGATGTCTGCGGAGCTCTCCAGAGAGACGAGCATTTATTACCCCGAGCATCAACATTCAATTAGGTGTGTGGAGTGCAAGCGGGTCCTCTCAAGTGAAGACCTCGCCAGCAACTTTAACCCGGCCGCTCGTCCTCGTTAATTACTGCCGCTGTTTATTTTCCACGAGCGTCGGCGTGCTGCTGATCGGCGCGGCCGCACGACTCATCACACAACTTCCTGCGAGCTCCGGCTCTTCACTCAGGGACTCGACTCAACTTCACTCCGCTCGTCTTCTGTGGAGTCCAAAATTCATAAAACGTGAATTAAACACATTAAAAATAACATAACTCTTGCTTTACGTCTCACAACTCAACGGGTGACGTCAATCGGTGGTCTGAAGACATTTTTTATTCACATTTTTTTACCAATAAGGTACCAAAAAAGCATCAAGAACCAGGTACCACCAATTCAAAAAGCAGGTTCTTGGCGCCGCGTTGTCAAAATGTGAGCTTTTACCTTTTGTATCGTGTCTACTTTTACCTCTAAAAGCGCCAGACGTGAATCTCTTCCTTCCTCGCCGGCGTCCGAGTCTGTTCGATTTACGCCCAGTCGCGTTTGGCGGCAGCGTTTTTGCTTCGCACCGTGATGATCGGCGGTTCCCGTTAACCTCTCCAGGTTTCCTCCGTTCGGCAACCGACTGCCCTCCGTTATGCTCGCGGGCCGGCCCACGCCGGATTCCCAGGTAGCCTTTTTGAGCGTCTTTCGCTCCTCACGACGATCATTTCCTGTCTCTCTTTTCTTTTTTTTCCCCTCCCCTCCTTCGCGCTTCTGGGAGGAAGCCAAGGTGTCCATCTGTGGAGTTTAATTAACGGAGGGCGCGGCGTTTGAAGAGATGTTCGGCGGCTTTCCGTTTCAAAACTCGGGCCTGAGTCGCTGCCTCTCCTCATACTTTTAATGAGGCATTAACATCACTGTCAAGCGATCACAGGGGGAACGCCGCCGATTGTTCGCCGCGGAACACGCTGAACCGTTCCTCTGGTGCCGGCGGACAAAATGAGCTCACCTCTCCCGCTTTGTCCCGCTGTCTTTTCTCGCTCTCTCTTCCACCGATACGCCCCCCCCCCCCCCCGCCGGCTTCTGTGTTTCTAATCCGTCTCCTTTCGATCCATTTCTAACTCATCACACTTTACCCCTTTCTCACACACACACGCCTACGAGGTTTCCTCACCTCGCAGCGTTTGTGCGTTTCCGCCCCGATAAAGCGCTCGGAGAAGAAGGCAAATATCGGGGAGGAAATTGGTACGTCCTTATCTCACCTGCTTTAGCGGGGAGCCGCACGCGCGTTTCTACACAACTCAACTGCCAACGCAAACACGGGCGCCTATATAATAGCCAGTCTTCATCCGCATATTGTCACCCTGCAGAGGGGGAAAGATAGAAACGCCAGTCAGAGATGTCATGTGGCCAGGAGATGGATATGGTAATGCCGTGTGTGTGCGTATGCGTGCGTGTGTGTGTGTGTGTGTAAAATAAACCATGCAACACGAGAGCGTAACGTGCTGCGAGAGGAGCCGGGGACGCTCCCTGTCAGCCTCCCCACAGAGCAGAAAAACTGCACAGGAAGACGAGCCGGGGAAGTGGCAGAGGAGGCGAGAAGATGAGGAGGAGGAGGAGGAGGAGGAGGAGGAGGAGGATGGAGGGAAACGTATACCCTGAAAACTCCCCGGCGTGCAGCGGTACAGTCCTGAACGTGAGCGATGTGGCGATGATTTCGCCGGCGATGCGCGCATCTTTGAGGCCGCGCTGGATCTCTACGAGTGAATATATTAGCGCTCGGCAACCACGGGTTTACTCAGTTTTATTTCAATTATCTGACACGCGGCATCATGCGAACCTCCGGCTTGTGTGTAATGACATTGTTAGGCCTCGCCGCCCGCGGCGGTCTCAGGAGGGAGACCTGCAGATGCGGAGCAGCTGGACGTCCAGAATGAAATATTAATCTGCATTAATCACAGGCTGGACACTGAAACACACACACACACACACTCGCACACACACTCGCACTGTAAACACAGAGTAATTACTTTTACTCTGTTTTGTTAGTGCTGTGAAAAGAAGCAGCGTTCGGTATCGGTAATCTCACTAATTCCTTCGTACAAGTCAGGATTTTGCCCTCCGGCAAAAGTAGGATGAAACGAGCTGCAGTTTCTTCTTTGTCCACTAGGGGCCGTGCTGTTTCTGTAAGAATGCAGCAAATAAAGCTTTGCTAAAGATTCCCTGATGCAAGAAAACGATGTTTTTTTTGCCATCTTTCGTCTGAATTTGCTCCCAGATGTGAAGTTTTGTCAAAACTGTTATTTTTTTACATCGCCAGACAAACTGGACGCCGTCAGTTTCGATGCGTTGACCCCATCGCACCCCGTTTGCCCTCCTCCTGCTCACAGTGCCTCTCGCGAGCTTGTCTGGTATCAAAACATCATCTGACCTTCGCCACTGTAGCTGCTAACCCCCCTGCCCCCCCCCCCCCCCTCCAATCTGATCTCGGCCGACCTCGCCTGGACGTGTCGATGAACGTCCGACTTCTGGCCGCCTGCAGATTTCTCGGCAGCGTCCGGTTTTCTCTTCCCGCTCGGTCCTTTCTGGGTCATTCAATTCGTTCATTCGCTGATGCAACAACAAAGTCGTTCACGAAACCCTTCGTCGCGACGCCTTCGTGACGTCACCGCGGTCCGACCGTACACGTCCCTCGTCGCGCCGTCTGTCATGAGAAGAGTCTGCGTTGTGGATTTTCGTAACTCCAGCAGGAACTGAATGGAAACGACTGTGAGGATGCGTTTGTTAGTTGGATGTCTGCGTGCGCGCGCGCGTGTGTGTGTGTGTACTGCTCCCGCTCTGTGCTAACAGTGACTCATGCCTTCTGATGGAGACGCTGCCTCTGTAACAGCAGCTTCATTTCCCGTCACTCGACTCTGAATAATTCTGCCGCGATACGGTTTCCAGAGCGTCGTATCGCGTGACGGCGCTTCAAACTTCAGAGTTTCGGTCACAGTTGCGCCCTTTCCTCCTCGAAAATGCAATAACCCGCCACACTAATGACGCTTTCTTTATCTAAATCGTTGTTACCAGCATTTATTGAGTGGTAAACGATCAGCCCGACAGCGAACAGCTGATTATTTTAATCAGATCACTCGTAAACAAATTTTTCAACGACGTAAACAGCTCGTCGCGCTGGAGGGCGTCGGCCGCTAATTGGATGCGTGGGTCCTATTCGGCCGCCTGCACGGTCAGCGTTTGCGCGCCTCCTCGCCCGGGTTTTTATGGCAGGACTGTCCTCCCCGCGATCGGCGCCGCGGCAATTGTTGCAGGTGGGGGTCAACGGAGCGAGGGGAAGACGGATGGATGGAGAGGCGCGGAGTGAGGGAGAGAGACATCCATCCATAAATCCAATAAAGTGATGACATTTAGAGTTATTAAATTCTGTAAACATTCCCCAGGTAATCCCACTGTAATATCCTCCTTCTATTGCTTCCTCCTTTCCTCTCTCTCTCTCTCTCTCTCTCTCTCTCTCTCTCTCTCTCTCTCTCTCTCTCTCTCTCTCTCTCTCTATCTCT
>JASSRZ010000083.1:13339885-13352079 GCA_032164315.1 Malacoctenus gilli | reverse complement strand
TCTCTCTCTCTCTTCATCTCTCTGTCTCTCTCTCTCTCTCTCTCTCTCTCTCTCTCTCTCTCTCTGTCTCTCCCTCCTCTCTCTCTCTTTCTTTTTGTTGTTGTTGTCTCCTCCGTCTCCTCGGCCCATTTCAGCCCCGCCGTCGCCCGTCACTCCGCCCGCCTTGTGTTTGCCTCTCCCTTGCTAATAGTTGTGTTTGCCGCTGCGCTTCGCTGCTGTATTTCTGCTACATTAAACCGGGTCCAGAGCTCAAAACGTTCCTCCCCCTTCGTCCCCCGCCCCCCCCCCGCTTTCATCCCGTGTCTCCCCCCTCCTCACATTTGTCATCATTTGCATGCGCCCCGTCGTCTTTCCCCCTAAAACACACCGGCTCGGGATGCGTCTTTTGTCTCCAGTCGTTCTGGCGCTGCCGTGAAAGGTCACGTGCTCGTCGGGCGGCCACGGGAAGCGCGGCCCGACGTCGTTACGCCGCCTTTCCCTTCGCCGCCGATGACACGATTTTCCTCGTCCATCGGCGAAGAGGAAACCTGGATGGCGTCCAGGAGAAGTAATGCACTTAGTAGTGACAACAATCACATGCTCGCTTACAGATTTTTAGCCAATCTGGAGAAGAAAAACACACACATTCACACACACTCGCACACACACACACACACATACACGCACACACACACACACACACACACGGAACAGCAGTGCTTTAATTATGATCATTGCAGCAGTATAATTAGACAGAAGCATCTTTCGGCGTCTCTCTCGCTGGCGCTCTTCCTCCTCCTTCCTCGCCGTCTCATTTACATCGGCACGCTTTGCTGTAGTTGGAGCCGAGCTCGCTGGGTAATAACGTGTTTCCCAGAGCTGCTTTGGCCGACCGCTGTGCATTATTCAGGTCTCCGCCATGCATCGAATCAAGCCGTCGATGGAAACGTAATGCCTCGGACGCGGCGGTAATTATAAGGCCGCGCGGCGTCGTTTCCTTTCCGTTTGGGATCAAACTGAGGCAGTTTCATCGATTGGGTTTTTGTTGCCTGTGCAGAGGCAGAGCCTGCAGGTTGATCTGTCGCGTGTTTCCCTAACCGAGCGCATTTCGCTTCTTCGAGGGCGGCGACGACTCTTCAGTTTCAGAGCGAGAGTGCTGCTGTTCACGAGAGTCCAACAGAATGACGCTATCGAACCGATATCTGTGGCCGGGAATCGTCTCGGTCGCAGAAACTCGACTTGACTTGATCTAAACCTCCTCAGGCATCGATGTCGGAACCTCACGAGCGTAGAAAAAGGTTTGAACCCTTCGCAATGTTGGTTTATTTAAGATTTTATCTCTAAGATGATGAAAAATTGAGATCGCCGGCGCCACGTTTCAAAAGAGCTGCCTTAACGATGTCACATTTACAGCTCTGTCAAGAAGATACCCGAGGAAGTACCTAGGAACTAGTTCCTGTTGTGGAACCCTAGGACGCAGCGGAGTCAAGTCAAGTAGAGACGAGCCGATGCTCCGATGCAGAGGCACAGATTCCAACTCTGGGGTTTTTTTTTGCAGATTCGGATGAAATTACAGTAAATAAACTCGGATACCAGGTGAAGGTTTTATTCTAATCAGATGCAGATGAGCAATTAGAGTTCAACTGACCTTATTTCTACTTCTTGGATCTGCGTCTATTCTCCTCTGAGTTGCAGCCGCAGGCTGAACGAAGCATTTTTTTTGTATTTATTGAAATTGGCGCCGCACAACAAAGAATTCACGCTTCAGTTTGAGGTTTTTTTTACCTCGCGCTGCCGCCGCCGACACCGGCCCAGCTGCCGCGGTTGATGTTTGACCGCACCGGGCGTCCAGCAAGCCCCCCCCGGCGAGCTGGGCCGAGGGGGTCTCTCCTCCCTTTCATTCCTCTCCACCGGGTAATGAGCTGTAATGGATCGGAGGCCTCGGGCGTGACGGGAATACCGAGGACCCCCTCGCGTCCCCCCATCAAAGCGGCGCCCCGCACACACACGCCTTCAAAAAGGGGCTGCTCAGTACGCATGCAAACACTCGTTTACTCATTAATTCATCCCGCTGCTTAAGTCTCCGGCAATTTGAGTTATTTATCACAAAACCATGTAAATAATAGAAACTGTGTGACCACGTTGAATGTTTAGCATCAAAGTTACAGTTTGAAAAGCGTCGAACGCGTTTAAAACGAAGCGTTTGGACGCCGTTTTGAAGCTAAGACGTGGTGAAGAACGGTGGAACAAACTCGCCACACTCTGTCACTTTTCTCCGACACCGATGCTATTTTTCCGTTCGCATCGCTCTCTGTCGCTCGCACGGATCCGCTAGATTACCGCGGCGATAACACTTCGCCTTAACAGCCCCTCTTCGCCACTTTACTGCTCACTCTCCTTTTTTTTTTGCCCCTCCCTCTGCGTTTATTCTGCGGAGGAGTGTCGGGAGTTTCGACGTCTTATTCGGAGCAGTTCGATCTCTTGAGACCCGTTTTTTTCCTCATTCAGACGGACTCCTGCGAATGAACGTGTCACGGGTCAAATACTGAGGTGCTGACGTTATTATAGTGCAAATGATACCCTTTTTCCCATGTTGTGTGATTTGCAAAACCTCACAATAAAGCCAAACGTGGCTGAAAAACGCTCTCGTACCACCAAGCCAAAGCAGGAGCCTTCAAAATAAAAGCAAGAGACGGTTTTTGAGTCTTTTTCTAGAGCGTACAATGTCTTTTATTGTGTTTTTACTCTGAAAATGTGCGTTTAATACGCATTATTTTGAAAAAGTCAGCTGAGGTTCAGTGCAGGGGAGAAGCGAGGCCGTGTTGCATCGTTTCCGGCCGTCCGCACGGCGAATCAAAGTGCATCCGAGTCCTCTAAGTGTGCAATATGCTTCCCGTAAACACGGCTGGTGATCGACTCCGTGTTTGATTGCAAGCTGTCAGGCGCCTTCGCGGTAAATACTCGGGGATTGTTGTGAAGCGTGCGAGTTGACACCTCGGGTTCCAGCACCTGGAGGAAGTCACAGCCGCCGTCTGCTTCTGCAGCGTGTCGGTGAGGAGCAGAAAATAAAGTATAAAGCCTGCGGTGTGTTTTCGAGAAAACTCGCCGCAGATTGATCGTCCTCGCCTCTCTGTCCGCGGACGCCGGCCAGCAGAGTCTTGGACGGCGTCGCGAGCGAGCTGGCGCCCGCCGAGCTGCCTCCCGTGATCCCGGTTACATCTGGCTTCCTTCCTCGGCAGACGAGCCCGGCGCGGCGTTCGCTCCTCTTCTAATAAGACGCGTCCGCATTAAGGCTCCGTCGGCGTGACCCACATCTCAGGGGGGAGATACGCAGGCGAAAAGGAAGGCGGCGCTCTCCAGAACGCCACCCGTCTTCAAAACGTCGTCCCGGTTCTCTAAGTTCACGCAAAAAAACTCCATCATACTGATTTATAAGCGATGGAAAACGGGAGTAAAAGTACGTTTTCAGTCATTCTTCTTTTCCGACAAAACATCCATTTTAAGGATTCGTGAATAAAACATCGACGCCATGATTTTTATTTCATAAAGCTCGTTCGGAGCGAAAACTCGGCGAGGATGAGAGCGCGAGATCGGCGTTCGGCGCAACCGGCGGCTCGGCTCTGATGCTGCCGTCTGACCTAGTTGGCGGCAGCAGCGTGAGCGGCGGGCTGCCTGTTTACATCGCCGTCTGCGCACAGCGCCGCCTTTGAAGTCAACAGGTACGGCGCGCGAGCGAGTCGGCGTCATCTGATTGTGAAGCAGTGAGCCGCTCGATCGCAGTCTGTGAGGACGACTCTGTCGGGACAGCGTGTCGCTTGTTTGTCACATGGTAAACACACGCACACGTGCAACGTGTGAATGAAACGCCGCCGTAACGATCTCAGGACACCGTGAAGAGTGGCGTCATCATTTCACTAAACATTCACGAACTCTCAGCGATGGCCGCCTGCACTCAGACTCCTCCTCTCGCCTCTCGGCGGGAAGAAATGACGCATGTTTGTCCAAAACTGCGAGCACAATAACCTGCCTTTGATGATAAAGCTGCTGTGATCGTCTCAGCAGCAGCAGCAGCGTTGGATGATTATAGGAGTGAAAGCGACCGATTGCGAGATAGAAGGTTTCTGGTTGGACTTACGTCGGTACTCAACTGATATACTTTGAATACAGAAGCACTTGTAGAGCGCAAACCTCCACGAAAGCACCCGTTAACCTTTCTTTGACCTCTCGCACGCTTGACTCTCTTAAAGGGCCACACACGTCCCGATAAAGCGCCACTGTTCCTCATCGTTTCTCTGCACCGGCTCACCGGAACGCCAAATTAAACCACTCGTACTTTGTCCCAGTTTTCACCCTTTCAGCTAAATTTATCGAAATCCTTCAAGACGTTTTCGAGTCGTTCTGCTCAAAGAGAAACAGACCAAACAAAACAGCCCATTGAGCTCGATTTGTCTCCGTTAATAGAAAAACCGCAGGTTTTAACGAGCTTTCGTTGAACCGCCGGTTCTCCCGTTTGGACCGTTCAGGACTTGACGAGAAGCTGCCGGTTAAACGTCGGAATCGGCGTTGCAGGTGCAGCTAATTTGGCTGATAAAGCGGGGGGTCCGGTGATTAGCGAGGGGCTCGTGTGCGGGAAGCAGGAGGAGTGGTCGCTTTAGGCTCTCCTAATTGGATTAAGCGGACCAGGAAGAAGCTGCTTTCTAGATTGCGAGCCGATAACGGAGAGGCGACGGGAAAAAGAATGATCTGAACGGAAGGGAGGAGGAAGAAGAAGCGAATTTTCCTGCGCTGAGATGACAAAAAAAAAACGAGTGTAGATCAGCAGGTCGACTCTTTGTGACACTCTTGGATTGCGGCGCTGTTAATCACTCAGTCGCGGTTCAGGCATGGGGGGGGGGGGGGGCGTCTGCAGGAAAACAGAGGCGTCCCCCCCCGAGAGCTTCGACGCCAAACACATTTGCAGTAATCTCCCCCTAATACTGCGGCATCGCCCCGCTTTGATGGCCCGCCGGCTGCAGTGGATTGAACCTGACGCTGCTCCCGCTGTAAGAGCGAGTAATTAATCCATAATCCACAGCCGGGCCAAGCCGAGATCAATCCAAATTTGTTTTGTTTTGTTGTTGTTTTTGATGCAACTTTCCAGTCAGCTCCAGGAAGCACTTGCTATTTTTACTCTTCGTCTTCTGAGACGAGCTTTAAAGCACCTGCACTTAACGGCTGGCGGAGTGACGACGCGTCCGTGCGGTGGAAACAGGTGTCGGGGCGGAACGCGGCGTCCACCGAGCGTTCTCGTCCGACGACGTGGCGGCGACCTGCTCCTTTGTTAGAACAGGGCGTGACCTCGCGGCTACGTGTTTAGTAGCCTCCATTGTCCTGTCATGTGTGCATGTGTGTGTGTGTGTGTCAAAATAAAGGGGGGGTAGGGGTGATGTCATATTTGATGACATCATTGGAGACGTGCAGGGAGTGCAGATTAGTGGCCGCCGCCGCCGCCGCCGCCGCTCCTCTGGAACGGCTCCTCCACAGCTGCCCCGGCTTATCGGTGCGTCCCGCCCCCTCCTCTTTGCCCCCCTCCCCCCTGACTGTGCCAGCCCTGCCATTGGTTTAAGCTCTCTAAATAGCGTAAAACTCGCCCCCCCCCCCCCATCTCCTCTGCCAGTCAACCAATCCAAGCTTAAATTGAGCGCAGCGAACAAATGAAACCCCCCAACCACATTCCAGCCACGCCGCTCCTCTCGGACCCTCTGGCCGGCCCCCATCAGCCGAGTCAGTTTGCCAGCACTGAGCTCCAGCTTCATGCATACACTGTTGTTTTTCTCCCCCCCGCCCCCGACCCCCCCCCTCGAGTGTGAGCTCCAGCTCCAGCTGACGGGGGTCCACGCTGTGGCCGGCAGGCTGGTAACACGGTGGCGGCGGGCGTGAGCGGGGAGGGCAGCTCACCTCGCTGTTGACAGGACAAAGAGCGCACACGCAAACACACACACTCGCGTGCCCTCCCGCCGGAGGGGGCAGGGCCAAGCCAGGCTGCACAACACACACATGTGACCCCCCCCCCCCCTCCTCCTCTCCCCTCTCTCGCCACCACACACACACACACACCATGCACAGGCTCCTCCCTGCACAAGGAGACAGAGATGGGAGGTGCAGTCAATCACCACCAGCGAAAGAGAGAGCTGGAGGGGCTGAGAGGGGGAGAGAGAGAGAGAGAGAGGGCGGGGGTGGGGGCAAATCCTCATCATCGGAGTTAAGTGTCACCGTGTCCTCAGATTCATTCACGCAGCGGTGTAAAGAAATGAGCAGGAGGGGGGAGAAGCGCGAGCGGCGCGTCCACGTCCAGAGACTCCACAGGAAGTAGGACAGGCTGTGCACGGGGTGAGAGGGAAGGAGAGAGAGAGAGAGAGAGAGAGAGGGAGAGCATTGTAGCGCTCATTCTCCACCCCTCGCCTTAAAGCAGCAGCGGGAGGGACGAGAGAGACGTAGTCAGAGAGAGAGAGAGAGAGAGAGAGCGAGAGGGAGAGGGAGGGAGGGCGAGAAGCACAAGTCAGGCAGAGGAGAGGCGAGCAGCAGTCTGCATCGGCAGCAGGGCGAGAAAAAATGGAGCTCTGAATCTCGCCTTTGCCCTCATCCGTCGCTCTCTCTCTCTTTTTTTTTTAGCCCCCCCCCATCCCCCCCTCCCCCGTTATTCCGGTCTGAGCCTCGGTTTTCTCTCTCTCCCTCTTTCTCTCTTTCTCCGCCTGCCTTCGATTGTTCCGAGAGACCCTGACAATGCCTGGTGAGTGTTCTCCCGCTTTTCACATGTCACTCCCCATCCTTTGTGCGCTGATTCGCCTGGTTTTCTTTCGTGCAGGGAGGAACTAGTTTCTGCGTGTGTGTGTGTGTGTGTGGGGGGGGGGTTGTGCCTGTGGATGCAGATGCTTCATTGAGACTGTTTACGCTCCTCTGCCTCTGCGATGTGTTTATACTCCAGCTGTGCTGCTCTCTTGCCTCTCTCTGCTTTTCTCTGTCAGTGCAAAGGGAGGATGCTTTTTCCTGAGCGCGCACACACACACACACACACACACACACACGCTCCTCTACATCCTGCATACTCTTGGCGTATTCTGTCAATATTATATAATTGCTCCAACTCCCCGTCGGCCGTCGCCGGGATCAGCCTCTGCTCTCCGCAGGCCGTCAGACGTGACGGTGCATCTTTGAAGATACGATTCGAGCGCCGGTCGTTTTTTTTCCCCCGACTTGTAGCGACGTCGCGCGGCGCCGGCCTGTGGGACGGAGGGCGTCCGGCTAACACAAATCAGATGACAGGGCCACGCCATGAGGTCAGACGCCGGATTCCAGGCTGACGGCTCCGGCTCGGCGTGTCGGGAGGCGGGGTTGTTTTTTTTTTTTTTTGCGGCTCCTCCGCCGGGGCTGCGCGCTGAATGTCACCGAGCAACAGCTCGTTTTTATGATTACGATGGCATCGGTAACGTCTGCAGAAGTGAAGAGAATCAGGTGGAGCTGCATGGGCTCTTAGAAAAGAGGTTCTGTTGCACGTCGGGCACATCTGGATCGATGCTGGACGTTAGGAGCACGTCGCAGGTGGTGCACGGTGGAGTTTTACAGCTGTAACGCGGATCACACAAGCAGAGAAGACGCTCGACATGCATCCTCCTGCATGCATGAAATTATTCACCCACACACACACAGGCCATAATCACGTTATTCCGGTTAGTTGCCTTGTTCCGTTTTAATTTGCTTAATAACGAAGACCGATGGAGACATCAGTGAGGAAGAGTTTCCTCCTGGAGAGCGGGAGGCAAACCGAATAACTGGAAGGGGGGGGTGAGATAGGAGGAAGGTGGGGGGGGGGACGTCATCTTTGGTTTGGAGGAGACGTAAATGGGTGTTTGATGGCTGACGATTTGTCTGCTTGTTTACTGCAGCGTGCAGATCGCTGTCTGCGCGGCAGCTCGGCTGGTGGCTCTTTATCGCAGCCTGCCGCCGCCGAGCCCTCCAAACCCGAGCGAGACCCCCGACACGATATGACGCCGGCATTTGGGGCACTCAGAGCGACCAACTCCCCCCCTCGCAGCCCCTCAGGGCTCTGGATCCGCGTGCACGCATGAGCAAACGCTTTTTTCCGCGCAATAATGCGAGCGCCGATACTGCACTCAGATGCGCAATTGTTCAGCAGCACATGTAGCTCTGCGTGTTGTTGTTTTGTCCCAACCAGTCGACAAAACGGGGGATAACGAAGGCTGTTTTTCGCAGTCATAAACGTGCTATTGATGAAAAAGCTCAAGGGGGGAAATTCGAGCAGGAGACGAAGGTTGGAAAGTGTGAGAAAGAACGACCCAACAACAGTCGGCGATTGTTTCTGCTCCAGTATTTTGTGTACGAGTTAATTCTGGGTGACTAAACCTCTTACGCAACGTTCATTCACCTTCCAGATTGTTGCTCCCGATTCTTACTCTTTGGCCGCAAACGCAGCGCAAAAACAGGAGCGGAAGAATTCGGTTTAGCCGCGGCGCGAGGGTTGACATGCGGCGCGGCGTCCCCCCCCGCCCCCCGCTTCCTGTGCTAAAGTACTCCATCATACTGTAGATCATCCCTGCGATGCCTATTGATTTACTGAGCGCTGCTGATGAAGTGGGGCAGAGGATTGGAGCAGACACATGTAAAAGGAGGAAGAGGAGGAGGGGATGAAGAGGGTGGGGGGGGGGGGTCACCCTGCGGCTAATCGACTGGGGGGGGTCCGGACAGTTTGGGTCAGTGTCGGTTTAGAAAGGAGGAGGAGGAGTGACTGTCGAATCAGCAGGATTTTGATCACGACGCGTCAAATATGATCACCCAGGATCGCTTCTGTTCATATTTACTGACTTTTTGTAACATTTCAAAGCTTTTTCTGTCAAATAAATGAAATAAAATGAATTGTATGTCATCTAAGCTGCAGGAAGCTCTTGCAAAAACTGCTAAAAAGGACCTAAAACTGCGACTTTTCATTCTGAATAACTGCAGTTGCTCGTTTGGCCACTAGGGGGATTAAATAACACCGAAACACAGAATAAAACATAAACGGCTGCGGTTGAGTCAACTCGCTAACTCGCTGCTTACGTAACATCATCAATGTCACTTTTTTTCACCACTCGCAAACCTGATTTCAATATTTCTCTGCGTGAACGGATAATTTCACCAGTTCAGAGTCGCTTCCTTCCCAAATTCAGTGTTTGAAGCTGCGATTACGAGTGAAAGTCAAGCCAGAAAGTCCACTCTGGAAATCTTCTTCATTTCCTTCTCAATTTGAGGCTTTGATGCTGATTTTATTCGCCCTTTCAAAATAAAACTCCTGTAGAAATCAGGCGCGATCACCTCCAACGGGTCGCACCCACGTGTGAAATTGAACGTTTCTGGCTCAACAAATGTTTCCTACTTTCAACACGACGAGTTAATTTTCGATCGTTTCCTCGTTTTGCATCAGAATTGCTCCATCTTCCTGTTTTTATTCAATTTCATTTCCAGGGAGGATGAGGAGGTTTGAACTGGCGTCGGGACGCCGCAGCGCGTCTTAAATACGTGATTTGAATCCGCAAATTACATCGGAGTGATTTAAGACGTTTGACACGCGCTGATTGCATTTAGTCTTGTTTTAGTCGAAGCGATCCGTCTGAAAAGGGGGATTTACGGCCGCAAAAAAGGCGGCAAATAATGCCGGCGCTTACACAGCGAAATGTCTCGTTTCCAAACGCCGGCATTCAGCGAGTTTTACGCTTTGAAATTCATCATGCGCGTCGGCTAATTGGAGGTTAGGATATCGGCTTCACGCGAGCTCTCCATTGTGAGCGAGTTGGAGCCGGCGTTCGGCGGCGGCGGCTGCTGCTGCTGCGGCGGCGGCGGCGTTCAGGCTCCCCCCCACCCCCCACCCCTGCCGGGGAGGCGATGAAAGGGGGAACATATGTCGGTGATGAAGCGGTGTTGTGCGTTGTCAATAATTGAATCACTCATTTGCTCCCTCTTGCCCCGGAGGCCAGAGTGCGAAGTCAATAGGAACAACAAGAGGAGGGGGAGGAAAAGGGGGGAGGAGGAGGGGTGGGGGGGGGGCTCTCAGAAGCCTCGGTCCTACAGGTCCCTTTATGTGCATCCTCTTTGCCTTCCCCCCCTCCTTTATGTGCTGCTTCTGCCCAAACAAACACACTGTAGAGGATGTTCCTGCCCCTTGTCCGTCCCATTTGCGTCTCGGTACAGTAAAGCCTCTTTAGAAAGCGGAGATGGAGGATGGACGGAGAGAGAGAGAGAGAGAGAGAGAGACAGACAGAGAGAGAGAGAGAGAGAGAGGGGCTCGTTTGGAGTCAAAAAGTACCTGGTACCAGGAAGCGTCATCCAGATGAGATGCTGATGTAGAAGCCCCGCCCCCGTCCCACCTGGACCCTCCCACTGCTCTAAACTCTCAGCAGCACTTTAGCCCTTATTGACCTACGTTGCAGCGGCACACAGTCCCATTGATTGGGCTTCACTCCGTCTGCTCTGGTAAAGCGGCGTCATGATGACCGGCGATCTGGACTTCGTCCCGTCTGCTCGCAATCACCACAACTGTTGTTTCATTTACGTTTTGTTGTTGTGTTTTTCAGCTTCCTGAAAGTTGCTACCTTAATGTCGTCGTGTCAGGTTTGGGGGCACGAGTTGGTGGGAGGAAGATGCTCTATAATCTATCAGATGTATTGCCTCCCGGTAATGGCTTTTGCTCCAGTAGAGAGGAGTTTATCGACATAGTAACACCTTAGCTTGATGCAAACAGAAGGTTTTAGAGGACAGTTACTTTTAGATACTCAATAAACTTAATATTTCTAAATAATTTAGTATTTTATGAGCCTTAATGTTCATTTCAGCCAATTTTGCAGTTTAAAATTGATCTGACATTTGTTTGGACGTCTGATCAGAGGACAGAAGTGGCTATTTTAAGCGTGTTAAGACACAAACAACACAATGTTGTGTTTGTTGATGCAGCAGCTGTTGTTGACGGTGTGAAAAATGCAAAAAATGCTGCCGCTTGAGCCTTTAACGACCCGATTAGTCGTTGGTACATCTCCTAAATCTCCACCTGCATTAAGGTTCATCCCCCATCGTTGACGGGCGGCTCCGCCCATCGTGTCCCAACGCAGGTCGCAGAGAGCTGCCGACGTCCTCCGGTGAAAAGACGCTTCAACGCACGGACAGACCGACCGACTCCGTTTCATTCCCGCCTACGCAGGAGGGAAAAAAAAGCAGAAGCGTTTAATGAAACTCGATCGTTTGCGCTTGACTCGTAGTTCATCTCCTTCTGCTCTTCATCTTCTTCGTCTCCGCTCTCTCGCTCTCCTCCTCCTCCTCTTCCTCCTCCTCGCTGCCCTCTCCCGGTCCCGCCGCGCCTTCCGTCTCCTCCGCCCGCCGCCCACCATCGCGGCCGCGCCGGCTTGTGGAAGCCTGCTCGGTATGCTGCGCCGTCGCCGTCTCCCTCCCCTCCTTTTACCTCAGCGCGTGCAGGTGCTGCTCTCATAAACAGGTTAGAGGCTCGCAGGGGAATCAGCGTCGCAGGAGGCGGCCCTCCGACCTTCACCCGCCGGGCTCGTGACCCCCCCCACCCACGCACGCGCTGGCGTGATTTGACATGGATTCCTCTCGCCAAATCCAATCGGGAATACAAACACACGCTCGTCTTGCACGAGAAGCGTCCGAATCATGTGACTCGCTGAACAGAGAGGCGTCGTTGTTCTGAACGCTTCTCCCCTGTGAAAGATTGAAGATAGTTTCACGCCCCCCCCCCAACCCCCCCTGCTGCCACGATTACAAACAACTCTCAATAGATACAATAGCGCCGTTCTGTCCCACGTTGTACTGGGCAGCCGTCGAACTCCAAACAAACCCTGCGGGGGGGGGGGGGGGGGACGATTTTTATCGCGGGCCAGAGCGGAGGAATGAGGAAATCCCCCAGAGTGTTTAGTCTCCCAGCTTCGCCTGGGCTTTGTAGTTAACCTTTACGCGGCCATTCTCCCAAACAGCAAGGCATGCAAGTCTGTTTACTCTAGATAAGCGCCAGCAGCTCCAATCCATCGCAAAGTGTGTGTGTGTTGGTGTGTGTGGGGGAAGAACCAGTTTATTAAACCTCCTCCAGTTTGTCTGAATCAATCGGAGGAGCGGTTCACTGCTTATGGGGGGGGGGGGGGGGTTCGGACCCTTCCACTCCAATTTTTCCCTGGCACCCT
>JASSRZ010000083.1:13323013-13338188 GCA_032164315.1 Malacoctenus gilli | reverse complement strand
CTTCTTCTTCTTCTTCTTCTTCTTCTTCTTCTTCTTCTTCTTCTTCTTCTTCTTCTTCTTCTTCTTCTTCTTCTTCGGAGTCACAATGTCACATCTCAGGCTATTATTATGCAAATGCACCAGCTGGATTATATATAAATTCATGAAATAATAACACAGGGATGCCAAAAGAGATTTAAAATGACTAGCATCAAGTGCAAACGTGCTATTAATCTATATTTCACCACTCTGCTTGTTTACGTATTCTACGGCGAGCTGTAAGAGCTTAAAAATAAACAAGGGGATCTGTTTTATTTAGGAACATTATCTCCAAACTGTTTATCTGTGCTGCCGGGGTTTTCACCGCGACGGTCCCGAATAGCAGCGCTGTCTTTTTAAGTAGGATGTGGAGAAGTAGGGGGGGGGTGGGGGTGTGTTAGTCGCTGCAGACATCCTCAGGGAGCGGTGTGGTGTAACTCAGAGGGCAGAGACTCCGGCCGCGTTCCCAGAGACTCAGAAATAGTCGGGGAAAAGTTTCGGCCACCGGTGAGGAATGCGAGCCAACGTCCCGCCGCCTCCGCCTTCGCCACCGCCGCGCCTTTCAGGGGATCCGGCTCGGGGAGCTCCTGCCGGACCATGTTTCACTTGTTCGCTCGATCGTAAGTCTGGCTTTTGTTTCCAAGACTCGTCGCGGCTGCACAGCTGTGTGTCTGTAGGGAGACTTTTTTTTTTGTGGGAACTTCCAATCCTGCATCTTTAAATCAGGAGCGTCCACTGGAGCTGCAGAGTCGGCGTCGTAAAGTGTGGAAAGGGGAGGGAAAAAAAACGATTAAAAAGCAGGAAAAGCAGCAGAATGAGTGTGGAGAGAGGAGCAGAAGGGAGCGCGGCGACACGTTCGGACACGAAGATGAAAAGTATGCAGCGCCAGAAGGCAGAGCGCAGTCTGACTGTACGCACTGTAACCTCTCAGCCAGTCATGCGCTGGAGCTGCTTCACTCCTGTATTAATAAAAATGCAACAATGAAAGCAAAGTGGGAAGAAGACGGCGCTGGCGAGGATCACACGCTTGATGCAGCGTCTTTTTTTCTTTCCTCTGACATCTGAAAGTTGCCCTGATTGCGTGGGAGGGAGAAGAAGCCTCTGCCCTCTTTTTCTCCCGGTGAACTCGAGCGCTTCAGCCTGTTTCTTTGTCCGATGCCACGGGGGTGTTTGAATATTCAGGGCGAGGAGCGAGGAAAAAAAACAACAACACGCTTCCTCCTCTCCTCGCCGTTATCGGTTTCCCCGAGCGTTTAACTCTTACGCGATGCCTTCTCGATCCGTGAACGACGGCGTCTTCCCCGGCGCAGATGTCCCACATGTGAGTCAACACGCAGCTCGTGTTTTTCCCGTGACCTTGGCCAGATGCCAGCGTTCCCGGCTGAGTCACGCCCAGCGATATGTGACCGTTCGGCCCCCGGGACGTCTCCCGACGCTGGCTCTGGAGGCCGGTGGTCAAAGCCTGGTTATATTAGCACAGCTGATGGGATTAAATAACAAATCGATCGCGGCTAATGAGGAATAACGGGTCGGAAAAGCTGCACTCGGAATGGAAAATGCGTTTTTTATGTCTAACGTGATGCGTTTTGGGACTGGGGTTCGCATCAGCGCCGGAAAATCAATAGAAACGTTTTATATATTTACATAATTACGTCTAATATTTCATGAATCACTTAAGAAAGTTCTCTTAACCCGTTCTGGCTGCTGAGGCGACACCCCGCGAGCTTCCTCGCGTCCACCCAATTAGAGCGTCTTCGCCACGATGCGGTGACCGAGTCGTGTCGCCGCCGCTGCCCCACGCTTCCCGCTGCGCCGCCGTTCTAATGCGCAATTATTGCATCTCGAGCGTCAGCGGCGGAGGAACAAAGTGATGCGACGCCGTTAGAGTCAAAATAATGATCTGCGTCTGACCTGTGAAGGTCGTCCGTCGGCCCGACCAGCTCGTTGTTTGTTTGTTTTTTCACTTAATTATGTCAATAAACAAGCGCAGCCCTCCTCTGGCACATACCAGGAGGAGCAGGTCAGCGGATTCGGTCGGGGCTGATTATTTTTACCGAAGGAATTCAGAGACCGAGTTGCGCTTTTTTTAATATATTCGCAGTCAATTATTCACATTGTTCGGATGTTATACAACGGTCACGTCGCTCCTCGGCGGGAGGAAGCGTGCTGGGAGGGCGCAGATCTCGCTCTTGTACGAGCGAACCGCCACCCAGTTTCATCCGAGCACCCCGGGGGGCCTCAGAGAGAGGCCGTGGACCCTCTGTGTTTGATGGAAGCGTTACAGTGAAGCCAAAAAGAGACGGAAACAAACGCTCTCCTGAGGAGCCTTCAAAATAAAAGGACATGTGGGTTTTTTTTGGACTTGTGTGGCTCTTATTTTGAGCCTCGGACCACCTCGCGAAGCCCGGCGGCTCCCTCGGGGGTCTCGGACCCCAGATTGCAGCCTGCAGACCGTAGATATAACTCCAGATGTTTGGCTCACCGTCGGAGAACCAGCGCTCTCACCTGCTGCTCCACCTTCGACAGCCCATAATATGGTATCGGATTTCAGCAGCCGAGTCAAGTGGGACGGAGGGAGAGCGGGAATATCAATGCGCGGGTCCATATCGGCTCGCCTTGGCGCTGCTGCAAATCAGATGAATTATTCCGCCGCCTTACGTAAGACGTTATCGCTGAATTATAGACGACACCGATACGGCGTTTAATCAGTCGCTCACTCCCCGCCGCTTCCCTCCACCTGCTCGCTTCTGTACGAGTGGGATTTAAGCGCCTGCTGGAGTTTGAACTCCTGGCACCTGGTTTTGTGACAGTCTGCTGGAAAGAATGAACGCTTCACAATCAGCCGCCCTCGTGGTCGTTAGCGGGACACCGGCGCTTCGGCCTCTGACCCCCGGAGGAGGAGTCGGCCATTAGCGCGACCTTTGACCTCGTTATCAATCGCCGTCTGAAGGGTTTCAGGCTGCACCTGCTGGATCCCTCCCCGTTCCCCCGGTGTCACCGTGTACAATGGTGGACGAACGCATGATGTGGAAGCCACACAACTAACCGAAAACTTCGCGGGGGGGGGGGGTATGGGCCCCCCTGGCTCGGTGATCGAGGGTCTGGCCCTGGTGGGGAAGAAGCAGGATTTCGTTTGAGTTCAGATCTGTAAAAAGCAACCAAAAGGTAGATTAAATTTGAGGTTTTTGCTGAATTATCTCGTTGAGACATTACAGAAATTAGTTTTGAAAAATTTCATGGTTGATGGTTTTTTACCAGTGATCAAATTTTTGAGTTTTTAATCAAATTATTTGATGATTTTAGACTTTTTTCTTTGGAAATATGTTGGGAAAATTTTGTTTAAAGTTAAAGTTTTCTGTTTTTTCAAATAAAATCTTTATCTGCAGGAAGTTTAAAACGCGCAAAGTCACAAAAACTGTCTCGAAATCCAAATTTGTTCAGCGTTTGAAGGGCGGGGCTTATCGAGCGAGCTCCAGGCCTCGCCGTGACTTGTTTTGTTGCTCTTGAACGTCACCTGTTCAGACAAAACACAGCAGTCGGATTCTGCACACGTGATGCAATCTTTGGCTCGAATGAAGACCGATGAGATCGCCGCAGATCGTCCGCGTCCACTCGTTGCGCTCGCCGCCAGCTGCTCCGTCCTCAGGGCCGAACCCTGGCTGGCGCCCACACGGCGGCGGCTCCTCACTCTATCTCTTCTGGGCTCCTGCAGCGAGTGTCCGAGCAGATGTTACTCTGAATCACCTCCCAGCCTTGTTTGGAGCCTGCAAACGCGCTGTAATCAAGCCGTGTGTGTGTGTCTGTGTGTGTTTTTGAGGGTGCGTGTGTGTGTGTGCAGGTCTTCCCAGACAGCGCCGCCTCACTGGCTGCTTTCGCTCTCCCAACAGTTGTTCTTCCACCACCTGATTCGCGTTCCCAGCCAACCTTTCCCACAATGTGCTGCGTTTGCCAGCTCTCTGAGTCAGGCATCCCCACAGACGCCTAAAAAGGGGGCCTGGAGGAGCTGATCATTTTGGAGATACTAAATGCTAAATCTGACTCCCTCCTCCTGTGTGTGTGTGTGTGTGTGTGTGTGTGAATGTGTTTGTGTGTTGTGTGGCTCTTTCTTGCCTTTAAAAGCTTCTTTCCTCGCTGTAAATGAAAGGCCTCCTTTGTCCGCAGCCCCCGTTTCCATACTTCCACTAATGTGTGCGTCCGTCTTTAGCTCCAAACTTATTTCTCCTCACAAAGTGCTCACACCCGTGGTGTTTTATTCCCCTTTTGTGCGCCACAATCAGGCCCGAGGCGCTGCGTCTATTTGCCGTCTTCTCAGACTAATCTGTGCTTTGTCCCGCGTGCGTTCGACCGGCGGTGGCGGCATAAAGGCCCAAAGTGCTCCGGCCGCCAACGAGCGCAGGTGCTGCGAGGCGCTAATGCAGCGGTTACACACTGATATCTGCGCCGGGTGTCTGTTTAAAGGTCACACTTTTTTGCACAAACGAAAAGCCAGAGAGGCTGCGATTGGTCGAACTGTCGCTGCATGTATCACCTTAGCTGGACTGCAATCGGACTCGGCGGTGACTTAACTGCATTCGGAAGTAGCAGCACAACAAACGCAGTTAAAAACAAGCGATCGCCATGGTGATGAAGATGAACTTTTGTTTTCTTCTTTGAGTCTCGTTCAACTTGTGCTGGATCATAAACCATATCTCTAGAGGCGGAGTCAGATGTGAAGCTGTAAGACTCACGTGCACGTAAACGTGACGATCTCGCGTCGGATCTCGTTGACGCACGAAGGAGTCGTGATGAGAGTCTCTCGCCGTGACCTCCGGCTCCATCTGGAGATTTCCTCCTTTCTCCGCAATCTCTCCGAGCGAGATCGCGCCGCCGCTCTGTTGACCGGGAACCTCCTTCCTGTCCTGATTGGTGTTTGGTCTCTGAGGCCTGCAGCCGCACGTCGGCGGTGCCGCTCACACGTCCGCCGTTCTGCTCCGGCGGCGTCTGACAGGATTACTCTTCGTCTCCTTCGACTCGCGCTGTGGCTTTTGTTTTGTTGTCCGTATTCTCCCGCCGCCCATCGGCACCAACTGCTCCTTCCGGTTTAGGCGACGGCGGTGGCGGCGGACAGATGGCGCGTTGACTCGCACAAACATACATTTTCGTGCGGTTTTCACCCAAAACACAAAGCGCCGTTCTGTCGCTGCATTATTAACGAAACAGACTCGGGGAACTTTAACTTCCCGGCTGCCTCGCTGGGAACGACCATCAAACGGGGCGACCGGGCCCCGTGACGGAGTCCTCCGGCGACAGTCGCTCGCTTGTTTCACGGCGGCCTCCGGACCTTCCCGCCGACGCAGAGACAATAACGCAGACTAGATTGTGTGAGGCCTCGATCGCGTGGATAATGGCCCGTTTGTTCGCCCGCGCGTCGCCGCCGCGGTCTTCCCCGAACAATCGCCGCGTCTGTGAGCTTACGGCACGTGTTTTTCTGTCCCCCCCTTGATGTTTCCCCCCTCTGATGTCTGCGCTGACACCCAGGTGCTCCCAGCTCGGTCCGAGCTTTTTATTTTCCTCCTCCAGCGCGTGGTTTCGTCCATAAGTCGAGGCGGCAGTCAGGAGAACGCTGCAGGCGTAAATATGATGCAAACTTCGGCGCGCGTATGCTCATCGGGCCTCGTGTGTTCGGACCAGATCTTCTTCTTCATCTTCTCGCTTCGCATCTGTTTGCTGTCGAGCCGGAGTCTCGCAGGCAGCTTGGACTTTTCTTGGACAAATAGTGTGTTTATTCTCCTCCGTTTACCAACACAAACCCCAGAAAAACTTTGCCGTGTGGAAAAAAAGGGAAAGAGTGGTGGAGCCTCGTCGAAGGCTTTGTTGGAATCACGACAGCGTTCAGCCAAAGAAGCGACAGTTTTCAATGAGAGATTTCAGTAAATGTCTAAAAAAATCAATCAAGAAACTTACAAACAAGACTAAAAAAATCTACTTTTCAGCTGCAACGTCGCGTGAAGCATCGATGTAATGCACAGAAGTCGAAACGATCTTGTTTACAGACCAAAAAAAAGCCAAATAAAGGTTGTAAACGTTTTGTTTTAAAGTACAAAAGAGATGATTCGTTTGACATTTGTTTGGAAACCGTCAGGATTTCTCCGCAGAGAGACTCTCGTTCAGCGTGAAGTGCCACGAAAATGCTCCCATCGCTCCATTTCAGATGGCAAACGAAGCACATTATGGGACCTGTTTTTGAAAGCGTTCCTAAAACTCGTGAAACAGTTGAAGCATTTTGGGGATCTGAGGCTGAAATGACAGTTCTCAAACATGTACCTTTGGCGTCTTGTAATTTGATGCCTCTGACGACGTGACGCTTTTTGTTAAGTACGACTGATAAGATGTAATAAGCGAAAAAGCGACGCTAATGAGTCACTCTGATGTCTGCCTTCACCTCACTCCTCCCGTCTCATTACCTGCATGTTCGCATCTTCATTTATTCATGTTTCTCTGCTCGTTTGCTCATTTTCCCGTTAATTTTACATGACGTCCTGCATATATTTAGCTCTCTCGCCTCCAGCAACTTCCAACAAGTTCACGTAGCGTCTATAGGAACGCGGCCTTCGACGGTCCCGGCGTCGCTCGCCGATTCTTCACCTCCTCGCCAGGCGCGCGAGGCCTCCCGTGCTGCTTCGCTCCAGAGCGTTATTAACAAGTAATTGCTTGCGCTGGCGTCGCGAGCGGAGCGCGTATCGATTTTGTTTCGGCCGAGCGACACAGTCAGCAAACGCCGGAGCGTGGCGGCGTCCGCGGTAAAACGCTGTTACTCAGAAGACTTATCAGGCCGCTTAGTTCCTGATTCGGAGCGGAGGCGCCGCCGCCGAGGGGGAGGAGTTGTTGTTTCAGGCTTCGTCGCGAGCTTTGCCGAAGACGGGAGTGGACGGAGAGCACAAAGCCGGCGTTATTTCTGCTGGTCTCCGCGTAGATCGGCGTGACGCAAGCGTGACGAAGCGCGGCACCATCAGACGCCTTCATGGTGCCGATTTTTCAGGCCGCATCAGATCCCAGACGGGCGATCACGCTAGGCGCCGTCCAGACTCACTTAGGAGCCATTTACCGCGCAGCTCGCCGCGGCGTACACCTAACCGAGTTTTCATCGAGCTCCGGTCGAGCACGCCGCGCGCAGCTCTCACTTAGTCCTGAAAGGACTCGGCCTGATTTAGAGCCATAAGTTCCTAAACAGCGAGCGCGGAAGGGGAAGACTGATGCGCCCCGAGCTCGTTTTTTAAGCCGCATTGCTGCATAAAGTGTCCACAAATCAGGAAGGGGGGGGGGGGTACGGCATTTGCACCCTCCGCCGCAGACAGAATTAAAGCCTCAGCGAGGGAGCGAGGCGGTTATTGACAAGCTTTGTTCCTCCGGTTTTTTACTCATCTCGTTTTTTACGCTCGAGCCGGCGCGTCGTAAAGGAGGAGCGAGGAACGGCTTCATCGTCCGAGGCAAAAAAAAAAAAGATCTGGGTAGAAAAACAAAATCGTTGGCTCGATGTTGCGTGCCGTTACTCCGACAAAAGGCAGAAAAATAAAGGATGGCGAGCGAAGGAATGGAAAAGAGCCGCAACCGACGTGAGCTGGACGGGAAAAAGATGGCGTCGAGTTCGGAAAAATCGATGTAAACTCTGAAACCGACACTCGAGGCAGAAACTTTTGGATGCTACCTGAAACTCCTCATCTGTTTTTCGGAGAAAGCACGGAGGCGGGGCCATTGTGGCGCTCAGTGACATCACAGATCCTCGGACCAATGGCGTAATTTGACACCGACATCACCTGACGTGATTCAGAGCTTAACCAAAACGAACGCACGAACAGCAACGTTTCTGCAGGGGGGTTCACGTCAAACTCTGACCGAAAGGGTACTAAAAAGTACTTGTTGGCTGGTACTCTCAAGGCAAGTCGAGCCTCGTGTGTTCCTTCTGTCATCTTGGCGTCACTCCCATAAATATAACCCACCTAAAGTTTCCAAGAAATCTACCTGAAACATCTGTGTGGCCTCGCTGCAGCGTTTCCTCTCTTTCAGTATCCAGACGTTGGAGAGACATAGTATAATGGCGCTTTGTGCTCCGTCTCCTGCAGCCCTAACGAGGCCTGTTCTTCACCGGCTGACCTTTCCAGCAGAGCTTTATATAGAAAAAAAAAATCCGCTCGTTCCACGGGCAGCTTGTGTATCACCTGCATTGGAGGTGAAGTATTCAGATGGCCAGAAAAGGAGAGGAGCGAGTGGCGTCCAGGAAAGGAGAAGAAGGGATAAACGGAGAGAGAGAGAGAGAGAGAGAGAGAGAGAGAGAGAGAGAGAGAGAGAGAGAGAGAGAGAGACTCAGACGGGCTGCAGGAATTCACCTAACGTAAACCGTGGCCCCCCCGACCTCAGGTAAACACGCGCGGGAGCGAAGCCGAGCGGAGGAGAGGAATAGAAATGGGGGGAGCGTCTGAGGATTGCCAAGGACGACGAAGGACATCGGAGAATGGATTGTGTCTGAATGGAGGAGGAGGAGGAGGACAGCAGGCCCCGCTCGCCATCCCCCGTCGGCGTGTCAGACGGCGAGCGACGCATGTCAGACGGTCTTCGCTTGCGATTATCAGCGAGTGGGCCACAAAAGGCTGTAAATTACACGTTGGTTCAATACGGCGCCGCGCCGATGACGGGCGGCGCTATTATTCATCAATTCAAGCTCCGGCCACCCCCCCCCCCCCCGCTCTTCCTCCGTTCTCACTGACACCAATGTTGTTCGGATCTGCTGCGAGTGAGAGGAAAAAACCGCGAGAGAATGAAGCAAAACTCCCACAAAGGATCGATTCTTCTTCTTGATTCAGTTTCTCCGTCGAAAACGCGCGAGGGCGGCGGCGGCGGCGGGTGAACCGTCACGTTCGCTGTCACAGGTGACGGTTTCATTCAGGTTTTCGCCCCCCCACCCGCACCCCCGCCTTTTTCGACACCTCGTTCCCGGCGACTCTCACCCCGTTTCCCCTCCTCTCCTCTTACGTGACTCGCTCGCTGTTCTGCCCGGTACCCGGCCGGCCAATCAGGAGGCAGAGGCAGGTGCAAACACACTTCATCTGCAGCTGTGCGTCGGAGTTGCCGCTCCTAAAACTGGAATTTTTTATATTCAGCGCCGTCCTTGAGGGGGCTTGTTTTTGTTTTTGTGTGTGTGTGTGTGTGTGTGTGTGTGTGTGTGTGTGTGTGTGTGTGTGTGTGTGTGATTAAGACATTATTAAAAGGGGGCTCAGGTCCCCCCCCCTCTTCACATTGGACACTGGATTTGACAGCAAAGCTGGTTTTACTGTACAAAAGGGGGGCCCGCGTGCAGCCGCTAATCTGTCATTACTCTGTGTGTTTTTCCTGGAACCCTCTTCTTCTTCTCGTCCACAGAGACGTACAGTACTCGCAGGCGCCCGCCGCCACGCTCACATGTACATGAGATTAGCGTGTAAGCCGTCCACGGAGGGGAACTATTAGGGGAGCGTTCTCACTCATTACTCCAGCAATTGACCCTTTGTCTTCGTGTGCCCGCCTGAGTCGAAGCATCGGGGGCTAATGTTATGTGTTATGGAGCTCCCACCCGCCGCTCTGTGCCGCACCCCCCCCCCCCCCACACACACACACACACAAACAGTCACACGTTCAGCTTGTCATCCGCTTATCACTGCCAGGCTGACGGCAACATGGGCGATGTTAATGAGTAACGGCAGCAGGAGCACAAAGAGGCTCTGTGCAGGACGACAAGCTCAGGCTTTTTATACTGAGAGAGCAAAATACAACACTAAATACTCACCTGAATAAGAGGAGTTTAGTCATTTTACGAACCCCATTAATACATTTGTTAATGAAGAAAATTTGTCACCATTTTTTCAAATTTTTTGCAGACTTTTACTATTTATTTTTCCTTTTTTATCGCTTGCTATTTTCTTTTCTTTCTTTTTTCTTTTTTTATTATTATTATTATTATTATTATTATTATTAATATTATTATTATTATTATTAATCTTTTTGCTTTTGATTTGATTTTATCATAAGATTTTTTTTTTTAAAAAAAACATGGAAAGAAAATTATACAGAAAATAAAATATTGTTCCTTTGTAGAAATTTTTTTTAAAATATGACATTTTATTGGTATTTTTTTTATATCTTCAGTGTTGACTATTTGTTGTTTACTTGGGGTTAGAACATTTTTTTAAAATAAATTAAAAAACTAAATTTCCTTACAGGATGTGAAGGCATTAAAGCATCAAGGAGGCATTTTTGCTCTCTTGTTACTGACGTTTACACACTGCAGCCTCCAACGTCAAACCCAGAAATCGGTGGAAAACTCGTCAAAACTCGTGACTACGTCTCTGAATCCTCTCTGAATCGTCCTCTAATTGGGACCAGCACGCGTCCTCCCAGCGTTAACGCATCACAGGAGCCGATCGGAGGCTGACCGTTGATGATGATCAATAGTGTAAACTGGCGTCTATTTATAGAGCTTCCTGTCTGTCGCCGGTGCAGCTTGACTTCATGTTTCCAGCGTTTCCGTCGCTTCGAGGTTGCAAATGAGGAGTCGCAGAGCCTCCGTCAGGAAGTGACCTGCGAGCGCTGGTGCGCGGCGACGCGCTCGGGTCTCGTGGAGCCGAGCGCTCGCCGCCGACTCGGAGCATCCGTCTCCTCGTCATCCTCACACTCCTCTGCCTTCGCGCTCTCCACGGCGATACGTGCGGCGCATATGCTTCCCCTTCCTCGCGCCTCTTCCACTCAGGCTCTGCGGTGTGACTCAGATCTCTTCTTCTTCTCCTCCCCCCTCTCTCTCTCTCTCTCTCTCCTCCTTCTTCTTCTTCTTCTTCTTCTCGGCTCTCAGATCTCATCTGATGCCAAGGCTGAAGGAGTCTCGCTCCCATGAGTCACTGCTCAGCCCCAGTAGCGCCGTGGAAGCCCTGGACCTAAGCATGGAGGACGAGGTTATCATCAAGCCCGTGCACAGCAGCATCCTCGGGCAGGACTACTGCTTTGAGGTGAGGCGGGTGAGGGGTGAGGGGTGGGGGGGGGGGGCACATGTAGCACCCACGCATACGTGCACATCCATATATCAATGCTGTTCGACGTATAGAAGCAAGAACCCTTCAAAATAAAAGATCTGAGCGGTTTCCTAAGAAAGAACGTAAAAGCAGGTCCGAGGTTTTGCCTCTTTGCGATCGGAAACCAGAAGCACTCGGAGAGCGCCCACCTCCGCCGAGTCTCCTGTCAACCGCTCGCACTCAGGACTCTCTTAAAGGGCCACACACACTCTAATTTCCCCCAAAAATGCATTATTTTCATCATTTTTTCCACCATCGGTACTAAATTTGGGGACTTTTTATTCATCTCCAACTGCAGCCAAATCATCCTCAGTCTCCTCACACTCACTTTTGCTGTTCATGAGCTCCTGCCTGTGTGTTTTTTTCCCGCCCTCACAAACAAAGTGGCGTTTGAAAGCTAAGCCTGGTGAAACCTTTCTGCGCGGCGCTTACTTCCTGTCATTGTTATGCATGAGGCTGCGTCGTTTAAGCACCGTGTCTCTCTCTCTCGGCAGGTCACCACCTCCACGGGAAGCAAATGTTTTTCCTGTCGTTCATCAGCCGAGAGAGACAAATGGATGGAGAACCTGAGGCGAGCCGTGCAGCCAAACAAGGCGAGTATGCAAACACGCCGCCGGGGGGGGGGCGACGGCGTGGGGTAATCAGCGCTGATGAGGTGCCCTCATTTCCAACCGCACTTCTGCGACAAAGACGCCATGATGACGTCGTCCTGACGTGTCCGGTGCGGTTCGCCCGCCGAGGTCACACGGGGGGGACGCCGTCGCGCCTCGACGCCGTCTGTAATGTTGACAAACGCAGCTGTGGCGGAGAGAAAGTGGTGAACGCCGCGAGCCAAGAAGACGCTCCTCGTCTCGCGGCGTCGTTCCGCCTTCATCTGTCATTGTTCAGCAAATTGCTCCTAATTAAAAGTTTCGAAGGGGGGGAGACGTTCCCAAACAGCTCTGCTGTCTTCCTTCTGTGTTATTTTGGCAGCAATGTCTTATTTTGTCTCTCTAAATTCGTTTGGCTCTTTTATTCAACCAGTAATTTAAAGTTTCAAGGTTCAACGCAGCTTTTTATTTTTAATTTAGACACTCGATAACACAAAACTGGCACTGAAACGACAACTTAACGATGGAAAAAGACCAAGAAAAATAATCTTTACTCAAGAAAGTCAGAAGAAAACAAGACATTATGTCCTATTTCTAAGAGATATGAAAACTTTAAACTTTAAAAATCACTTTTATGGCCAATTAGTGAACATAAAGGGACAAATGTGACTAATTAGATGAGCACACGTGTTGCTCAAGTGTCATTTTTTAATCATAGTTATATTTAAAAAAAAGTTCATGAGTCTGAGCAGAAATTTGAGAAATAATTTGCTCACCAGTGACTCAGTTCATCTTTTCGACCGTCATGTGTCAAAAATAGGAAGTTTTGCTGCATTGAGAAACATCGCTGATAACTTCTGGCGTCATCGGTCGATCCTGCGTCCCGATTGTGACCGTTTACAGAAGCGAGAGGAAACATATGAGCAACACGGACATCAGGTTGCACAATAGTGGTTTAAATTTAGTGGGTACACTCAGGACAGTAAGTGTGGAGACGTTCTGGGCCAAAGAAACCAGAGTTCCACATCAGGCGCGCGTCGGGCCGTCTCAGCCGACGCGTCACGCGTGCGGAGGTGTTTGGCGTCAGCTGGACGTCTAGAAAAAAGAAGGGAAGTGACTGTTTGTCATCGTCTGGAGGAGCTTGTTCCCTAAACTGTTGGGAGATGAGGACGACATTCACAGACAGGGAACATTTGGCTCACTTTAACTCTCTAAAAACAAAGCACACTATACGAACTTTTGGAGAACTTTTTTAGAAAAAGGGCTGAACTTTGAGTCAGAAAAAATTCTAAAAATAAATGTAATTTTAATAACTTCTTGTTTTGTGTTTTTAAACATCAACCTCGGACAGAAATGAACTTTTTTTTTGGCTAAAACCAAAAATTTGGGCAAAATTTTGCATCAATTTGTGCCGTAACCAGACGGAGACTCACAGTGACTCCAAAATGTGTTTAAACATCGAGAAACAATCGAGAGGTCGAAACGTTTCCCTTATCGGTGGATGAAAGTGCCTTGACCCGTTAATGTGTAAAGTGCTGCTGAGAGGCCGGAATTTTAAAAAAACAACAAAAAAAACGTGTTTCGAATCAGTTTTTATCACAAACGAAGGAAAAAGTCTGGGGTTTTAGGAGCGAAGGTGGTGGAGACTCTCGTAATCTCTGACAAATTAGTCGTTAAACCCTTGAATGGACCTCGGAGAGGCTTAAAGAAAGATAAAGTGTTCGGGGTGGATTTATTGACAAGAGTAACAGAAACATTAAGCAAAAGTTAGATTTTATTGTACTAAATGGGGCGTTTGTCTGCAATAAAGGAAACGACTGTGAAACTGATGAGCGCCGCGTCTCATCGATGGTTATTTATGGGTGTTGGAGTGCTTACAGGGTGTTTATCACTCACTTCAGGTGGCGTGCGGCGAACTTCAGTTTGTTTTTGTTGTTTTCTTGATGTTTATTAACTTTGTGAAGCTAATAACGGAATTCATCGCTTAAAGAGTCTCAGTGACGAGTTCCTCGTCGTTTTTGGAGGTACTTTTAAAGGAAGTCTGAATAAAGGGCCCGAAAATGCGCCCCCACTCTCAGGAAAAAAAAAAATCAATTGATGACACAAGAATGGGTTCGCGCTGTGAAATAACGCCGGAGTGGGATTTTGACGGGAACGACGATGGGGAGGGATTTAAATTGCTTCTTTGAAAAGGTTCAGACCTCCGTTGTTTTTGTGTCTGGAAAAAAAAGGGGGAAACGTTCGGATTTGAAGCGGGTTCTCGACTCAATCTTATCACTTCGTTTCACCGAAAAAATTGGCGATTAGTAGATTTAGCATGGAGATGTCAGTTAGTCCATATTAGCGAGTGAAACTCTTAGGATCAACTCTAAAGTCGGACAAAAAATGCACCACCAGATTTTCCGATCAGCCCCAAATTTGGTTGAGTTAATCCTTGGATTAACTCCGACCACTCCGCCAAATTTCACGTCAATGCGTCCAGAAGTTTTTGAGTTACCTTGCTAAAAGTTTGGCAGACCGTTGTAAAAATGGCGGAGACACCTCATCCGACCAGAACCTTGACTCGCCTTCTCGTTCACCCCTCCCCCCTGCAGGACAACAGCCGGCGGGTGGAGAACATGCTGCGGCTGTGGATCATCGAGGCCAAGGACCTGCCGGCCAAGAAGAAGTACTTCTGCGAGCTGTGCCTGGACGACTCGCTGTACGCGCGCACCACCTGCAAGCTGAAGAGCGACAACGTGTTCTGGGGCGAGCACTTCGAGTTCAGCAACCTGCCGGCCGTGCGCAGCGTCACGGCGCACCTCTACAAGGACACGGACAAGAAGAAGAAGAAGGACAAGAACAACTACATCGGCCTGGTCAACATCCCCGTCGCCGCCGTCACCGGCCGGCAGTTCGTGGAGAAGTGGTACCCGGTCAGCACGCCCAGCCCGCCCAAGGGCAAGACGTCGGGCCCCATGATCCGCATCAAGGCGCGCTACCAGAGCATGAACATCCTCCCCATGGAAATGTACAAGGAGTTCGCCGAGTACACCACCAACAACTACATGCTGCTCTGCTCGGTGCTGGAGCCCGGGATTAGCGTCAAGAACAAGGAGGAGATGGCGTGCGCGCTGGTCCACATCCTGCAGAGCACCGGCAAGGCCAAGGTGAGTGCCGGCGATGCCCCGCCCACTTTCCGCTTCCGTCGGGGAGAGAAAAAAACGCCGCTTTCACCCGACAACACATCATCGAAACTCTTCCAGGTTCGGCGGTCCTCCTCCTCCTCCTCCTCCTCCTCCTCCTCCTTCGTCTTCTTCTCCTTCTTCTCCTCCTCCTCCTTCTTGTCCTCCTGTTCCTTCTCCTCCTCCTCCTCCTCCTCCACCTCCTCCTCCTGTTCCTTCTCCTCCTCCTCCTCCTCCTGTTTCTTCTCCTACTCCTTCTTCTTCTTCTCCTCCTCCTCCTCCTCCTCCTCCTCCTCCTCCTCCTCCTTCTTCTTCTTCTTCTTCTTCTTCT
>JASSRZ010000083.1:13292356-13322325 GCA_032164315.1 Malacoctenus gilli | reverse complement strand
CCCCCCCCCCCCCCCGGGCTCTGGTGGGGTTAATGTGGTGCTGTTTGCACCAGCTGAGCGCTCACCAGGAGCTCAAAGCGACCTGTAAATGATGCAAAACGCCGCCAAGATTTCCTCGGCTGGCGGCCGCCTCGTCGGTTGGATCTCGCTGCCGCGTTCGGACTTGAATCGCGCGGCACCGGGATCCAGTTGGAAGGGGCCCAAGACCCCGTCGCTGCCAAAGTCTGTTTTTAACGTCCACAAACGGGCCGTGGAGCCGCCGCTCCGACCCAACCACACCTGCCGAGAGCCTGCGCGCATCCAGCAGCCGTCAGCTTCTTTTGGGGGAGTTTTCGTTGCAAGTTATGTCATCCAGAGGGCTGAGCAATGCGGCCTCGTGCCTGGTGTTACTTCTCAGAAAAGTAAAGAAAGATTAAACTCGTCAGACACGTTTTCTTGGTCAAGACTTCAGATCGACTGAAACTTTTCAGTCTTTAGGCCTTGATGACTCTTCATCCACCCCCCCCCCCATTATCCCTCTCAGTGGTCAAACGGTGGCTATTTCAGTCGACGCGATCTGGCTCCCCGCTGCTTTGAATTTCCCCCGCCCAGCACTAAAAGCCCGTCAGCGCCGCCCCGGCTGTCAAACCGGTGCGCCGTGACACGAGAGGGCGTCACGGAGGTCCCGCCAGCGACTGCATCGCCGCGCTGTAATAACAGCAACTTTGAAATAAAAATAACCGAGGAAACGGGTAAGGTCGCGGCGAGTCTATATTTGTCTCCGGCAGAAAAGAGAAGCAGGTTCGCCGCTCGCCACATGAAACGAATTGCGAACTGGGAAATGTCGGAAAAACAGTCGAAGGAACATGTATGTGATGGGATTCCCAAGATCTGGGCCTGGATTTGCCTCATGTGAGGGAGGAGGGGGAGGGGCTTGGGGGGGCAGGAAGTGATCCACAGAGGTCAGAGGATGACTCATGTCTGGGCTGCTGGAAAACCGGATCACGTGACTCCAATAAATGGACAGACGTCCACACAACGCCAGAGGTTAGCGTCCTTCAGCGGCCCACCCGGCATCCTGCGCTGCATCACGAATGACGCCGCAACGAAGGAAAAGCCAACGACTTCATATTCGACGTCGGACGGTCGTCCGGCAACTTCGGTTTCCGAAAATCTTCTCATGACACGATTGAATCAGAGCCGTTCCTCTGGATACGATTCAAACGTCGATCGATACGCACCACCGCCACGCTGAGTCGATTCGATCCGCCGGATGGCGAGCGTGTATGTCCGTGTATGTTTGTGCAGGATGCGAGCTCGCTTCTCGCCGCACATCGGCGGATGACTGGCTCCCTGCGGCGTGTCTTTGATTAACCGGATAACGGGCTTCTGCCGCAGCGGCGGAGACGGCCGGAGAGGCTCCGTCACTCCGTCTCTCCTCTTTTAAAGACCACCGCTCCGTCTCTTCACGACACCCCCCTCCTCCTCCTCCTCCTCCTTTTTCCCCTGCATCTGTCACTCGCTTCTCCCTCGCCGCGGCGCCGGTTCCCTGGTTTAACAAGCTGCCAGGGGACTTACATGAGAGTACACCCAGAAATTTGTTGAAGGGATCTAAACAAGGGGATGATTCATCCCCAGATGGCTCCATCGGCTGCCCCCCCCCCCCTTCAGACTGATATTTCTGGAGTTTTAAGGCCTCCTCACACCTGCTTCTCTGAACCTGAACGTCTGTATCCAGATCGTCTCAACTCTCTCTCGCGTCTTCTGACGGAAGCTGAGACCAGAACCGTCCAACCTTCTGCAGAAACAGTCAGTCAGCAGATTGCCGCTGTGAACCAGCTTTACTAGTCGGCGCTTATTGCTTGACAACACAATACATAAAGCAAAGGGAAAAGTATAAGCAAATAATATGAGTTAGTGTGCAGTTTTTGAACTTTCTGGTGCAGCTTTATGCATTTTTTCTTGACATTTTAGCCTTCTTAGAGCAGTTTTTGCATCTGAGTTTTGACCTTTTCTGTTTTTTGATGCAGCTTTTCGCTTCAATTTTGCACATTTTTGCATTTTCAAAGCAGTTTTATGCATTTTTGTTGCGACCTTTTGCACCCTGGTGACCCTTCTTGTCTTTCTGAGTCTCCCATTTTCATTCTGCAAAAAAATCAAAGAGCGCCTCTAGTGGACAGTTCAGATATAACACAATCTGAGATTTGTGATTGAAGTTTGCAGTGATGGAGGCTGGGGGGGGGGGGGGCAGGTCGCTCCCTGGTCCGGTTTTGTCATTCACTGCGAGTTCTGTGTGACATTTCGGTTTGTTTCACTTCCAAATTGCAGAAGTCGCTCCCTCGCGCCTCGCTGAGCTCTTTGTGTCGCCCGGCCGGCGGCTCGATCGAGTCTGATCGTCTCTTTGTTTTCTTCTTCTTCTTCTCTTCTTGCAGGACTTCCTGACGGACCTGATGATGTCGGAGGTGGACCGCTGCGGCGAGAACGAGCACCTCATCTTCCGAGAAAACACGCTGGCCACCAAGGCCATCGAGGAGTACCTCAAGCTGGTGGGGCAGAAGTACCTGCAGGACGCCCTCGGTGGGTGGAGCCTCTTCTCGGGGAGAAACGAAACAACCATTGAGTGACGACTGATCGATGAGTTTTCACTCGTGAAGTTTGTGCGACCTTCCACTTGCGTCGCACCTCCAGACTGATTTATTCCTCCTGTCAGACATCAATGAAACACTCAGGATGCAGCGTGAGAACATCTGTGACATATACAAACGTTCGGAAGTCACAAAGCGCCGCTTAAAGTCGACTTAAAGCCGACGACGTCTGCGCGGCGTTCGCCCGAGGTTGGATTTAGCGTATTTGTCCATCTGCGTCTCCAACAACAAACACCCGCCGCGCTCTGTTTGCATGTGCGCTGCTCCCGCCGCCTTCGACGTGAATTTAAACACCATTAGTTTAATCTGCAGGCAGCACGCTCGGCTCCTGGCATCGCCCTCCATTTCCTGTCAATATTGAAGCTCACCGGGCGCCGCCTGCGTGTCACTCTCCCCCCCCCCCCTTCGTCGCGGTGAGCTGAAGTGCAGCCGAAGCGCCGCTGTTATTTCTCAGGGTCGGATCCAGAGAGCGCTGGTGAATTATGCATGGCCGCTTTGCTCTTTATTGTTTGACGTCTTTCAAAACGGTTGAAATCGCTGAACCTGCGACTGCGGGAGGGGGGGAGGGGAGGGGGGGGCAACGCAAGGACAGCCGAGCTTCTCTGCAGGCCACCAGAGACACAAGACACTCTTGTTCCCCTCTCGGCGAAACCGATCGCAGCGGAATAGCAATTTGAGGACGGCTCCGAGTCGAGCCGCGTTGATAAAGCGCGTTGAGGTCGCCGCGTTAACGTTCGGACTGTTATTCACAGTGAGAGGAGTGGTCTCGCTGTTATTGTCATTTGGGGTCATGATTTCCATGAGTCCTTTCTGAGTGACCTCGATGGGTTTGCATGGATTCGAGAGACAAACGTGCCTCCGAAGGCGATTTTTCGCCTTTGAATCTCAGCGAGACTTCAAGTCCTTTCGGTTTCCAGCGTGTCTCAATTTGTGTCGTTACGAGTCCAAGTTTTCTCAAAATGTTTTGGTTTGTGTGTGTTTCCAGGCGAGTTCATCAAGGCCCTGTACGAGTCGGACGAGAACTGCGAGGTGGACCCCTCCAAGTGCTCGTCGGGCGATCTGCCGGAACACCAGAGCAACCTGAAGATGTGCTGCGAGCTGGCGTTCTGCAAGATCATCAACTCCTACTGGTGAATAAGCGAGACTTTGGTCAAAAGAGCGACGCGCCGGAATAGAAACACTCGATGGTGAAGTGTTATATTTTAAGGGATGTATTGAACGGGTGGGTGGATGAGTGAAAAAGACTGAAAAACGGGTAAATATCTGTTATACAACTGCTTGGATTCCGTGTTTGAGCTCCAGTAGATTCGATTTTCTTTCTTTGACCGCGTTTCTTGACGCCGTCTCTGTCCACGTCTCCTCCACCTGCTCCGCCCCCTTTCGCAGCGTCTTCCCGCGGGAGCTGAAGGAGGTGTTCGCCTCGTGGCGGCAGGAGTGCAGCAACCGGGGCCGGCCGGACATCAGCGAGCGTCTGATCAGCGCCTCGCTCTTCCTGCGCTTCCTGTGCCCGGCCATCATGTCGCCGTCGCTCTTCAACCTCATGCAGGAGTACCCCGACGACCGCACGGCGCGCACGCTCACGCTCATCGCCAAAGTCACGCAGAACCTGGCCAACTTCACCAAGTGAGTCTCCGCCCCCTTTTTTCCGCTGGAGGCTTCTCGCAGATTTCCTTCCAACTTCTTCGCTTCCTGTTCTCGTCAGATTCGGGAACAAGGAGGAGTACATGTCCTTCATGAATCAGTTCCTGGAGCACGAGTGGACCAACATGCAGCGCTTCCTGCTGGAAATATCAAACCCAGAGACAATCTCCAACACGGCAGGATTCGAGGGCTACATCGACCTCGGCAGGGAGCTATCGACCCTGCACTCGCTCCTCTCCGAGGTGGTCTCCCAGATGGACCAGGTACCCGCGCTCGCCCGCTGCACTCTGCCTCCATTTATTCATATTTTCAGATCTCATTAAAGCTCTTTTTATGCTCAGCTGCAATGAGGAAAAGGTCGGAAACTCGTTTCTGTGAAAGAAAACCTGTCGCTGGATGAACAAACAAAAGAAACCGACGCAAAATGACTTATAAACAACTAAATATGTGAAATTTAGAGATATATTGATGGTTTAAATAAAGGTTTTTGTCATAGTTTAGTGCAACAAGTCTTGTATTTTCAAAATAAGAGGATTTACAGCTAATGTTGGATCATTATTTAAGCTTTGTGGAAGAATATTCCGACATATTTTCCCAGACTGGTCCAAAATCTCCTCTTTGATTTACTTTGAAAGTAAATTTGTCTTTTTTCATATAGATCACAGGTTGTTTTTTGGGGGGGTTTCTTTTGATGTGTGTGGTTGGATTTCAGTTGTTCTCGTAAGCGTTGAGAGGCTTTAGAATGGGAGTCGTGCCTCAGCCAGATCAGGATGTTTATCATACTTCAGTCAATAATTTATTATAGCGTTACATAAACAGCACATGGAGGAGGAGGGGGGAGGAGGGGGGCACCGGGATGCAGCCTCAGAGGCTGGCTCAGGCATATGAATGGATTTACAAGGACGTTTGGTAGCAGATGGAAAGGCGGCGGCGGCGGTGGCGGCAGATTCGTGGAGTCTTTTTCTCGCCGCCGCGTCGTCCAGTTCTGCGAAAACCCTTCTCCTTCAATAATTCAGAAATCACAGTCTGGTTGATACGCGGGTCCATCAGACGAGCCGCCGCCATTCATTATTCAGCATGTTGTCTGAATGGGAGAGTTGATTGTGCCGCGCGGGGAAAATAAGTCCGTCCAAGGACGAAGCTCGTCAGAGGAAAAGAAACGACCCAGCAACAGTTTAATTAAGTCGTTTCTGGAGCGGCGACGGCAGCGTTTTTCCCGCGCCCGTGCCTGACGGTGTCGGTGTCTCCCGCAGAGCGCGGCCTCCAAGCTGGGGCCTCTGCCCCGGATCCTGCGGGAGGTGAACACGGCCCTGGCCAACCCGTCCAGCGTCCAGATGTCGTCGGGGCCGTCGGCGGAGCCCATGGGCTCGCCGCCCGCCGAGGCCAGCTGCAGCATCTCCACGGGCCTGCAGAAGATGGTCATCGACAACGACCTCTCAGGGTGAGACGCCGCCGACCCGCCCGTTCCCTGTCTGCAGTACTGAGACTTAGAATCTTATTCTCGTATTTACAGGCACAGAAACTTCCAAAAACAAGTATCTGGCACTCGAGTACTATCAGGAAACCTTTACGGAAGCTAATTTTGACGCCAGAAATGTCGCAAGTAAATAAATGATCAAGTTTTGATATCAGTTGTTCACATTGTGTCTCTGCCGCCCCCTGTTGGCCAAGAAGACTAACCTGCACTCCTGAAAGTGGTTAGCGAGTTTTAGAGCGCTGATTCTGGGTAGTTTGTTGGGTTTTTTTCATTTCTGGACTAGAAGCAAAGAGTGAAGATCAGTTTTGAAATATTTCACTTCATTTCAACAGCAAAAAAATAAAGCAGCGCCTCTTTTTTTGGTCACTAAATACACACAAAAAGCTGAAGATTTAAACTGAAGTGAGCTGCTGAGATGCATTAGTCACCCAGTCTGTTGGAACAGCTTTCGAGTTTTTAGAGCATAATTACCGTGAAATCATCGCGCCTGTCAAAAAAACATGGCGCACAGACATGTTTGGGGGCTTTATTTTTGTTTGTGTGTGTATGTGTGTGTACCTGCTCCTCTGAGCGCCTGCTGCCAACACCAGCAGCCTGCTCCAGGCATATTTGATTACCGGTCAGATCTGGAATTGATTTGGAGACGTTTCCTTGCAAACACGCTGCAGGAAACGCACACAAACACGGCTCGCCATGATCTGAATCCTCGCCGCCGTCATTTGTCTTTTCCCCGCCACCGCCGCCGCCGCCGTCGTCGGATGGTTTTCCCAAGCTCGACGGCATTAATGTTTTGTCGGGCGAGGCCCCAGGGTGTCGCACGAAAGCTCATTTACAACGCCGGCGGCGGCCGAGCGAGCGAGCGAGCGCGCGCTCAGACGGCGCCTTATCTTGCTTATCGGCCGGCCCCCGCTCGCTCCCTGGCAGAACAATGGCAAGGTGACACTTAGAGAGATTAATATGTGAAGCGCCGAGGCCAAGCGGCGGGCAGATATATGAGCGATGGCCGGCGGTGGCGAAACACAGCGTGGAAACGCGGGAGAAGGACGAGCCGGCAGGAAGGGAGGCAGACGGGCCGCGTCATCGGCCTCATCAGCCCACGATCAATACAACTAATTAAGCGGCGTCCCCGCGTGACCCCCATGTCACAGCCCGGCCTCGTTAGTCATCGCAATGAATGTTTGCTCATATATTGACGCTGACGTGTGTGTGTGTGTGTGTGTGTGTGTGTGTGTGTGTGTATGTGAGTGTGTGTATGTGTGAGACGCGTCCGCTGTGCATTCAAATGAGATCACCGTTCGTTCTCCTTTTAATTGCTTCTCAGCCACCAACCGGTGGCGTGAAGAAGGGAGGAAAAGATAGAGAAAAAGAGGGGGCGGGGGGGGGTCGAGCAGAAAGGGAGTTGAAAGAAAGGTAATGCGGGGGAGAAAAAAAAAGGAGATGAGCGCGATGAGATTATTGCGAGATAAGACGCGTCCGTCAGGGGAATCGTCTTCAGGCGATGAAGCCCCCACCTGCAGGCGACAGGGAGGGAATAAAGGCAGCGGCGGAGGGATCGAGGGGCCGACGCGTGCCGGTGCCGACTCGACAGATCTGGTTGTATTAGATCTGTGAATGTAAATCGATTTAATACTTGATGATGTGAGTTTCTTGCGAAGGGAAAGAGATGAAAAGTTGAGAGGGATTCCTTCAACTTTCTGTGGACTTTAGTCGGTTTAATCACCGAGTGACTCACCAAAATAAAGTTTTCGTTATTTCCTCAGAAATGCAGGAAAAAACCTCAGAGGTTTCTTCTTCTTCTTCTTCTTCTTCTTCTTCTTCTTCTTCTTCTTCTTCTTCTTCTTCTTCTTCTTCTTCTCCTCCTCCTCCTTCTCCTCCTCCTTCTTCTTCTTCTTCTTCTTTTCTTGCTCCTTCTCCTTCTCCTTCTACTTCTCCTTTCCTCCTCCTCCTCCTCCTCCTCCTCCTCGTTAATCCTACTCTCTGTTTTTTTCCAGGCTGGTGGACTTCACCAGGTTACCGTCGCCCACCCCGGAAAACAAGGACCTCTTCTTCGTGACGAGGAGCTCGGGGATCCAGCCGTCGCCGGCGCGCAGCTCCAGCTACTCCGAGACCAACGAGCCCGACATGGGCATGGCCAACGGCAGCAAGAGCCTGTCCATGGTGGACCTCCAGGACCCCCGCATCCTGGAGGGCCCCAGCACCTCGGAGGCCCTGGGCGAGGGCCCGGGGTCCGCAGGGGGCTGGTCGGCACGAACGCCGCAGGGCAACATCCCGGGAGGCCCCACCTTGAGGAGGCCCGGCCAGACCCCCACCACCCCGGTCACGGACAGCACCCCAGGACGGCCCGCCCAGCTGCTGGCGCCGCTGTCCTTCCAGAACCCCGTCTACCAGATGGCGGCGTGCTTGCCGGTGTCGCCCCGCGGGATGAACGACTCGGGCTCGGAGTGCCACAGCTCCGTCAGCTCGCACAGCAACAACGAGGATGGGCCACTGGGCGGGAAACAGTCCTTCCTGAACCACAGCGGCGGCGGCGGTGGCGGTGGCAGCAGCGGAGACGAGTACACCCGGCGCTCGGGAGAGTTCAACCGCCGGCAGCTGTCGCTCACGGAGACGCAGCACCAGCCCACCGTGCCCAGGCAGAACAGCGCCGGCCCCCAGCGGCGGATAGACCAGCCGCCGCCGCAGGGCATCACGCGGGGCCGCACGCCGCCCAACCTGCTCAACAGCGGGCCCTACCCGCGACCCTCCTCCGGCAGCATGATGACGTCGTCGCCGGACTGGCCCGGCAGCGGCGCGCGGCTACGGCAGCAGTCGTCCTCCTCCAAGGGCGACAGTCCCGAGACCAAGCAGAGGGCTCAGCACAAACAGGTACCGCTCGCTACTATGACGCGCACGCCGCGAGCTCTCAAAGGTCTCACGGTTACACTGTCGATGCCAACTTGTCACCTGTTGTCAACCGAAAGTGGGCGGGTCTTGCTTCTTTACTCCTAAATATGGGCGACGACATCACTGAAGCCTCGTTCACTCAGAGTGTCCGTTTCACGCCGGTAAAGCGATTCACAGCGCCCAGCTGAGGCGTCACTGTTTTCAGTCGCAGAAGAGGGCGTGACGAGCGAGTTCCCCGTATCGTTTCAGCGTGACGTAAAAAAAAAATTGGCTTTCTGCGATTTCCTCGTCTCCAATTAGGGCGAGCGGCTCACGCACCCTGCCATCACCCATTAGCAGTCATTTTTACACGTGGTTTTGGATAAATATTCTCTAAATCGAATGTTTTGAGTGAAAGGGGCTTCAGAAAAATTTCAAAACATACTTTAAAGTGCTGAACTCAGGTTCTTTCTTCCTCCACACAACACGGGAAGCCTCTCGAGCGCCAAATCAAGCGAGGACGATGCTGGTTGTGGCAGTTTAGGAGCCAGCAAACGCGTAGCCTTTCCCAGCCTGTGTAATTACTCCAAATTACAGTTGCTATTACAAAACGCCCATGTGTGTCATAGCATGTTGAGGGAAACACGCGTGTGTGTGGGCGTGCGGCACGTCGACGCCGCACACGGAGCCCTAACGAACTCCGCTCGCGGCCGGCGTAATCACAGTGATTTGCATACAGGCGGCTCGCCGCGGCGCCGCTCGATTAGCTGGTCAGGTTTAATAGGACGAGGGCAGCACGGGGCACAATTAGCATCTCATTAACAGGCACGCACACACACACACACACACACTTGGGAAAACAAGGCCCAAGGACGCAAACACACCGAGTGTGTGGCTGCGAGCGCCAACGCCGGCCCGCGCGCTCACAGGGGAAGTGAATCGGCGCCCGCTCCGACGCCCACCGCTGGTAAGTCCCGGCGTCAGGACTCGTGGGTCAACCGCAGCCCTCAGCGGCTGACTGAAGGAGACGACGTCCACGTCTTAACTTGAAAGTTTGCTTGGAAAGCGACTTTTCTCGAACAAAACCCAACCGCGTTCATCCTCACAATGATTCTCTGGAGTTTCAGCCCCAAAACACATCAAAAGCATCATCTTTATTTGTATTATCATGATTTCGACCTCTTATGATTGTTTATTTTCCTCTACAAGTCTTGAATACACTCATAAACCTCCTAAATTCTTTAGCCTTCACTGAAGAATCATCTTCCCACAACAATTTGATGAATCTATCGATGCATTTCGAGAATTGCGATATAAATATGCGGCGACGTTCTCAGAGAAAAGGCCCCAAAACAGGTATTTCAGTCTATTTATCGGTGCGCTCGAGTTAAACAGAGTTATTGCAACGATATAAAACTTTGAGTTCAGCTTCAGTTTATGATTTGATCTGTTTCCTACTGAAAAAACAACAAATTGATTCGTTTTGTTGGGCTCTTTATGAATATTACCAACGACGCTTCGTCTCCTGTTTTTACTGTACGACAGCCTGCAGGTCAGTAAAGTTTCAGGCGCCTTTAATTTGTGATGACTCGCTTTTTTTTAACGCCGTTTTTGTCATCAGACACTTTGAGTTTGGTCCTTTTTCATGAGTGTAAAACGAGTGAACGGCCGGCATCCGCCTCATCTCCGTCCAGCTCTCCATCACACAGCAGGCAGGTGGGGGCCGACACACGACTTTGACCTCCGCGCGACACTGTCTCGCTCACACGTGTTAATGCAGTGGGGACACCCCGAAAAATGACCTCTCAGGAAGGCCGCAAAAACAAGACAGTGAAGCAGGAGCCGGACCCTTCAAAATAAAAGCAAAGGGCAGTTATTTTAGATCTGCTCCAGATTGTCTAATTTTGAAGCCCCGCCCCCCCACTTCCCAAAACCAAGAATCCACTGCCTTAACGTGTGTGTGTGTGTGTGTGTGTGAGCGTGGAGGAAGGAGTGTGTGTCCATTCCACCTGCTGCCTTCAGTCCAGATGAGTTGGTGCATTTCAAGCTTGTTTCTGTTGTTTCTGTGGTGATACTGCAACCTCCCTCCTTCCCCCCCCCTTCCCTTCACTTGCACTCAGCTCATGTGGGGTGTGTGTCTGTGTGTGTGTGTGTGCGTGCGTGTGTGTGGGTGTGTGTGCGCGTGTGTGTGTGTGTTGTGTTGGTTCTACTAGGCCCCCTCCCCAGTGAACCCCAGTGCGTTGGACCGCACAGCAGCCTGGCTATTGAATATGAATGTGCAGTATTTAGACCATGAGGGGATGGAGCCCGAGTCACTGAGAAACAGAGAGGATCTAACTCAGGTGGAGAAGGTAACCTACCATCCAACCTCTGACCTTTTACCAACCCCACCCCCACCCCCACCCACCCCTTCACAAACCACCTCAACCGTCAGCCCTGGTACCCCCACTCGACTGTCCTTCCTCTCTTCACCACTCATTAGTTCCCCTCATGTGCCTCCCTCCTGAAAACATCTCGACTCCTCAGTATCTGTATTTTACTGCCTCCTCGTCCTCTCCGTTTGTCAGGCATGTTCACCGACTGATTCTCCACCAGGTTAGCAGCGAAATGTCGTCGAGGACGTTTTAAAAGGCGGGCAAAGTTTAAAAGGGTTCAGAAAATTATGGAAACATTTTTTGAACTTTCAGAAATATCTAAAGTAACTTGATTTAGAAATTGAAGCTTAGAATTAGTTTTTCTTTGCAATTATTATTACATTTTTTTCAAATTTTAATCAAAAATCAGTATTTGATGGAAAAAATTGAAGTCTTTTTTTTTTAATGTGACAAATTTTTGCAATTTTTTCTTTTAAGTTTACAAAAATCAAGAAAAAATTGCATTAATAGGAAGAAGAAAAATAAAATTTTGTGCAGCTTTAAAAATACAACTAACTGAAATTGATTAATTAAAATTAATCCAGGAATTTGTAAAAAATAAATAAAAATCATGAATACAAGTCTCTATTTTTATAATTATTTTTATTTCGTGTTTTATAAAAATATGCTAGTTTATCTTTAAGTAAGTTTTTATTCTTAATTTCTGCTGTTTTAATTTCAGTGTTACTCTTGGAGGACAACGAAAACAGTGACAGAAAACAGTGAGGTTTGTCCTGAAACACTGAGATCGTCTGTAAATGAGTCAGCAGTTTGAGTCCAGCGACTAGAACACTGGGTTCACAAACAGCTTTTGAAGTTGTGGAGCCCTTTTAATTTCACCCAAAGGTACAGAAGCGATCCCAGAAAAAAAACGATGCATGAACCGAGCGCTGGAACCTTCACAGTGCCGTATCTCAGAGTTCCTCTCCTCCTCCCTTCACCAAACCTTCACAACTTTCTCCCCCCTTTTTTTTCCTTCCGCCTTCAAAGAATAAAAACACCTACTAGACCGAGCCAGGCGTGTGTGCACGTGTGTGTGTATTCACATGCAGTACATCCACACAGACGTGTCAGAGCTTGTGTGCGCGCTTGCATCTGTGTGACAGAAAAGAGGCTTTCTGCTACTACTGCTGCTGCTGCTGCTGCTGCTGCTGCAGGTGGTGGTGGTGCTGCTGCTTCCTCCTCCGCCCGCATCTCCCCCTGCTTCTCTCCCCAGCAACCTTCCCAACCATCCACCCTCCACGCTTTGGTTGGCTGCCATTCGCTCCCTCCGTTTTTTCTTTCCTCCTCCTTTTCTCTCCGCCATCTATAATGAATACAAACCCGTCATCCCGACATAGCTCATGCTCTCTGGAAGCCGGCAGGCCGCGCAGGCAGCGCCAGCGACCAAAGAAGGCAATAACTTCAGTCCCGACAAAGACGCCGCCGTCGCCGCCGCTGCCGCCGCCTTAAAATAGCCGCGCGGCAACAGGAGAAGAATCACAGAACAGAACATCTTCCAGCAGCTGCAGCTGTTCGTCGGCGCAGCTTGAAACACACACACTTATTTGTGTTTCCTCTTTATGCCCCGCGAGTAAAATGGGACTGCTTAAATAAAGGTAAACGACCGGGGAACAGTTCCCCAGTTTATCCGTCTGTCTCCCTTGTGGACCCGCTTTATTCGGGGTCACACAAGGTTGAAAAGGCAGTGTACACGAAACAGGAAGTGACAGGGCTCACACACCAAATCACATACACATATACACACATTTAGTGTCTCTCCCACTGCCCATTTTCAGTCACCAATTAACAAAACAAGCACGACTTTGGATTTCAAGAGGAAGTCGGGTTACGCAGGGAAAGTCCGAGCTGGCACGCTTATTTTAAGGTTCTTCCAACTACAAGCTTTTATTTTGAAATATCTAGTAAATCTCTACAGCCTACAGCTGTCACAGTTGCTCATTCTACAGCTTATTACGTTATTGCATCTCTATCGGATTTAACGTTATCGTTATTTTTTCAAATTGAGCAACTTCAGTTCAATCTTAAAGTTCATCCCACTTTGGGAAAAGGCAGCCCCCTGACCCTCAATCTGCCTGCTGAAGCTCTCTGGCGCCCCCCCCAGTGTACACCCACCATTCCAACTTCAAATATAACACTAAAGAATTGAATCTCCATAAAATCTGCCCTGTATTTTCTTTATGTCGCTGTTCAAACATTGATTGTTGCCTGCTATTATCACCATCATCAGCGAAACCGGTGCGGCGCCGCCTCTCCTCCGACCACCTTTGCTTTCCTCGTCACGTTTCGCCTCGTTTTTTTCCACTTGTTAATCCGACCACGCCGTTTCCAACGCAGATCTGCACCGAGTTCGGCTGCGGCGCTCCGCTCCTCGGCTGAGACGCGTAAATATTTAGTCGCGCTCGGCGTCGGATCGCTGCGAAAGCGTTCCGATGATAAATATTCAAACGCACAATGTTTATTCTTAAAATAGCTGCTTGGAAATTGCCACAGCGAGCCAATTTAGGCTTGATTTATTCCCAAGTCGCGGGACGTCTCGCTGTTATTCGTGACAACGCAACAATCGGATTGTAGTTTGACAAAGACGAGACGGGGTTTTTTTTTTTTTTACGTCTGCTGGATGAGAGAAGAGAGACTTGACAGCTCCTGCAGCAGCACGGGTTTCACTTAACTCGTCGCTTGGCGCGGAAAGAAAAGGATGCCGGTGAAAGAGCGCGAGGAACGACGTGGGGGGACGGAGGGAGCGGGGACGGACAAAAGACAGACACAGAAGATGTCATTTAAGTCTCGGAGGATGTGGTGACACGAGTGCAATGATGAGGATGGAGAGAGGAGGAAGGAGCCGAGCGTCCGAGGTCGCCGATCCCGCCAGGGGAGGAAGGGACGGGTGGGAAAAAGGATGTGGAGGTGGGGGGGGGGGGGCAAAAACAGCATAAGTTGACTAGAAGAGACGAATGATCCCAGCCGCACGTTGGCCTGAAACTAATCGTTCACATCGCAGAGCGACAAAAGCCATTTGTTTAAAACCCAGTTGTTTTTTTAGCCACATTAACGGCCTGGTTTGAATGTTGGCAGAGTGTGAAAAGCTCTCCAGCAGCAGCAGCAGCAGCAGCTGGATGGATCATGCTGACATTTCGCTCAGACGTTCATAGTCTCCGGTGGATGAATCCCGCTGACCTTTCACAAGCCCCCCCGCCCCCCCCCCGTTAGTGGCGGCAGCACGATGACATTTTTCTTCCGACGTGTACACAGCTGTGAGTCGGGCTGTCGCCAGCTTCCACGTCTCACCTTTTGTTCACACGTCACTGTAAGTGTTATTTACAGTTGCGTCCGCGCTGGTCAGCGCAGAGTGAGCCCTCTCGGTCGGCTCGGACCGCGTTCGCACGGACCTCCGTCTTCCTGGATCTGCTCCAACGAAGCGTCGTGTTTCCACGTTTATCCGTGATGCTCAAAAGTTAAAAATATGCACTAAAAATCTTCGTTTTTTGTCTGAGGGCACTCGGAAAACATCTAAATAAAGTCTGTAAGGAGCTAAAATTGAGCTCTGCGCCTTTGGCATCTGAAAAAGTAAAAAAAAAAATAGTCGAAATATTTAAAAATTTTAAAATTCTTTACTGTATTTATGACTAATACACTTATCACCAAGCAGAACCTCTAAATATATTATTTTACTCAAATAAAACTGATCTTCTGATCATTTTGCATTTCAAAATAAAATTGCATGGCTACATTTAGCTGTTATTGTTGGATTATTATCAGTATTTCGGCGATTTTGAAGCCCTGTAATACTGAGCGATACCACTACGGGGTGCTGAAACGCAGATTCAAGTATCAAGAGCAAAACGAGAAGCATCGCTGCTAAACTTCACGTTAACATCCTAATGAACAGTCTCTGTTGCCCTGGCGACGTACCGACAGAGCTCGAGAAAAAAATGCGTCTTCCTGTTGGGAGGAGATTTGTCTCCTCTGGCACGATGAGAGCTCTTTATAAAACTTCTGAGAGGTCCGGCGGTGGGTCGGCGGCAGGCTGTTTCTCTCCGTGACTGGTTGCATCCCCTCCATCTCACCTCCGCTCGTCTTTATTCATCCCCTCTTTATTTCACTCTGTTCTTTGCCGCCTTAATCGCTTCATACTCTGCTGCTTTTTACAGCCCTTCCAAAGAAAGAAGAGCCCGGCTCCATTTGACGTTTCCAATTTATTCGTTTCTCTTTTTTTTTTTTGCACTGAAAGCTTTTGCTGCTGTTGATGAAAGCATCCGCAGTCAATAAAAGGTTTGGTAATGCAGAAATGCAGGTCTAGTATTAAAGCGCCATTATGAGGATCGCTCGCAAATGAACCGTGTGATTCGCTGTCGGGGGGCCGGCGCTCCGTTCTGCACCCAAATTACACTCAGCATCATCTCGGTCCTGATTGAGAGATTTCCTTTCTGCAGCTGTCAGCTCTGGTAAATGAAGCCTCGTTGATAAGAGCTGATGATGATGACGATGATAAAGACTCCAGGCAATGATCTCCCACCCCCACCCCACCCACCCCCGCCCCCCTCTTTTCCCGCTTCTTTTGTCCAGTACCAGCAGGAGATCGCGGTGCTGCAGGAGAAGCTGCGGGCGTCGGTGCAGAAGCTGGAGGAGTACGAGGCGCGGCTGAAGGGGCAGGACGAGCAGGCGCAGAAGGTGCTGATGGAGTACCAGGCCCGGCTGGAGGAGTCGGAGGAGCGCCTGCGCCGGCAGCAGGACGACAAGGACCTCCAGATGAAGAGCATCATCAGCAGGTGAGGGGCAGCTCGGCGGCTGTTGCCGCGGATACGCTCCAAACGTGTTCTGACGGTATCTCTCTTTGACGCCGCTTCCAGGTTGATGTCTGTGGAGGAGGAGCTTAAGAAGGACCACTCGGACATGCAGGCGGTGGTCGACTCCAAGCAGAAAATCATCGACGCTCAGGTCAGTTTGCGTTGAGGAGCTTCAGAAAGTCGGACCTTCAAAATAAAAGCAGCTTCCCGAGACAACCTCCCCCCTCCCCCCCCTCCTCCGTGACCTCTGGCAGGAATATCGGTCGGCTGCTTTTATGAATTCGTGAGAAGCGCCGTTTGTGTGTTCTGCTTGACGGAAAGACGGGTCGCAGAAAAACACAAAGACATGTTTAATTCATCGCGCCGCCGCCGACAAGCTCGAATGGCTGAGCAGGATCTCCGAGCGTCGCTCTTATAAAACATACATCCGCAAATTTGACCCTCTTTCCCTGCCGACATACACGCAGGCTGATATTCAGACAGAAACACATCTAAAGTCCCTGCAAGCAAACCCAACTGAGCCAACTGTGAGTTTTTACAATGAAATCTTCCTTTTGAATTATGGTTTAATGCAACACAGTTACCAATGAGCAAATACATTGGCCCCGCCCCAAATTTTGCACAAATACATTGCCACATCCCTCATTTTGCATAAAAACTTTTGCACAAATACATTGGCTCCGCCCACATTTTTACGCAGATACATTAGCCCTGCCCCAAATTGAGGCTTCATCCATTGGCCCCACCCCTACAGAGAATTGTTGATCTTATGGTTCTCGTATGTATTTGTGGTTTTTTTACAATATTTCATGAAATAAAGTATTATTTGTGGTCTGGCGGGTGGTCAAAAGTAAATTAAAGATTATTAGCTTTTATTTTAGCATTACAGAATAGTTTTGAGTTCCATGGACTCTATTTTTCAACTCGGTCGTTCTGGTTTGAGACTGCTAGTTTCATTCGGTGTCTTTTCCTGTGTGTGCAGGAGAAGCGCATCGCGTCGCTGGATGCTGCCAACGCCCGCCTGATGAGCGCGCTCACCCAGCTGAAGGAGCGCTACAGCATGCAGACCCGCAACGGCATCTCGCCCACCAACCCCACCAAGCTGCAGATCACCGAGAACGGGGAATTCAGGAACAGCAGCAACTGCTAGAGGGACGAACGGATGGACTGACGGGCGAATGTCAAGTGCCGGCCTTCCCTGCGAGCGTGTGTGTGTGTGTGTGTCGGTTTGTGTGTGTACAGTTTCTCCAAGCCAGGACGTCCACGTGCGGACGCACAAAAGACTTCAGGACTGCACGAATGTGTGTTGGAAGAGGACTTCCTGCTGGGAATACGCTTCCACATCCCGGAGACGGCGTGGGAGCGCCGCCGCCGCCGCCGCTCCGAGGAGGGCGCGCGGCGTGACGGACGGCGAACCAAGAGAACAGGATCACCAGATGGCCTTCAGTGATGAGGGAGCCGGCCAGAGGAGGCGGGGCTTGTACATAAATGACACTCAGAACTCTCCGCCAATCAGACGCTTTTTCAACCAGAGGACCTGCACAGTCGCTGGGACACTTCGAGCCCCCCGCCCAGCCCACCCCCCCCCGTCTTCGCCCGGGACGAACCACTATGTAACCACACGCAGCGACCACCGGACACGCCCGCCCTCTCCACCCTCTTTACTCCTCGCCCTCCCGGCGACCCACAAACCCCTCGAGGATTACCACTTCAGTCACAACCTCCTTTTCTTGCGCTTTATTTTGAAATCCTTGTTGAACCAAATAGAAGCTAAAAAAATCTATTTAAGAAAAAAAGGACAAAAACAGATATTTTTCACCTAAAACCTCTTTAATTACCTTTTTTCAGTCTTGGGTGTGTTCCTGAGCATCACACTGAGCCCTCTCCTCCTCCTCCTCTTCCTCCTCCTCCATCCTTCTGTAGTGCACTTTGTGAAAATCTATTGGTACATGAAACGCCTTAAATAAGGAACACACCTCGACTCGACCCCGCAGCTCCGCCGACTTCTGCAAAAAAACATAAGAGAGAGAGAAAAGGCACAACTTCTACTGTGGATTTGTAAAGAAGACAAAAATAGACACTTAAAATGTATTATAGACACTAAAATAAATTCTATGTGATACTATATTAATGAAGTTTAATATAGATGTATGCAGTTCTTTTTCCTTCGATAGAGTATATACACATATACCTATATTTGATAACGTCAAATATGAAAAGCAGCCCTTTATTTAGGAGTGAGTCTTATTTTTCTTGGCTGACGATGAAAGACTGTAGCATGTAGCTTTGCTTTGGAGCCCCAGAGAGGGGGGGAGACACCCCCCCTCGCCGAGCAGCGACCAGCACCCTCCCCCTCGCCCGTTTACATGACGAATCCGACGGCGGCGCGGACCTCGTTGTCGCGGTCTCTGTTTTGTTTTCTTTCTCCACGTGTCTCCAGTTGCACAAGAGCTCTCGTGGGGTGTTGAGGGTGGGGGGGGGGACGCTCAGATGATACACTGGACCGGCGAGCCGCTGACAGCGAGGGTCTCCGTACCCCCCTCCCCGATCGCTTCCTCTGTCCGTCGTAATGAAGTAATGCTGCATCCAAACTGTGACTCCGTCGACCCCGGTGGCTTCACCTCCGCCTCTTCTTTTTCTCTCCTCCCTCCATCCCTCCTTCTTCTGAATGTGAACACACTGACTCAAGGTTGGTCTTAAGAGGTCCCCCCCCCGCCCCCCCTTCTCGCCATCACTCCCCTTTTGTACATTTTTTTGTATCCACCTTTTTGTTTTTATACACATCCAGCGTGAGGCTCTGCATGCTTCATCCTTGCTCCAATGGTAGCGTTGGCGTCACCTTCTGTTTTCTTCGGTTGCCAGTTGGACAGTGAAGATGGTGGTAATGATGATGATGATGATGATGATGATGAATGGCTTGCTGCAGGCGTGACACGAATATATGATGACGCGAGTGTACCGGGAGGCCTGACAGTCTGCAGGACGTGTAAATAAAATGCTCACACTATTTTTACCTAATGTTAACGGAGCTTTTTGTAAATGTATCTCGTGCTCAGACTCTGCTGTACCATTATGGATATTGTAAATAGGAGATAGCTCAGTCCGTCATCTGTCCTCATCGGGTAGACGTATACAGTTAAATTAACCTTTCAGTGTTCTCTCTCTCTCTTTTTTCAAGCTACCGGTTTCTGTATTTACCGCGAACTATCACTCGCCAGCAACGGATCAGTGGGAGTGGGACTCTGGGGACGTTCGTCCTCGCGAGGGGGCCGGATGAGATTCACAAGCACAACCCTGGATCTCTCGTCCGTCGAGCTCTATGCACTTTCACGTTCGGCGGTCGGCGTTTTCAATCAGCTTTCGGTTTTATTTCCTGTCTTTGTTTTTGTTTTCCTTGATGCAGCGCAGCACCTTTCGAGCAGGGGCGTAAAAGTGTGGCCGAGTCCAAACCCTTTCAATCAGTTGCTGGCTGTATTTCCGACGGAGAAAGAGAGATTTATTTCACCCGTTTGAACCGAAAAAAGTCGCCTCAGACGGCAAAGTTTGCAAAACAAGACGTCTCTGTTCAGTGTTTCTTTCTGAGAATTTACATCCACATGCAAAAACGCAAGACTTTAGCCGTTTCTCAATACCCGTACTTGTCTGTACTAGCGTTCTCCCGGACTCGTGAAACGTCATCAATCTCGGCCCAAGTCCTGTTCCAATACACAAGTTCGCATTTCGGCAAGTCCGGTCAGATACCCGGATGTGAACTCGTTACGCCCATTTTACCGAGGATGCATCGGATGGTGACTCGTGTGGACTCGGACAGCCATGTATCCCAGAATGCATTTCACTACAACACAAAACTGTAAGCAGTAATCAAAAAAATAAGGCGTTTGTTTTATGTAGTTATTGTTTGATTTTTATTAAAATTTACAACATAAAATAAACATTTCTGGGAAAAACACCGGCAGCAGACACCGAAGTCAAGGAAGTGACGTCACGAGTACGCTGTCGAAAAACCGTACCACGAACTCCCGTCCTCGGGAAGTTTCCAAGTTTTCAAGTCCGCACTCAGCGTACTTGGTATTGAGAAACGGCATATGTTACTTTTGACCAAAATATCAAAGGTTTTACCTTCGTTTTAGCCACGATAAAAAGTTTGTGTGGCTAACAGCATTAGCTTCCTTCATTATTAACTTGTATAATACAGCATACGTTGTTACAAGGATGCTAGTATTGACGTCAAAGCTGGAAATGCTATCTAATTGCTACCGTTAGCACATGCATTTTGAATAAATGCTAACAATGCTAACACTAGCATCTTTTAAGGCAAGGATGCAGCATTTTTTTAACCTACGAACACCAGACGTTACAATTAGCATCCTTTCAACACGCAATAAATGCTAAAATAAGCATCTCTAAAGCTATGTTGCTCTACAGATGCTAACAGCAGGTGGCTAACTCAATCGACAGTCACGCATTTGAAGTGAACATCAGATTTTTGCTAAAAAATCCTCATTGACAGACGCTGGATTCATGTTACATTTTTGCTCGATCTTTCGCGACACAATGCTAAATTCGTGCTACTTCAGCTGTCGCTTTTTAGCATTCAGAAACGACTGTTAAGACACAAAAGTGACATCGTCTTGCTTCGAATCCAACTGAAAAGTAACAGAGGCGTTCGAAAATCTGGTTCGAAATCTGATTTCTCAGTCGAAACGGTTCGTGTCAGCGGCAACGTTTCAAATCAAAAAGACCACGACGACGTTCTCGATGCTCCAACGGCAAAAGGTTAAAATCAAGATATAAAGATTATAAATAAAGTAAAAGATGTTGTATGTTTTCTATTATCTTGTAGAAAAAATACTTTTGTAAGTATGTTGAAAGTATAAAGTATTTGCTGGATTCTGCTTCCTTTGATGACAGTGACAAAACAATAATGTACAGAGGAATTTGTGTTGACAAACTGTGGCTGTGCAATTTATGTACATTTGCAACTAGACCTATTAAAGTTTTATTTAGCTATTTTAAAAAAAAACAAAGGGTCCCGTCCTCTCGCGTCTTTTGTCCGCTGCGATGCTTTGTTACTCTGAAATGTAGATGAGGCTTAATTCGTGAGATGAATCGCGCGTTCATTAAATACCCGCGCAGGCCCAGATAGATGACAAGCAGCTCGAGAGAACATATGCTCAGACTCGGGGTCCAAAGGCAGAGCGGAGGGGGGGGGTTGATGATGATGGAGGGATGTGAAAGAGTGGTTTGACTACTTCTCTCCGCGAGCTTGACCTACATAAAGCCTGATTGTTATTCCCCACAGTGAGCGAGCGAGAGGGGGGAAACGAGCGCAACGTTAAGGACGTTACGCTGAAAAATAGCACCTCAGTTAGGTTGTAATTGCAGGAGAAAAACGCACTTGGAAAGGTTATTAATTTAATAATTACTGTTGTTGTTATTGAATGGGAAGCGCCTCATTAACAACCTCGCCGCTGTGTGTTTGAGAGGGAAGGCCCTGCTTTCTTAATTGCTCCCTACGAGGCTCACTTACTTCTTTGGCCAAGTGGAACGGACTCCCCGCGGCAAAGACACACATTCAGGGAGTCAGAAAACACCGCTGGAAGGCGGCGGCAGCTTTGGCACTCTCCGACGCTCGCTGGTGTGAGTCAAAACGTATCAAAGGCGGCGAGAGGAGAGAACAGAGGGGCCCTGCCCAAGACGACACGTGTTCCCGTGGAGTACAAAGCAGCGACGTGCCGGGTTTAATTCAATCTATTTTCTGCACAAGTGAATTTATAGAAATTAATTCTTCTCCTAAGAGCACTCTGAAACTTTAGAGCGAGCAAATCAATTAGTTAAGAGAGGGAAGGCGACGCGGCGGCGAATGTAAATGAACAAGCGGCGAGCGTGGCTTGGAATACGCGATGCCGTGAACAGAGGAGGAACAGACGAGCTGGGAGCTCATCAAAGATCGAGTTACCTGAGCTGCTGTTAGAAAACATTAGGCTGGCGGAACGTCGGGCTTCAGGTCAGAGGGTTGTGGGTTCAAATCCCGCGTCGAGCAAGACACTATGTGGCTGTGACTGGACATAAATAAAGATGCTGTGTCATTTAAGTGAATGATGGATCAGCTGGTTAAACAAAGCATCCGTTTCTTCGCTCAGTCTCCAGCATAAGTGATGTTTTATCTTCAGATGTTGGGTTCAAGACCCAAATTTGATGAAACTAGTTTCTCTTTTAGGAAAACAGGGTTTGGAAGTCTTTATTTATCCCCTCTCAAGTTATTTTACCAAAAAATTCAAAGGTGATGAGAGAAAAGTGCTTCAATTTCGCCTGGTATCAGACGTTTTTGGGTGGGACGCAAACATAAAACAGGGTTTGAAAAGGGTTCAGATCCAATTGAAGAATAATAATTCATCCCTTCATCCTTAAGCTGTTATTAAACTACGTGCAGGTCTGCGTTCTTTGAGAGCTGCTGGTTCATTATGTCATAATAAACCTCAGGATTCGGAGGGGAAATTTGCAAGTTTGAATGTTTTCTGACAGCGTTGACGAGTTTCTTAACGGGCTCATCGGGTCAATTAGTGACTAACTGTCCAAAGAGCGTCTGTTTGCCCAAAGAGATCAACTGGGAGACGAAGGAGAGCGAGACGGACCCTCGAGTCTCGAGAGCCACGTCTTAAAAAACATCTTTTTATCGAACCTGCTGGATGTGAAATAAACTCATCACTTTAGAAGATGAACATTTGATTGGCGAATTTTCACCGACGGGCACTGGGAAGCGGCAGCAGCAGTTGAGCCTCTGCAACAGAAGGTCGAGGGAACGCCGGCAGATGGTCGTGCTGCGAAACATATCTGAAGTCTTGAAACATGCGAGAGAAAAAAAAAAGAAGAGCCGTTTCACGTTCATCCATCAGCCTCGTTGAAGACGTAAACAGCGCCGAGTGCCAGCAGCGCCGCCGTCGCATGTGACAAACGGCGCCCTTTAATGAGCTCATGGGGGAAATCACGGCGAGGTGGGACGATCGCAGCGCGCGCCGCCGCGCTCTGCGGTCTTCGTCGTCTCCACGTGAAACGTTGCAGATGACGTGGAGACGAAGGAAAAGGCGAGAGCCACGAGACGCACGCAGGCTAAAGAGCAAAAGGAGTTTTATTGTCTGACAGCTTAAATAATACAGTTTTCTTCAGAGTACTTGTTTACTTCACGGCCTCGTACTTCTACTGCACGTTATCCTATCCGAGCTGCGCGTCCGTCCTACTGGGAGTAAAGCAGAAATCGACGTGTCGGGTTTTACAGCTGCCCACGTCGCAGGACCCTCACTCACCTGAAGAACTGGTGGGATTCATTCATGACAGCCACTTTTCCGCTTGGCATTAGCGTGTCTGGGTGTGTGTAACTGCCAGCCGTGTCACACACGACTGAATCTGACTGAAACGGAGCGTTTCTGAAAGGACTTCTCTGCGTCAGTCTTGACTGGTTGCAGTAACGGAGAACGACCAGCAGGGCGGCAGCGTTTCACCTTTTTTTTTTTTAATACTTGAACGCCCGACTCGTCGCTAATGAGCTTGTTGGGGACGCCGGGTTGACCCTCTGAGGATCAACAGGCTTTTTCCCCCGCTGAGCTGGACACAAATAAACACATTACGGGACTGGCGTACACGCACACGGAGTCGCAGTCACGTCCAAGTTTTGTGCAAATCATCGATTTAAGAGCCGCTGTGCAAATCGTGGAAAACAAAAGACTGAGGAGATGCTTCGTGAATCTGCTTGATGACGGACGGATGTGATCCCTGACAGGAAAGTCTTTCAAAAAAACAAAGAAAAAGGGTGAGGAGGGGGAGCGACTAGCTGCCCGTAACAGTCAGGAGATAGAAAGCAGCTGCGTTGTCCTCCTGCAACGAGAGGAGGTGAAGAATGCACCGACTCGTCGCCGCGTTCCTGCTTTCAGGATCGATCCCTCTTGACACTGGCCAGCAGGGGGCGCCGAGGGAGTCGGAATCTTTGAGCTGCACAGCAAAAAAAAAAAAATGGCCACCTCAGTTTAAAAAAAAGGCTAAAGGCAGTATGTTTTGGGGGCCGGGTGATTGATTCCCCCCCGTCAGTTCTCGATGTTGGCTCTCAGCGTGCGGGGTTTGAGTTTCTGGTGCAGCCGGTGGTCCTGGCTGGACGCCCTCCGCAGGGGGGCCGGCGAGCCCAGCTGCGGGTTGCTGAGGCACAGCGCCTGGGTCTTGGCGGTCCGCGGCAGCGCCCGGCTGCAGCTCAGCGAGCGGCGGTCCTCGCCGCCCGGCTGCGGCCCGAGCTGCGCCTCGCACAGCTCCAGCAGCGACACCACCTGCTCCTTCAGCGGCAGGGACTTGAAGCGGCGGGCCGACAGGTAGAAGAAGGCCTCCACGAAGGCCTGCAGCCCCATTCCTGCGGGGCAGAAAAGCACCGGTTGGAACAGGTTGGGCAACGCTCTGCTCTGAACGAGCGTCAGCTGTGGGGACGCAACTTTTGACAGGCTAACGTGAACATTTCAGTCACGAGAGAGAGAGTGAGTGAAAGAGAGAGCAAGAGAGAGAGTGAACAAGAGAGTGATAGAGCGAGAGAGACACAGAAAGAGAGAGCCAGAGAGAGGGTGAGAGAGAGAGGGTGAGAGAGAGAGAGAGAGAGAGAGAGAGGGAGAGAGGGAGAGAGGGAGAGGGGACACTTTCAGCAAATCGCCACCCGACTGTCAGCTTCTATTAAAGGGGAAAGACGAGGAGGGGAGCTGATGTGAGTTTAATGTCATTTTAATTTGAGCTTTTTTTATTCAGATTTGGCCCGGAGCAGAGCGGCGGGGGCGGAGGTGGGAGGGGCAACGAGGTCAGCATGACTTAAGGTCAAAAAACGAGGGAGATGGCGATGAAACGGAGCTGAATTCAAACGCTTTCCGGCGATTTTCCGCTGGGAGCAACACAGCTCCACCACTGCGACTGCGACTACCATCGGAAACTGTGACATCGACAGCGTGCTGGCCACCGATTGGTCAGGAGGAGACGCGACCAAATGAGAAAGAGGGACTCTGAAACTCAAAGTCAACCTTCCCAAAACTGCTCTGCAACAGGTGGTGACAGGAAGTGACACGATTACCAAAGTAAAAGGACCAAAACCAAGTCGAGAGGAGCTGCGCTACGACTAAAAAAACAACTTTTGTGTCTTTATCTCTCAACCTTGCCGAAGAAAAAAAGCGAGTAAACAAGCCGTCACGTGTCCGCTGGCTGCCGGCCTGAAGGATAACGCTTTGTCAGCTCTTACTTTGAAAAGTTGGGTGCCAGAAAACGCTCCCATTTATCTTTAATTTGTCCTTTTCAAACTTTCCCCTCGGATCTGCCAAACAAAACCAGAGGAGTGTTTTTAATGCGAAGTTGTGTGTCTGCTCCCGGTTCCCACAAATCCTCCAGTGGACACGCACGCACACACACACACGCGCACACACACACACACACACAGAAGAGCAGACCTTGACTTCAGCCTCCCTGAATACGTATGAGCTCATTGAAGATTCAGCCCACAATCTCCTCCGTACAGGCCCTTCCATCCCGGCCCATGTGATCTCCATCCATCCGCTCCGCCTCGCAAACATTCCTCGCAAGGTGCAACGCGTGAATAATTCATGCCGGATAGTTTCTCTCTTTCTCTCGCCGTCCTCCCGCCGCCGCCGCCACCGCCGTCGTACTCTGATCTCGGCTCATTTCAATTACGGGAGCACGGTGTCAGAGAGAATCTGACAAAGAGTGACAAGCAATTATCTGCCAGCACATTATTTTGCCCCCCCCGCGAATCAAGAATGCCCGAGCGTGCTTTACGTCTCGCCTTCTTTGGGAGAAAGCTTGTTTTTAGTATGCAGACGTGTGTGTGTGTGCTGTGTGTGTGCGTGTGCGTGTTACCTGCTTCTCTGGAGTCGGGCATCGCTCCTGACCAGCGGCGTGTGATGTCTATGTAGAGGATGTCCACGGACGCCATGGTGAAGTTGGTGTTGCTCAGCTTACAGGTCCTAAAAATAGGCAGCCAATCAGAGAGGAGGAACATTTCTTAACGTTCCGATTGTTTTCCTGATCCACGTTTGATCCGGGACAGCAAAGGAGCGGCGCCGGCACCTGATGAAGGTCCGGAAGGCGGTGGGGCCGAGGCGCATGTTGCCCTTGACGCCGAGGAAGCGGATGAAAAGGGCGGCGATCCGCTCCACCAGCCGCAGGAAGTTGAACTGCTTGGCGTACTTGGGGTAGACCTGCTTCAGGCACAGCGAGGGCAGACCCCCCACCTCCTCGGGACCCCGCGGCTCCTGCGGCGGCGGTGGCGCGTCCGTGGGGATCTCGTCGCTACGCTCCAGCCCGCCGGGCCTCGGCTGGGAAGCTCTGAAACGACAACGCCGCCACAAAAATCTGAGCGTTTTGTAATCTGTTGCGTCTCGGAGACGGTAATTAGAGCTGCCTGGATGTCTGCTCGGCTTGGCGTGGGCCGCGCTAACAGCCTTCGGGCCCCGCGGCACTCAAGTGCGAGATCATACCGGCGACCCAGAGAGCTTTTGTCAGACGGCGCACCACCTGAGGTGAATAAGTGCAGCCAGCTTTCCAGTGCGAGCTGTACTTACAGTCTGGCAGCAGAAAGGAGGGAAATCATGTCGGAGGAAGGACGAATACATCTCGTTTCCTGCTCCCAGCCTCCACGCAGCCCGTGTTTTCCAACAAGAGCCAATAAATACTATTATTCTTTAATAGAAAACAACAATCAATGTAAATAACACGAAGGAATCTTGGTCTTTATTTCGGGTGAAGGTGGGAAACAAACTGAGCTCTCAAAGGGTCAAACAACTTCATCCCGTCACTGCGCTGCTCATAGAAAACAGCCATGGAGATTTGACCTCCAGACGAGACATTAAAAAGACATAAATATCATCAATTTGCGAGGGATCGACGAGAGCGTCGATTCATCCGTTTCCATTGTTATAAATTTACCCATCAGCCCTCGTTAGTTGGCGAGATAAGTGTCAGCGTGATCCATAAAGACGACACTTTTTAATTATATGACGTGATTCATTTGGTTTAACTTTGCCCTCCATCCATCCATCCCGCCGACGAGACGTCCCGTCGGGCCTTCCTCCCGGGACCTGCCGCTTCTCATCCAAAATTAATGCAAGCTTTAAGTTGTGTGTGTGTGTGCGTGTGCGTGTGTGTGTGTGTGTGTGTGTGTGTGTGTTTCTGCCCTTGGGGGCTGCGTGGGTGTGTTTGCGCCGCGCTTGACTGACGTCTCCCTCGCTCTCGCCGGAGCTCGGTTGCACCTGATAGGTCAGCGCAAATTGTATCGTTATCGCTCTCATCACCGCGCCGAGCCGCGCGACCTCAAATAATTCCCGCCGTAACGACCTGAGGGAGACTCTCATCAGCAGCCGGGACGGGCGGAGCCTCTCAACAACAACAACAACAACAAAGCCCCCAGCCTTCCACATGTTTGCCTACACACACACACACACACACACACACATACATGTAGGTGCGGACACGCCGACTTTGATGAGGCAGCGTCCCTCCCCATGAATTAGTAAGCAGTGTGAACGGCAGCGAGAGCGCGCCGCTGAATGTTTCATAGAATCAATCATCCTTCAGCAGCCAGAAGGACGCCGCCCACATCTGTCTGGACAGGACGGGCTCGGCTAAAAACGGACGCGTCCTCCGCAGGAGCTGACAGCCAGACGGACGGCGAGGGGAGCGTCTACAAACGCGGCAGCGGGCGGAGAGGGAGGGAGGATGATGGAGGCGAATCGAGAGGAGGAAAGGTGACGAATGGCAGGTTATTAAAACAGACACACAGAGGGCCGCTGCCAGGCGTTCGGCGAGCGCACGCCAGGATGACGAGACCTAATTCTCTTGTCATTAACCTGCCGGAGCGCCGCGAGTGAATCAGCCCTCAGAAGGTTCGTCCGACTGTCACAAGTCCCGAGACGCGCCACGCGAGAGGAATCAAAGTTTCTACGTACCCGTCATTACCGCAAGAAGCCCGCCCCCCTCCCCCCTCGCCTCGCAACTCACAGGGGGGGATTTTCTCGCCTGCTCGGCTCTGCTCAACTTCTCCTGACGGCATGTGCGCTGCTTCCAGAGAGCTAATTCCCACCCAGAGATGTGAGAGCATCTTTAGCTCCTCCCCTCGAAGGAAGCTTCTCGCTCTCCGAGACTCGAACCAGCGACCCTCTGGGTCTCGTGCGGAACTCGTGTTTTGGATCATATCGTCTTCCAAAAGGCAAAGAAAACCCTCAAGTAACAGATGTTAACAGATTTTGTTGCACTCTCGCTCGATCTACAGACGCTGGGGGGATTATTGGATGGATTTATCCACTCTGGGGTCTGCATGAAAAGACGGGATTCAGGAGCCAAGACACATATGGAGACATCTAAAATTAATCGTATCTCTTCCGACATGATTGAAATATTGACGATCACCAGGAATCAGACGCCAAAAACAGAGTTCTGAGAGCGAGGACTGAAGCCCCGAGTGAAAACGCTTCGGTGGCACTCCGGCACCTCCGTCGGGCTCCTTCCTCTTTATGCAGACGACGCGTTTGCGTTCACGTCCTTCCACCCCCCAATTTGCCGAGCGTGTCCCTGCGAGTCTCGCCGTTTTGTTCTCACCCGCACTCACCTCTCATAATGGCCCATAAATCACCCCCCCGAGACATCATACACAGAATTAATGAACAGGGGGGAGAGAAGATACCGTCGCGCTCGCCTCCTTAAGATTCCACCTTTATCTCCTCTCCCTTTTGTCCAAAACGACACTTTTTCCCCCCACTGCTCTGCTGCTTTGTATTTACATATCTCCCCTGTGGAAGCCCCCCCCCTTTTTTTTCCTGCCTCCTTTAAATAGCAGCACAGTTTGTTTCACTCCGCCATCACTTCTCGGCTTCACATCCGGGCCAATTCGTTCGAAAACTCCCGCGGCCGAGTCGCCTCCGTCCTGCTGCAGACCAGCTGTCAGCGCGCAGGTTTATTTATGTACCGCTGGAACATCTGTGCAGTAAACGGATTACTTAACCTCTAACAACAACATGAGGAACATCGTGTTTGTGCTCTGAAAGCCGAAGAGTTCGACCCCGAATAAAGACGAGATCGAAAACTTTACGAGCAAAAGTTTGATCGTCTTTTGCTTGAAAACTGTCGCGTCTGAGAGCTTTGAATACTCTGACACTGTGACTTTAAGAATAAACGACATGTTTAGCATCTGTATACGAGATTTAAACACTACAACGTACTCTCAGCACTTTATTTCTGCACTCTCACCTTGAATTAACTCTACAACTACCCTATATGAAGCTATTCTTTCCCCGTTTGATTCTGTGTAGCCATAAAAACTGAAGTCAGCTTTTTGTGGGAGAAAGTCAGCCTGACGGACGGTTAACTCTTCCTCTCGAATGATGAATAGCACGAAATTAAAGGATTAGAGGACAGAAGAGTGTCTGAATGCAGCTTCGCCGCCACCGCCGCAGACGAGCGAAGTAATTTTAGCAGCAAGACGACGCAGCAATCCAGAGGAACAAATAGGAAATATAATAAAAAGGGGATTACATCAATATGTTACTGGCCATAAAAAATGATATAAGAGGGTCTTATGCAGCAGAAGACGTCCCTCTCACTTGGAGAACAAAGCAGATCAAATATCTAATGGAGAGAATAATCTGTGGAGGAGGAGGAGGAAGAGGAGGAGGAGGAGAAGGAGAGGAGGAGAGGAGACGGGGAGAGAACAGAGAGCAGAAATCCTCTCGTCACAAAAGAAAAACAGACCGAGAAGAGGAGGAGGGAGGGAGAGAAAACACAAACCCTCGCAGTGAAGGAGATTTATTGCGAGGCGCCGCGCGGGGCCGGCGAGCCGAGAGACGGAGCCACCAGACTCCGGGTACAGTAACGTGTGAATTTGCAGCGCGGCTCAAGCTGAATTTAATTTTTTTTTCCGTTTAACAAGCTTAGAGCGAGCCGCTGAGTGGTGCAGCGCCGGGGAGGGAGGGGGGGAGGGACGGCAGAGTGAGATATCATGTCCTCAGAAGTGGACACGCAGACAAAGAGCGGAGGATGTGAGGACTCCGGCTTTAAACCTGTCATTCACTCTGTGTGTGTGTGTGTGTGTGTGTGTGTGTGTGTGTGTGTGTGTGTGTGTGTGTGTGTGTGTGTGTGTGTG
>JASSRZ010000083.1:13280388-13290623 GCA_032164315.1 Malacoctenus gilli | reverse complement strand
TGTGTGTGTGTGTGTGTGTGTGTGTGTGTGTGTGTGTGTGTGTGTGTGTGTGTGTGTGTGTGTGTGTGTGGGTGTGTATTTACAGCGTGAGCTTCCTGTGGCTGGGGTCCATGAGCCGCAGCGTGTCCCTGATCACACCCACTTTCACCTCCTCGTCCACGGGACTGGGAACGTACTCGAACACTCCCGGCGCCACCTGAAAAACAGACCCAACAGAGTGACGGCGAACACGGCGACTCGGGCGGCGGCGCGGCCGAAAAAGCATCGCTCTCACCTCCTGCTCGTGCTCTATTCTCATACTGGGGTTGGAGTTGACCTCCAGCAACACCGGCTTGAGGTTCTTCATCAGCAGGATGTCGAAACCTAAAATCTGAGACGCACACGTGCGGAGAAAACAGACAGCGTTTACGAAGCGGCGTTCAAAAGCAGCTCGGAAAAGTGAGACCGGTTTCTTGGCGCCCACCTGGAAGCAGGTGGGCCCCGGCTTGCCAGGCGGGATGTCGGCCTGGTAGAAGACTCGGAGCTCGGGCACCACGGCGATGGCGGTCTTGATGACGAGCGCGATGATGTCCGACCACACCCGCTTGATGTCGACGCCTTTGGCCGCCAGCCTGTAGAGCACGCTGGACAGCGTGCGCTTGCTGCCCGTGCTCTGGCTGTCCGAGTGCACGAAGTTGCCGCTGTGGACGTTGAGCGAGTAGTTGGTCAGGTGCATGAAGACGTGGCTCAGGTTCTTCTGGCTTGGCTCCTGGACAGAAGGAGGCAAATTGAGAGTGTGTGCGTTTGTGTGTGTGAATGCAAATTTCACAGGACCGCGGCGGCAAAGCGGCTTCCGAGGTCAGCGCGGCGGTTACCTGATACGGCTCCGTGCAAAAGCGCGTTAAGCCTTCTTTGGCAATATAGATCTCCAGCGGCTCCAGGGACTTTATCAGCACGTAGAGGCGGATATCAAATTTGAGCTTGTCGATGAGCAGCGGCTTCTGGATGTACTCCTGGACGACGGCCTGCTTGGCGTGAGAGCCCGCCATCAGCTTCAGGTCGCCGGGGTCGCGGATGAGGTAGATGCCGTCCCCCTGAGAGCCCCCGTCGGGCTTGACGATGAAGGTGGGATTGACGCTGGCGTCGTTCTCCTTCACCATGCGGATCTGCGGCGGAGCGGTGGGGAAAAAACGCAAAGTCGCTTTGTTTTTTGGGGTCGTTTTGTTTTTTAATGTCATATTCAAACATCTTATAATGATTCAACCACTTGAAACCACGTCTGTGTTGAAGATTTTGTGTTTGAATTTTTAGAATTAATAACAAAAAACTGCAAATGTGCAATCAGGTTTCATTTCCATGCAAATTTAAGTGATTTATTTTGTAATTTATGAATAATACAGAGTAAAAAAAAAACAGCATGTGATTGTGTTATTGTGTTTTCATTAGACATATTATGTAATGTTATTTTAGCGAATAAAAACCTGTGGAAACAGGTTGTTTTCCTGCTGAAAAGTTACACTCAAACCTCAGCCGTGGTGCTGCAGTGCCCCCTGCTGGATGAAACGAGTGTTTCCCATCAAACTGTTGTGTTTTAGAAAAAGCTCGACTTACGAGAGTTTTACCAAGACGCACCTGGGTGGAGAACTGCTGGTACTCCTCCGGCAGGATCCAGGAGCGAGGGTAGAAGTCGTACTCTTCTGGGAAAAGCTCCTGCATGGTGCGCACGGCCCGGCTCATGTTGATCTTCCTCAGCATCTCAATCATACCTGCAAAGGCGCCAAAAGGACCTTTTCATAAATCAATACAGAATGGGCTTTTAATTTCAAAATAAAAGCCTCTACGTAACACCCATCAACAGATGTGTTTGCTTTTTTAACAGCTGTTGATCGCGCTTGATTGTATTCAGATTATTGAAACTTTATCACTTGGTGCGAGTCAAACGCAACAAGTTAAACGTGCAAACTTCACTTCAGATGTGTGCTGTGAAGGCGTTTCACATAGACTCTATATGACACCGAGGTGCCGCCCTGTTCTGCTGTGACGTGGCTCAATATTTCAAATTATAACTGTGCCCTTATTCGAGCTCGGGTGAGAGCCCCCCCGTGACGCAGTCGCGGAACAATACCTGGAAACTTATTGACCTGCCCTGAGACGATGTTTTCGTTGTCGTGGAAGGAAACCCCGTGCCAGTAGATGTCGCAGGCCGCCCGTCTTCCCAGTGGGAACTGAAACAGAGGGAATTTGTTCACATCACGCACCTAAAGCTGATTTTCTCCGTCAGATCGAGCTCGTTTGCATTCGTACGTGAGGAAAAAAAGGGGCCTAATCTGTCGGCATGACTCAGGGCGCTGGTGGAGTGCGTGTCCTCCCGGTGATCCCGGCACGCGGGGATAATCTTGCCTAAAGATGGCGTGCAGCGCGTGTACTGTTGTGATGAGTCGGGAGAGGGTGGGGGAAGAGGAGCGGTAGTGATACTATAAAAGGATTTGGAGAGCGAGGAAATCCTCCTGGCACAGCACACGGCTTTTGTCCTCTTCACCTCTCCTGGCCGACATCACACACTCCAAAACACGTCACATCTGGCGAACGTTGAGCGGAAAACATCCAAAAGAAACGGGCGCCGGCGTGGTGCGAAAGGATCGGCTGAAATATACAACTGAAGGCCGTAAGAAGAAAGATACACACACGAGTTGCTTCCTCTCAGATTTTCACGTCATTTACGATTCCTTAAATTGTTATTATGTTCAAGTCAGACATCTTTATCCAAACAAATCATGTGATTATATAAAAACTACAGTTCTTTGCTGCTCCCTCGTATCCGGAGCTCAAACGTGTTCAAACAGCTTCAGTTTCTTGTCCTGATAAGTTACACATTAGTGGAATCGGCTTGTAGGTTCGTTCGGCACACGCTCGATAAACAAAACCCCCACAGAGGTCACCGCATCAGCACCAGGCTGGAAAGAATTGACCCGTGGAGTCTGCCTGCGACACCATCGCATGGGGGGGGGCATTGGCGAGAGGATGTGTTGGAAAATTTGCCAGCGGGACGTCGGTGCCACGCGATGAACCCGCAACAGAGCTACATCTCATTAATCGGTTAGCGTCCGAGCGTGTGAAGCGGGACGACGCCACTGGACTGACAAGACCTGCTAAAAATACAGTCACACACACGCCGGCGATAGGGGAGGAGTTTCGTTATTTATGGCGAGATGAGGGGGAGAAACACCTTTTAACTGGAAGAGCTGACAGATGTGAGACTCTCGGGTCAGCAGGGAGAAAGTTATCTGTCCTGTCAGGCTGCATGTTGTTCTTTACGATGAAAACTGGAGATAAATCCGGCTTATTCAATTCCGCGACGGTCAGCGTGGATCTGAAACGCCAGCAGGGTTCGTAGGGTTCCTCATCAAAACGCCGCGCTCAGGATGAGCAGCAGCGCAGCTCCGAGGTGTAATTTTCTGAAGCTGTCACTCAGACCCTTGAGCTGCCATTCTCTCTGCCTCAAAGAGGACTACGGGTCTATTGGATTAGCGCAGCTTAAGGCTAATCATTTCCCACTGTTAAAGAGAATGCCATATGCTGAAAGTCAATCCACAGATGTTGCCCCAGCCTGGGATTAACACAGATGTAGCCACGCGGCAATTTGGATGCAAAAATGCTCCGAGCGTCCAAAATCAACTCTTTAAAAGTGGCTCAAGTCAATAAACGTTTGTTTTTATTGACAAACCAGTAGAGCTGAGATGCTGAGGGGTCTTTTTTTCAATATGACACGAGATCCTTGACACTTTTTGCAGGGGGACGTGCTGGCAGGAGTGTGGTAACATACTCTTTTGTTGGTGACACCAGACCTGCGGCGGTTTGAATGTCAGCGACCGGCCGCCGGCGAAAAGTCGCGTCTTCACTTTACCTGTCCCGTCCAATTGCCGCGCTTTACCTCTCCTGCATTATGGAGGCCGTGTAAATAATAGCCGACGGCGGGTATCGGTTGCATCGGCCGGCGTTCGCGGCTGGGGAGTAAGATAAACTGGAATCAATTAGCCCTCCTATTAATGTTTAAAAGTTGCTGCTTTGTCTTTTGGAACAACTTTCATCTGCTGTTTGAGCGACGCGGCGCTGAGGCGGTGAGAGTGGCACTGAATCAACCCACCGCTGACTCACAGTCAACAAACAACAAGCAGCTCTTTGCTCGTTGACTCTGAAGGACAACAAACATGTTAGAAGTAGATTCGGGATCAATAAATACTGATCAGCTTGAGAGGAATTCACTTGAACTTAACCGGATTTAGTGGGAAATAAAAAACACTAGGCAGTGAAGAGAACAGGAACGTTAACTTTGTTATAAATTGTCTTTTTAAAGTAAATTACTGGAGTAAAGTCTGTGAAAAGGCTTGAGTCTGACGGTGTTTCTTTGTTTTAGCCTGAAAAAGGATCAAAATCACATTTAATTTCCTGTAATTTTTGGTGACAATAACGTCAAATATTCCTTGTAATCTCAATAGATATAAGTGTCTCCTGTGCATCATGACATTGTGACACCTGCAGATAAACACAAGCTTGTCCTCACCTGCAAAACACCAACATAGAGGCTTCATTCCTGCACATTTATGACACGTGAATAAACATGTTGTCGAACAGCTGAGCCTGATCGGGGCCAACAGAAGAGGACCCTGCATGACAACACGCCGGTGCAGTGATGGAGCGACGCTCACCTCTTTCCACTTCAGCTGCTTGATGCTGATCTTCAGAGCCTCCAGCGAGGTTTTGGCTTTGGACGTGTCCACCGTCACGGGTCTCCTCTTCTTCGCCACTTTGAAGCTGTCCTCGCGACGCGTCTCCGGGACGGTCACGTAGTTGCCATTGGGCTCCGATCTGCCCTGCAGGACCCTGCCGCTGCCCCGGCCGTGGGGGGCCCTCTCGTAGCCGAGTCTGTTCAAGTTCTTCTCGGCCGCGGAGCCGTGCAGTGACACGTCGGGGACGCGCTTGCCGTCCCTGGCCGGCTTGCCGCGACTCTTGGCTCGCTGTTTGCTTACGATGGAGCTGTTGGAGGCGTCCGAGGCGGCGATGATGATGCCGGAGGGGTCCGGCGAGAGGGAGGCGGAGGGGGAGGACGCGGGCACCTGCTCCTCGGTCTCCACGCCTTCCTTCTCCGCATCCCCACCGAGGGATTTCATTTGCTCGGGTGGACGGCCGGTTACAGGGTCAAAGCCATCGACGGCCAACAGATTGTGCGCGGATCCGAAGCGAGTGAGCGAGGCGACGGTGGAAATGTGCTCACAGCCTCGAAAAAATAGCTAAATACCAGTTGGCATCCCCGTTTAAATCAGCGAGCTGAGCTAACATCGTAAGCCAGCGGGTCAGAGTGCTTTAATTGGCATCTTCAAGAGGCTAACTGGCTACTGCAAGCTGCCATTGAGTTATCCTAACCGTTACAGGCAGGAGGGGGGAGCACTTGTAGCCACCGCGGCTAGCAACACTTGATAGCGGCTAAAGCAGACGTTAGCCTGCCTTGTCCAAAACTTCATCCGGCGAGTTCGGAGCCGCTGCGGCGGAGACTCGCGCCTCCCGGCGACATCACGGTGGACCGACCGCTTACCGGTGCCGTTAGCTTCCGTTCGAGCCGTGACAAGCCCTGCGGGTGACGCTCACGGTCCTCTTGTCTCACTGTGCCGTAGAGCAGCAGAAGGCAGACCTGCCCATTTGCCCAGCCTCCATCTGGTTAGAGCCCAGCTGATGCTGCGTTTGGGGTAGCTCGTAAACCTGAGGGTTAAGCTGCAGATCGGGCTGCCTTGGGCGCAGAAATACGCCTCAAAGTGGATGACTGTCCAAAATAAGTGCATCCTAAATGCCACTTAAATCATGACCTAATACTGTTTTATTTTTTACATGAATTTGCTTGGTCGTTAACTATTATCTTGGGTGTGTTTAGCAGCACGAAAGACAAGCAAGATAAACTTCCGACAGTACCTGAAAGCAACTTACTGTATTTCCCGTGGCAGTTATCCATAATGGTGTGTACGTGCGTGTGCGCGTGCGTGTGACTGATTGATTGAGAGAGAGAGAGCGAGCGAGAGAGAGAGAGAGAGAGAGAGAGAGAGAGAGAGAGAGAGAGAAAGAAGTGAAGTATATTTCCGACAGTACCTGAAAGCAACTTACAGTATCTCCAGGGGCACTTGTATTTGTCCATAATGGTTTTTGTGTGTGTGTGTGTGTGAGTGAGAGAGAGAGAGAGAGAGAGAGAGAGAGAGAGAGAGAGAGAGAGAGACAGACAGAGAGACAGAGCGAGAGAGAGGCATATAAACCCATATAGAGGCATATAAACCCAGCACTAGAAACAAACAAACAAACAGACCGATTCAACTTTATTTCAACTTTATATATTAGATTATATACAGAAAGAATTTTACAAAGAAAGTTAAAGGCAGAGTCCTGAGAATAACATGTGCAAACAGATGAATGCTTTTAAATAAAAAAAGAATAATGTGGCTTATATTAGGTTTCACTACTTGGTTAACATCGTGTATGCAGTCGTTCACAGCTTTTTGTATTCACAGTCAGTGAAGAGTTAAAACGTTTGAGTAATCACAACTGTTGAGCAAATGTTTGTTCAGGTCCTCTCAAGCAGTTTTCAGGAGTACTGCGTGTTGGATATTTTTTTCCACAGTAACGTTTTCAGGTTGTTAAGAACCAGCGAGTGGTGGACCTCCATCTGGCTCGCCAGACCACTGAGCGTCACACAGGTGCGCAGCTGCTTCTCCAGATCCCCGCGGAGGTCGGACGGCGCCCCGAACAGCAGGAAGTCTTGCAACAGCACGCAGACTTTGGCCAGATTGGGCTGCACGACCTCCGTGTTGCACTGCTTGACCAGGCGGTCGCAAGTGGCCGAACAGTCCCGGCCGTACGTGCAGTCCGCGTTGGTCTCACACCGCCGCCCCTTCAGGAACGCCCGCACCACGGCCTCGGACGCCACGCTGCGCAGGTTGGCCATCTTGCAGTCGTACTTGGCGTTGTAGCCCACGTGGTGAGGGTTGGCGTCGCATATGAGGAAACTGCCGTAGGAGCCGTGGAAGACCTCCTCCACGAACTCCAGCAGGCCAATGGTGATGCGGGCCCTGCGGGGCCACGCTGGCGCCAGCCAGTGGTTCAGGCTGGTGCTCAGGGCCTCCGGCACCAGCGCCCGCAGGTAGTGCGGCACCTCTATCCTGTAGAGGGAGCTGTGGCCCACCAGCTCCGTCACGTACAAGTCGCCGCAGAAGCCCAGCAGCTTGGGCGTGTGCTCTTTCTCCTGCAGCGCCACCATGAGGAGGAACTCGTTGATCTGGAGAAGCGCCCAGATGGACTTGGCTTCGGCCAGCGACACCTTGTTGTCCGAGTTGACGTCAGCCAGAGTTATGACCCGGTCCACCAGGGTGTTCAGGGACGGCTGCTCCCCGAGGTTCGCCTGCAGGGAGATGGTTCGTTTGACTCGTTATCATGCTGTGATTGGGAATACGCACGATAAAATGATACTATGAGGTAAAAGGGGCTGAGAAACCTTGAGGAAAATGTGCAGCATCTCTTTGAATTCGTCCATCGAGGTTCCACGAGTGGGTTTGTCGAACAAGCTCATCTCCTGTCGCAGCAAAGAGTCGGGAACGCCGTCCATTTTCACCGGGTCCTCGATGCCGCACTTGATCACGACAGGCCTATCCTTCCAGAGCCCAACGTAGACCTGAAAGTTTGCAAAAAACACTTTAAAATTGTACAAAGTGAACTTTCAGGAATGGTTACAATCTTTATGTGTGAGTTTGTGTCGCTGTTGCGTGTCAGTGTTACCTGGTGTGTGGAGGAGGTGGACCGGCAGTGCTGGAAGGTCAGCGTGCGCTGGTCGCACAGCGCCTTGCAGGACGAGCCCGATATGATGCCTCTCCGGTAGTGATCGCACTGCGAAAACAAACGCGCAACGTGACCCGCAGGAAACAGGAAGGCCACTCCGAGTGCTTCATCCTCCCGCCTGACAGAACGCAGCTTTTTAAACACCGAGGTATTTTGAGACGTCTGTGTACTCAAAACCTCCGAGAGCCTGCAGATAACCTTGACCCGACCCTTCACGCAGCTCCTTGCATCCTTCCTCCACTTCCTCTTTTACGTTATTTTACACTGTCCGACCAACAAACGCCTCGGACTTTCTTCTCCACGTTCGTTTGAACGAGCTCTCGCCGGCCCTCATGTATTGAATCATTTCTGCCGAAATGAGGTCGCCGCCGCTGAACTTTGATTCTGCGTTAATGACTCTGATTCGTCACTGTGTTAATCACTGTCCCACTCCTCTGCGGGCCCTCAAATACCAGCACCGGTCTTGTTGTTCGCAGGCTTCGAGAAACAGCTGGAAACAGCAGGAGAGAAGTCACGAGCTCCGGGCCTCGTCCTCACCCGCTCAGACCGAGCCCTTCACAATAAAAGACACGAGTGAAACGGAAAACCGCCCGACTGTCTTGTTGATGTCCGTTCGTGCCTCCATTTGATTTGTCCTCCGAAGCGCCTATTGATTTTCATGTAAGTGAAACTCGAGACTCACGATGACCATGTGGCAGACGTGGCCCCGGCAGAGCTCCGAGTACGAGGCGTACTGCATGTAGACGATCCAGCCCACGATGAGGATGCCCAGCCATGCCAGCAGCAGGTACTTCACCTTGATGGCCGGCAGACGACCCTGCGAGGGGGTGGAGCCGAAATGAAGACGAGAGAAGAGAAGATTCGTCACAAGACAAGGTTAAACTGTAACAGCTGTTCGTGAAGTATGAAGTCGTACTGGTTAAACGTGTTGTTCACCTTCAAAATAAAGTGCGTGACTGTAACAGGAGAAAGGAAAGTGAGAAGATCCCGTGAACCTGCCTGCGTGTTAGTTTTACATTGTTAGACCCACTGATGTTGTTCCAAGCCAGAGCGAGCAGTTACAACGGGGTTCATCGATACCCTGCGGTGCGGTCAGGCCATCATCGGGGTCAGAGATTCTCTGGCATGAAACTTCCATCGGATAAATAATCAATGAGTGACACTGACAGGCCAAACAGGTTCATGTAGAGCAGCCCAGTCTGCTCCTGATCGCTCTATTCGCTGCGATATCAGCGGGAGGAGGTGAAGTAATAAGTCAACACTAATTTCCACCAATTTCAGGATATGTGTTCTAAGTTTAAGCACATTAATCGACCTGGAATCAACTATATTAATAAAAAAGACAATGCTTTGTATCTTTTTATGACTTTGTACCCGTGTAGAAGTGGTTCACTCTGTTGCTGCCCATTGAGAATCTGCCTGGTTTGAGTCCAGCAGGTTTGAGTGGTCTGTTTTCTTTAGGGGATCATTTGACCTTTAAAAAAAATGCCACCATGGGCTTTCTGCATCTTCCTCTCTTTCAATGCAATTTCTACAACATTCTAGCAGGACTCTGCCAAATCTTCAGCTGACGTGCGTGTGAGGACGGCAGATGGCTGGACGCGCGCCGTGCGAGCCACGTACCTGCAGGCCCTTGGACAGAGGGCAGAAGAGCATCAGATGGACCAGCCTCCGCAATGCCCGGGGCATCATGAGCGACTCTGTGTGCAGGCAGCGGAGCGACAAAGCACGGATCACATCCTCACAGCAACCTACGCCACGCGTCGCAGCCCATCACATCCGAACGCGCGGCGCGTCGCCCTCCGTCCCACCGATTGTCATTTCTGAGACGACGCCAAAAGCGACGAGACGGGTCGTGATTCTGCTTTTGTTTGGGTGAAAGGATGAATTATTTATCACGCGCCGGTGGAAGGAAAAAAGATCAAGTCCGCGTCCTTGAAATTGAGCAATTTCTGCTCCATCTGGGCCAGAAAATCTCCGCAGCCGCGCCGGATTAAAGTCCTCATCCCCCGGCTCGCAGCCGCGATCGTCAGCGCGTCCGATTAATGCACAGGCGAGATCTTCGTTATCCCATCAACGTGAGACTGGGCGCGATTGTGGGGCAGAAATAGCCAGTGTGTGTCGAGGCGATGAGCGCACAGCCTCCGTTTCCCAGCGACTCGCCGCTGCGCTGCTTTAAAGGGAGAGACGGAGCGCCCGCCGCCGCTGTGCTTGTTGTTTTAACTGTGAGCCGACGGAAAATCTCGGCGCGCCGCGCGTCCTTTCGCATCTCAGCGCGAGTGTGGCACAGAGGCTTTTCTTCACCTCCCAGTGCGTCACGAAAGTGGACGAAACGCCTCGAGGAGCGCAGAGGAGGAAGAGAAGGAGGAGGAGGAGGAGGAGGAGGA
>JASSRZ010000083.1:13260679-13278970 GCA_032164315.1 Malacoctenus gilli | reverse complement strand
ATGCTTCCACCCCCCAAGCCAATAATAGCCCCTAATCGCGTTGCCATATGGTCGACACACACCTAAAATAGCGCGAAGCTCCGTGCGAAGAGAACAGAGCGTCCTAAAGCAAGAAAACTCGGCGCTAACACACGGTAAAAACCTCAGACTGCCACACCTGTGAAGGTGTGTTTACCTGGGAGCAACACACCCCATAATGAAGAAAAACACTGAATCTACATAAACCACAAAAAAGCGCTAAACTGCTTCATTTCTGTCCATAAACGCACACTTAAAGATGAAAACGCGTGAGTTTAAATCGTTTTCTAGTGTTTCAACGCAAAACACGCCGCGAAATACCAGAATTTTTAACTTTTACACTGATTTATTCTCCCACTCACCGTGTCGACTTGACAGCAATTCTCCTCTAGTGGCCAGAAACGGTAACTACATGTATGACAGCGACGGAAGCCGGAAGCAGTCAAGAGACGTAGAAGCGAGAGACGCAGACGAAAACGTTCAAGAAACGAATAATCGCAACCCCGAAGAAATAAAAACTCGTTGCTCCGAAAACACTTTATTTTATAAGGAAAATAAAAAAAACTGATGCTGTTACAATTACAAGAGTTCACTGACAAAAGAACAAAGTTTAATCCAAAAATTACAACCATAAACACAACTTGTGTAACTTTTAGTAACTTGTTTTCATCCAAACAATATAAATCTTAGTTATTGTTTCTGTTTTAAAGTTTCTGATTTTACACATTTTTCTTTTCATTGAACAAAAAAGACTTCAAACATTTTACTAAACACCTGAATAAGTCTTCATGTTTCTTTCAAAAATAACAGATTTAAAAAAGACAGTATAGATCTGTTGAAAAACAGCTTTATTGCAGTGTATGAACAGAACACACTTGTTGATTTGATGTTGATGTACATATGCACATATACTCTTTTTGCATATGGAAATGTGTTTCCTATTTTAAACATATGATTTACATGGAGTGAATGTTCAAACCCGGTCCATCCAAAGTATCAGACACTTTTATCCAACACGTTATTTAAAGCAGTTTTAAAATGCGCACCTCAGAAGTTGGTTTTTCACTATGAATACAAGTTTTTTACCTCAGTTATCTGAGACTTTATTAAATACTTTGAGGTTTGGAGATAAACCTCACTTGAAGGTTTCGATGTAATTGAAACATAAACTGCTGAAGCCGATACAAGAAATCACTGGTGTGAGAGTCAATTTAATTGACACAAGTGTAACCGGAGTTTATTCACATTTTGTAAAGTAAAGAAACGTTAAATAAGTGGACCAGAAACATTCTTGCATCAGTCGTTAAAACAATTCGGTCTCAAAACAACGCTGCATCAAAACAGGCGACGGATGGATGATGAAGAGCGGCACACTCTCAACTTTAATATACATTTATTGTCTCTTGTTCAAGGTCTATTCTGGTCAGGAGCTCTCGGGCGGCGGCGCCGCCATGACGCCATGAAGGAGCTCCATCTGTCTCCGCTTGTCCTTGGCCCGGTTGATGGTCATCTTGAACAGACGACAGTAGAGCTCCATAGCGACCGGCGTGTCGTCGTTGCCGGGCACCGGGTACGTCACCAGGCTAGGGTTGCAGTTCGAGTCCACCACGCCCACTGTGGGGATGTTCATCTTGGCCGCATCCCTGACGCCCACGTGCTGCTGGAACACGTTGTTCAGCGTGGACAGGAAGACGATGAGGTCCGGCAGGCGCACGCCGGGGCCGTACTGGATGTTGGCGTTGGTGAGGAGGCCGCCCTGCCAGTAGCGCGTGTGCGCGTACTCCCCGCACTCCTTGGCCGTGGTCTCGACCAGGTGGCTGAACTGACGGTTGCGACTGACGAAGAGGATGATGCCGCCGCGGAAAGCAATATGGGCCGTGAAGTTGAGGGCCAATCGAAGGTGTTCCACGGTCTGATCCAGGTCGATGATGTCTTGCTCCAACCGGCACCCGTAGAGATATGGCGCCATCAGCCTAATAATAGAGTAGAAAAAAATAGAAGATAGTAGATTCCATTGTCAGCTGAGCAGACCAGCTCCGATTGTAGGCTGCTGTTTTACTTAATATTGTGAGTTTATGTGATTTTATTAGACCTAATGTTAGTGAGAAGCTGTGGACAAACAGCACCGACCTGTGTCTGCAGCCCTTCTTGTGTCCCAGATGCACTCTGGCGTTGAACAAATCCTTCACCGATACGAGTTCCGACACCCGGAAGAAGTCGGGGCTCTCCATCGATTTGCTCAGAATCTTTTCTGCGAGTACGACACGAAGAAACAGCTGAAAAGACGAACCAAAACACCGCCGAGCGAGCTTACGTCACCGGGGCTCCTGCGAACTTACCTGTCGCATCGTCCACTTGCGGCTGGGGTCGTTTTACGGACGTTGCGGTGGAATAAAGAGTCCCACCGCAGGAGTGACCGACTGTAACGACCCGTGACTGCCGTAACCCCAAAAGACCTAAAGATTAAATGAAGTATACCAGTTAAAACATTGCATTTCATCCCAGGAATACTGTTAGCACCTAGCCTAGCTGCTAGAGTAAAATGCTACAACGTAACGTCTGATTAGAAGACGAGTAAACAAATCTTGCGAGAGAAGAAAATGTTTTTTATCTTTTTATCTTCAACATTTACTCTTGATATCGTAGCTGTAACGTTACTTTCTGGACACTCAGACACACTTTAAACTCCGTTACCTCTGGTTACTGCTCGGGCAGCCATGCTTGCTGCGAGTCCGGCGGAAGGTCAGCGAGCTGCGGCTGCGCGTTGTAGTCCAAGAGAAGCCGTAAAGTAGGCGTTTTGTCGCGAGGCTTATCGAGAGTGAAGTACAATACCCACAATGCAACGCTGCTGTTATTCGAACCGCGGAACTTTATTGAGAAAATTTATGTCGACAGAAACATTCGTACTTTTACGCAGAAAATAAACATATAAACTACTTTTTTAGTGCAAACAACACAATAACTGAGGGAAAATTAAACTTTTTTTCAAGTCTATGTAATTTGTAAATGTAAATACCTAAACTTTGCAACAACTTAATGTATTTAAACAGAGAAATTTGAAAAAAAATCTATTTGGTCAGGAACAAATATATTTATATTTTATTTTAATTTTACTTTAACTGGCAAACTCCAAAGTCTCTGAAGGCAAACATTTTGTATTGCACTCAAATGTTATTTAACGACCTAAATGTAGCACAAAACCGAACAATAATCTGAGAACTGAACTTGGCTTTTCACACTGCTATGCTGTGCTGGCAGGGTTCCTCCTCCGTCCTGTTCCAAAAAGAATAATCATGATTTACTTTCAACCTTGTGAAATATTTCTACCGGGATTATCTCCGTGTACAAGCTCATACCTGCTGAAACAAACTGCAGCTTCTTTTTGACACGTTGCAGCATCCTCTTTGGTACCGAAGCCTTCGTGACGGTGGCTCTGCCCTACAAGTGTCATTTCAAACACATCACACACAAATACTTCTTGGTACTCTTGTGGGAACTGGTCCTTTTCTCTGTCAGGGTACCTTCTTGTACGTTACATCCAGGTACCGCCTGTCCAGCATCCTGCTTCTGTCCTCGGAGGTAAAAGCTATACAGGGGCTGATGGTGAGGCCAGGGTCAATGGCACTGGTCAAGCACCTGGTCAAGGCAGAGCAGGAGACGCATCAAACCAGAACACTCTGAAGTTTCACTCCAAAAACCTGCTGTCGAACTTTCAAACGCGATTGAAAACAGGACGCTCCATTTCTCAGACTTCAATCTTTATTACACAGATGCACTTAAAAGACACAGCAAAAGTTGTTTTTTATCTGAAAGAGTAAAAGAAAACACTTCTTACAAAATATTTACAAAGAACTGGCAATGCACAGCATGTTCAGTAACAACCTTTTGTTTAACCAAAATAAATAACTTTTTTTTTTAATTCCCCACATACGAAAGTCAAGAAAAACTTTAACATGACAAAGAAATGAAAACACTCTAAATATCAGGTTATGCAAGACAGAAAGGAGTAATTATGCGTTTTCCTGTGAAGGACAGATCAACACCAGCCAGAGACCGTCAGAACGTCTCTCCTCATCAGCTGCGCTCTACATTTCCTTTGAGGACATTTAAACCTCACACATTAGGAGGACCGAAAAGCCAAAAGTTAGTTGGATAACGTCGAATCTTCCAGAGTCCAAAATGCTCGAGGACCAAACCGAAATGTCAGCGAAGAAAAAAGAAGAAACAAAAAAAGTTTTCTTTTTGAAATGATCCTCATTAAAAAAAAAAAAAGGGACAAAAATTAGGAGTGCCGAGTGTCTGAAGCTGGAGAGCCAGTCGGGGACGTCCAGGACCAAGTGACAGGAGACAACTGTCCAACTGTCTCCTCTGAAGACGCGAAAAGAGCATCGGGAAAAGTCCCATCTGAAGAGCTTTGAGTCGTGAAAGTTTGACATTTTGCTTGCGTTTATTGTGTTTTTAATGAATGTTTTGCATCTTTCATTATCCTTTGATTCTTGAGGTCGAAGTGCCAAGCTTTGCTTTCGAATTAGTCGATATAAGAGTGAACAAATCTAACGGTAATATTTCCCATGAAATAAAAGAAAAGGATACAACAGCAACTCTGACTTTTCCTTTCGCACATAAAGACTCTTCACAGAAACTCAAGTCTGACAAGTGAGGTAATTCAACGTCGTTTTCTTCTCGCTTGATACTAATCTGCACTTCCTACTGAAACTTAACACTAATCTTTTTAGCGTCTGGACTCGATTCTTTGTCCTTCTTTTCCCGTTCACGTCTTTTTTTTTTTTAAACTAAGATTGACAAAAATATGCCGAAAGAAAGTATTCTGCATTGGTTTGATAGAACGGCTAAATAGCAAACTGTTGTATTGCTTTCATAAGGAATAAGAAGAATCGTATAAATAAAGGTTTCCTTTGTATGATGGCACCGTTGTGTTACATCACAGTTTAATTGTAAGAATACGTAAGAATATCGAAGCTTCCCTCAGAACGTCGGACTAAATCAGCGTGATCTGCAGTATTTCGTCGTTAGCAGCGCAGAAATCAGGAAACGAGGCCGCAAAGTCGGACGCGATGGCACGCGGTGACCGAAGCAAATACTTACAAGGTGGAAAAGCCCTGCTTCTTTTCTGGATTTCTCCTGGCGACCGACTCGCAATCTGGCTCGTCTATGAACTCCTCCTCTTTGATCCGGACCTGCACTTCTCTATTCTCCGTCTTGGCGCTCTCGCCTTCCCTCTTCCTGTCCTCCGCCCTCGGCTTTCCCTCCGTCCTCTCCCTGCTCTGAACCTGCACATGGTTGGTCCTGTTGGTTTCCAGCTCCACATACACACTCTTGTCCTTGGAGATATGCACCGTCCGCTCCCGCTCCCCCTCTACCGAGCACGGGGGCCTGTGGCCGGGCGTAAGGCTCTGGGCGAACGACACCCTCGGGTGCTGCCTGGCGGCAGAAAAAAGGTTCAGAACGGTGGACCGGTAGGCGGGACTTTCGGTCGTCTCTGCGGCGCAGGAGAACGGCGCTTTGCTGGTCCTGGCGCAGGACCAGACGCCGTCCGTGGCGTGCGAGTTGTGGCCCGCGCCTGGATAGGGCAGCGGCGCCGTCGCGGACGCGGCCTTGCCGCTCTCAGAGGAGGTGATCTGGAACGGCGTCCGGCTGGGGGCCCTCACGGCGGGCACGGGCAGCCCCAGGCTCTGGCGCCACTTGATGGCCTCGGAGGAGCGGGCGTGAGCGGCGCTCACGGGCCCGGCCCGCCCCGTCTGAGGGCCCACGCCGTCCGTGCCCGCGGGGGGCTTCTTCTGCTCGGCCCTGGCTGCCCCCGCCCCGTCCGCCGGCTCCAGGACCGAGTGCACGCGTGATTGTCCGCCGACGGCAGATATGTCTTGAGGCAAACTCGGTGGCGTCGGAAGCGGCGCCCTGCTTGGAGGCGGACCACTTCGGGGACACTGTCCAGAGGGAGGACTGACGCTCTTCCTAGGAATCTCAGCCAGCTGATTTTCCTGTTTAATGTCTCCGATCGGAAGGGGGAGGCGGCCCCCCACGGCGCCATTCCTGGACACCTCTGCATCTCCACCCTTGTCCGGGGTGGAAACTTTGGCCTTTTCGGCCAGGAAGCGTCTGATCTCCAGCTCGATGCTGTCGTCGCTGTCCACCGAGCTGCTGTCGTCCTCCAGCTGCCGAGCGGCTTCCACGGCGTTCGGCGTCCGGGGTCCTTTCGGCGTCCCCGACTCGTCCTCGTGCGGCCCCACCTCCTGACTTTTAGCGTCCTTCTGCTGCGCTTCGTTCTTTCGACACAGCCCGAACTTCTCTTTCGCCTCGTCTTTACTCTTCTGTGACTTTTTCAAGGCGTGACACTTGGAGAGAGGATCCGGTTTGATCCTTTTGGCCTGTGATGCGATTCCTGACGGCGGCTCTTCATCTTGGAGGCACTTCTTTGATTTGCGCTTCAGGTCTCGGATCTTCCTCTTCGACCTCTTCTTCGTCTTGAGCAGGTCTTTGATCGCCGTGTCCAGGTCTTCGTCACTGTCCAGCGAGCTGCTTTTGTCTCCACTTTGGTCTGCGACCGGCTGCGTCTGGCTCGCTTCCTTTGTCGGCTCGGGTGAAGGCCTGCCGACTGCTTCTTGAGGGGCGAGGACGCCGGAAACGCCGGAGCTCTTTTCTTTGCTTTTCCGCCTGTGCGTCAACGACAACCGCGGCATTTTCTTGACACACGCGGCGTCTTTTGTGCTCACTTTCACGTTCTGAGACTCCGGACTGACCGGAGGGCCGGCAGTGGGCTGGTTCTTCAACTGAGCCTTCTGCTCCAGGAACTTGCGGATCTCCAGCTCGATGCCGTCCTCGCTGTCAACGGAGCTGCCGTCGCTCTCGTCGTCCGGGCAACCGTCAGGCGCCGAGGATCGAAAGGATGAGTCGGCAGCAGTGGCGGCGCAAGCGAGGCCGACGGGATGGCGGAAGGGCTCGGGCATGACGGTTTTGGAAATGTCCAATATCGCTTCGGCGCACAAGAGTTCGGCGTTGGTGGTGACCTTCGGAGGCACGGGCGCGGGCGGCTCCTTGAGAGCGTCGAGTTTAAACAGATTCAGTCCGTTTCCTTTTCCTTTGGGGCAGTCGGAAAGCGTCTTGGAGATGAAAACGGACGCGAGAGGCTGCGGCGGTTTGCCCTCCTTCTCCGTTCTCGCCCTTTTTTTCCTCAGTTTGAGCTTTTTGGGGTTTTCCGCGCTGGTGCTGCCGACGGAGTGCATGAAGGACTTGCTGAAGGACTTCTCCTTGTGCAGGAAGGGTTTGAGCACGCTCCTCTCCTTCAGCTGCTCCAGCTGGTAGCAGCGAATAGCCTCCTCGATGCCGTCGTCGCTGGTGGAGTCCGACTCGTCGTTGAAGGCGAGCGGGAGGTACGAGTCCATCTTGGTCTGCTGCACTTTCTTCTCCAGCTGGTAGCGCTGAATGGCCTCCTCGATGCCGTCGTCGCTGCTGCTGCTGCTGCTGGAGTCGCTCAGTTCCTCCTCCACCTTTATCCTGACGGGGCACTGGACGGCTTTGTGGGCCGACGTGATCGGCTTCAGGCCGCTCGGCGTCTGCTCTTTCAGGCAGAACACGTTTTTAGTTGCACTTTTACTCGAATCGAAGCCCTGGAAGGCGTTTTCGTGCAGCGACGCCTTGTTTTTGATGTACTTCTTGATGGGTACGGCCGCCGGGACGTCGGGTTTGACGCTTCTCGGGAAGTGGCCGATCGAGAACGCGGCGCTCTCCGGGGTTTGCGCGGACATCTCGGGAATGGAGGGACTTGGTCGGGGAATTTTGGGTGGCTGGAGGAAAGCGGAGCAGGGGTCTCCCTTGCGCTTGTGATCGTCCTTCTCCTTCAGGTACTCCAGGATGGCCTCCTCGATGCCTCTGTCCACGGAATCGTCGCTATCCGAGCCGCTGCTCTCGTGGGCGTCGGGGGAGGCGGCGGCGGCGTCCTCCCGCTCCCGCTCCCGCCGCGCTTTCCCAGCGGGGCTTTTCGTTTTGGGCCTGGCGCCCACGTAGGAGCCCACCGCAACCTTGCAGACGTCGGGATGGCCGTCCCGTGCCGACAGCCCAGGTCCCTCGATCTCATCGCCCATCTCGAGTGAGGACTGGGTGCTCCGGAGGCTCTCAATGATCATCTGGACCTTGTCCGAGATAGGTGTGCCTCTGGTGGACAGCTCCGTGTCAGAGTCATTGAAGCAGGCTGGAAGGCTATAGCTTCCATGGGCGCCACACGTTCGCCATTCCGTTTGCGTCACTGCGACAGGCGGCACGTTCATCAAGTACATTCTAGTGACGAGTGGTGAGGCCGTCGACCATTGGAGAGCTGCTGCCTCCGATCGCAATCACATCGTTCGACCTGGGAAGGAAACAAAACGAGAGACGCTGAGACGTATTCAACAATGAACGGTGACCCAGTCGCAGCTCCGTTGGTACTTTCCAATGTCAAAACATTTAAATTAGGTCCAAACTGTCCACAAAGGCACCAGGATTTATTTCAGAAAGATATAAGTGTATAAAAAGATGTTAAACTGAAGTTATTTCAACTTCTGACGTCCATTTGGGGGATTTTTGAAGATAAAAACAATCTGAATCTTTGCGAAAATGCAAAATAGTTAATCAATTCGCGGCATCTCTGTGCTCGACTCGTCGTCCTTCACGAGGTTATTTCCAAGTTCCAATAAAGCCGGGCGCCGTCGAGCCAGCTGCTTGTGAACGCGACGGAGGTGGGCGAGAGCGAGGAACTCCATCAACGATCCCGCACGCTGAGAGCGAGATTGGATTTTATTACGGCGCCGATAAAAAAAAAAAAACAGTCCGGCGAGTAAACCTCGGGACGCTGCGCCGAGCCAAATCAATGGAGCTCGCCAAAAAAGAAAAAGACCACAGGGCTCCTCATGACCACATTAACCTGTGAGTGGACCCCTGGGGGGGCGAGGAACTGAACTGTGGCATTCTGCTCTGCGGTCCCTGCAAATTGATTAAAAGCTCGTTTAATAGCTTTTAATAATGCAGGGTGAGCGGAGGGGAAAAAGAGACGCTGATCATTGGGACGCGATCGCACCACGACTGGAGATTCTGAGGGAGTCATCGAGGGTCTACGAGTGGTCTTTGCTGGGTCACAGCTTCTTTTTATTCCAGTACTTTTTTGGGTGTCCATCTCTTTTTGATTTAATGATATTCAAATATGAATTAGGCATTTTTTCCTGCAGAAATGAGCTAAAACTTCTGAGTTAAGCCATAAAAAACATTTAAAAGGCAAATTTGTTGTTTACTGTCAATTTATTCCAGTTACTTGCCTCAAAAATACAGTTTTTCTTGTGATTTTATTTCTATACTATATATTTACACCATATATATAGTGAGTTGGAAAGGGAGACAAAGATAACTGCCTTTATTTTGAAGGCTGTAGCTTTTATGTTGGTAAGTGTGTGTTTTAGCTGGTTTTTGGCTTCACTGTGGTGTTAATATGAATGAAAAACTGAGGAGGGGGTCCTCAGCCTTCACTTAAAGCCGTTTTGGGGGGGGGGGGTTGACGGAGCCCCTTCTGCAGCCTGTCTGCTGTTCGGGAGGGACGGAGACCACCTGGCAGAACCGCAGCCTGGCATTCACCACCATGTGCGTCATGTCCAAAAGGTAAACCCCGCATTGTGGCACCACGGGCGGGCGTGCACTCCCGACATTCAGCCCCGTATAGGAGTCGCTATGCAACAGCCTGACTTGCAAATCCACCCCCCCCCACCCCCCTCCCCTCGCCCCACCTCACCCACCCACCAGCTCTGCCTGCCTGCAAAGGGGGGCAATTGTAAACCCCACTGTAGCCTTTAGATAAGCAATTGGCACAACTCGGAACTATCTTTTCCCAAACGCTCCGAGTTCACCGAAAAACGCCCAAGTCGGAAAAAAACACACCCACCGAGAAACACAGAAACCGGTCGGAAAAAACCGTCCCTGGACGTCATATGACAACTTTGTTTGATATATGATGCGTGCAAAAGAAAGTTTCCCAACACGGCAGCATGAACCGGCGGCGTTTTGCCGCCTTACGTAACCGAAACGTGTCGCCGCGTGAGGCTCGCAGCGCCCGATCGCTGCCCCGGGTGCGACGGAGCGACCCCGGCTGTCCCCGTAACCCTCTAGCGGCGCGGACTGCACTGCTGCCCGGCGTGCATCGTCAGGAGACTCCGCAGAGCAACCATGTTACCGGCCACGGCTGTCTTGAAAAGGGGGGCTGGGAGAGGAAAAAACCCACCCGAGTCGGCGGCGAACGACGGCAAATCGGCGGAAATGCGAGCGAAATGCGGAGGGTCGAGGACGGAGGCGTTTGGGCGAGGAATGGAGGGGATGTCGGGGGGAGATAGGGAGGATAACGCGAGGCTAGTCGGTGACTTGAAAGGCACACAGGCGGGCCTCCCAGCAGCTGCAGCCCCGGCAAAGAAAGCCTTTGTATTGAGCCACCGCCGAGCTCTTACCGCGCCGCGGCTATTTTACCCCCCGAAAAACGCACCGTAGCCCGGCCTGACTCACCTGGATGTGGCGGGGGTCGAGCGGCCGCGTTCGCGGGGCTTTGAGTGCGCGCTGCAGCGGCGGCGAAGGCGGCGGGATGTTCGGCGGAGCCGCGGCGGGGAGATTCCGGAGTCCGTCACAGCAGCTCCCGCGCTCCGCCTGGAAGTCTCGCCCGTCGTCGAGTCCCCCTCCTCCGCCGCAGCGACTGCCGGGTGGACGCGCTTCCTTAAACCCAGAGTCCAGCAGGCGAGCGTGGGGCCGCTCAAATATGGCTCCAGCGATTGTTTGCTTTAGTTGTTTTTTATTTAATCTAACAGAAAAAACGCGACTTATATTTTAGTTAGACTTTTCCACTTAGGAAACATAATTTTATTTGTCTAATTTAAATCCATTCAGCGCTGCGTTATTATAAAAAAACTTTATATCATGAAGACGTTTTCCATAATTAGCCAGGAAATCTTTTTTAATTGTAACAAAAAGCTCAATAAACACGTTTTTTTCTTATTAAAAAAAATACTTACTGATGTTAAACAGCGATAACAGTGGCAGGTTGTTTTTTTTCCGAGTTTAGTTTCATTTTCAGTATTAGTACTGAGGAGTATTTTGTTCACAGAAGTTCTTACAAATAGTGGTCTGTTAAGGTTTCACACCTTTTAACACATTTTCCACATAAAACAAGTGTCACAATCGCAAACATAAGTGAATAAAAGGTCAGCAGTTGACCTCATATAATGGTTTTGCACAGTGAAAACATGGAAAGTCTCCACAACCACCAGTCATTGCGTTTTATTTTGGATAACTTCATAAAAATACGGTGTAATTATAAAATATTATAGTTGTTTTTAGCAATTTTGACCAGTCACTTCAGTTTTAAGTCATTGAAACATGTTGATTTAGACAGAAAAATAACAGACTTTGCATCCAAACTCCTCCAGAATAAAAGCTTGTCAAAAAGACGTGCTGTTAGCGATGACGCAAAAAGGAAAAAAACTTAATTTGTTAGGATTTAGAAGATTTTAGTTAGTTTGATGTTAGTTCCCTGTCAGATCCCCCCTTTTTCTTTCTTTAATCTGCTTCATCCTCTGTTTATTTCCGATTTATCGAAAAGCGTGAGGGTGAATTGCTGCTCCACCTTGAGGTACAAAGTGGTATTACAGGACTGACCATACTGGGGTTAGCTTGTCATCTTTTTGCCTTGGTTTCTCTGCAACAGTTTGATGATTTTGAGGTTGTTTCTGACTCTCAATAAGATAAATAACACTTTCAAGGTCTACAGAGTTGCTATTTTCTCGTATGGGAATGAAAATGGTTCAGAAAAATATGGTGCAGTTTGTGTTTATACGCTCGGTTGTTGGTAGTTTGATTTGGAAAAACACTGCTGCCTCCTGAAACATTATTAAACCATGAACGCGTCGGACTTTCTGCTCTCTGCGGCTTCGCCTTGAGCCCAGAAACCTAAAGATATTTAGGCTACACTGTAGGGACGTAGTCAGAAACAACAAATCCTTATATTTGAGAGGCTGAAAGTGAGGAAGTTTGTCCCATTTCTCCACTTTTGGACGATTCAATTGCTTACTTCTTATTAAAGTAGTTTTTCTTTGAGCCAACCAACCTTTTGAGCTCCTCGGTCCTCCTACTCGATGCTTTTCTTGGGTTTATTGTGAACATAAAGCACTTCTTGGTGAAGTCGCAGGTCTTATATGAGTTTTCCTCCAAAATGAAAGTGATTATATAAATGACAGTATTGTTCACATCTAGCAGCGTTTCCTCCACTGAAGCTTCGGCAGCGACTGTGAGCTCTTGTACGAAGCTTCATCCTTCAAATGAACAGCTTTATGAGATCATTTGCCTGCACGGTGTTGCTGTCAGGCCAGCTCAACTTTCTAGTTTTGCTCAACTTCTGGCGGAGACGCAGCTTCGTCCCACGCTGAAAGAATCGTGCTCTGAACTGCTAATATCGAATGGAAATCTGAGCCTAAATTGGACTCGATTCACCTCTGACTTCGCAGCGTTCGTCCCTGAGATGGAGTTCACCCTTTCAGCCTTTTCACATTTTGTCTTCTCCATTTTTAGACGTCAAATCTCGAGTTCTCCTTCGTGGAATATTTTAACAGATAAATGGAGGAATAGCGTGATTTCAAAGGAGTCGTATATTTGATCCAAATTGAAACTTTCCTTTCGGGACACTTTAAAACTACAAACTGTGATGACTGAATTATTATGCATAACATGCTCGTCTTTGGGTATATATGCTTCAAATAATCTCCATTTGTTTTTAGGTATTCATGAGTTCTAATACACTGAGCATACTATAGTAGTTTAGCCTTCAAAATAAAAGCATGGCCAGTTTTCAGGTCCGCTCTAAACTGTAGAATTTCTTCAATTTTTGGAAATTTTGGTAATTTTCCATCTTGGACGACTTCTGAACAGGCAAAGCCTTGGTCCCAAGCTGTGATCCCACCCAGGGGGTCCCAGACCTCAGGTTGAAACCGCCTTCAAATAAGAGTCACACTTTAGGTCTCGACACCAGAGAAGAGTCGCGATCATTTTCCATTCTCAGTGAAGATTCGTGAGTTAAAAGCAGCATCGGGTTGCGATCTAAGTCGTTTTAAGTCTTTAATTCACTTCCACACAGCCAGACTTTCTCTCCTGCCGTTTGAGTCTACGTTTAAATGGGTCGTTTTGATGTCGACGCTTCAAAATGCTCAACTGAGATCCGGAAACATAAACGGCTTTCAGTCTGAACGACTGGCGTCAGAAACATAATCAAACGAGTTGCATCAGTTGGAAATTGGCTCCGTATAGTTTGTGGTACGAAAAGAGTGGCGCCAGCCGCAGTGTGTTTGTGTGTTCCTGCCCTTGAAATGCACTTTGTGTAGCCAACTGTGGGTGTTTTTTTTCATTTGCATGCAAATGGAGGAGTGGCGGCCCTGCTCTGGCTGCTCGGTGATAATCGAGTCTGACGCGGCGCCGAGAACAGACCGGGCGAGCGGTTCAGAGCCGCTGGTTTGATAATCCGACAGAAAAACGGCCCCCCGTGGAAGCACGGAGCTGCTCCCCCACGTCCGCTCCTCTCCACCGCCATGTCTGCCGAGCGCCGCGAACGTACAGGCCTGAAAAAAGAAACGGCCGGAGTGAAGACAAGAGGTTCAGCACCATGGACAGCAGCGACTTGTAGCTCCTAGCTCAGAGGGGCCGAGATGGTGGCGTTTAATTGGACCCGAGACGTAGAAGTCAACCTCCAGCGATCCCCACGGCTTAACACAACAGTGTCAACAAATCTTACACTTCATTCAACATTTGGAAAATCGTGTTTATAATTCCCACCCACGCCATCGTCAGGCGCTTTGCTCTCCTGTGAGTTTACAAGAGTTGAAAACAAAATTTCAAATTCTTCGAAAGCTTTCTTGCCAACCATAATCTGGGCAAAAGCTTTTCCCAGTTGGGTCCCAATCTGGGGTCCGGGACGCCCATTTGGGGGCGCCGGAGAGCACCGTGAAGGCCTGAGGCTTTGCCTGCTTTGGGGTTGTCAAAATGAGTCTTGTGTACTGATTCTACAGAATTGAATAAGACTTTTAGAAGCAAACGCTTTTATTCTGAAAGCTCCTGTTTTTGTAAATTGGTGTGAGAGCGCGTTTCCACCAGTGTTTGGCTTCACTGTGATGTTTTGGTGAAAAGGTGATTCACAGAAGATCCTAGTGACCTTTTTTCCAACTCTAACAAGCAAGAATCAAACGTGCAAATGAGCAAAGAGGAGCTGAAGCCGGCCGGCAATTTGTGCGGTTAAATAAAGGAGCATCCTCCATTTTTTCCAGGTTCTTTGGAGCAAAACTGAGCTGCTCTCGACACGTCGGCGCGTTCGTTAAGAGGAATCGCATCATCTCTATCTGTGTTCTTCCATTAAATCGAACCAAAGTTTGCTCACCAAGCGGCTGTTTGATGTTGCGCTGGGATCAGTTCTTCTGGGAGTCCGAGCAGAAATGTATGAAAAGGAGAAAAAAAACACACCACCACGACTCATTTGGAGCAACTGGCGGCGTGCTCATTAGCGAGGGAGCCTGAGGGCGCCCATAAATGCAGGAATGGATCACTTGGAGTCCATAATGAGGTGGAAAGTGGAGGAGCGAAAAGCAGTCAAGGCCTGCACACGGCGAGCACGTTGCAGGAGGGAAAAATAACCACAAGACAAGTCGTTTAAAACCAAACACTAAATGCAATTTGGAGGGCGAAAAGTGACGGAAGTAGCCTGAGTTGCATCCTGGTTTCATGTGTTAATGTTTCTATTTCGCCAACTTTCCCCTTGGGAACAGGTGTGGCGAGTGGGAAACATGGCCGCCCAGGCAAGCAGCGTTTGTTTCACGACGCTTGGTTGAACAGCGAACGATCATGTTGCGGCTCGGTTGCAGGACGCAGACACCCTGCAGCCCGTGGTTCCCTCAGATGCTCACAACAACCCCACCCCCCCCACCCCAGTTTGCCCAGGGACAGCTCATGGCCAACAGAATCAGACGCCTCGGGCACAAACTGCAGGGCAACGCCGCTTTGGGGGCATCGGCAGGAGTTCTCACCAACTCTGCAGCCTTTTTTAATCCACTCGGACTGTTTCATGAGGTCCAACAGAGCCAAACTGCGGGAGTGCAATGGCAACAACACGTGGGAACACACTGAGAAGATCAAACCTTTAAACATATCCGAAATTCTGCAAGCCACCACCAGCTGGCAGTGTAGATCTGTACAAAAACCAACCCCAAGAACGTAAAGAGTTTCTGACGCGCACATCATGCGAATGAATTACAAAATTAACACATGCAACCTGTGCAAAAAACTGAAATGACGCAGCTCAAATTTCTTGGAGCAATTCAGATTTTGATCATTTTCAGTCTTGCAACAAAATAAAGAAATAAATGTGAGCAAAAACGCTCTTATTTCATTCTCTTTGGAGGATTTGACTCCCCCCTTTTCAGTCAAAAAACCTGCATTACGTCTGATATTCATTTGTCTTTGCAGCCTGTTACACAAGACAAAAAATCTACAATTATTTAATGTTTTATTATGACATAAAACTGTTGTCAAATGCGGCATCTGCATCCAGGGGGCAGCAGAGACCCACTGAAATCCCCCCTTTCTTTGCCATATCCGTAGTATTTAAATGAGTAAAAGGTAGTACAGTATTGACTTTAATTAAATCTCACGGTTCACTCTCAGTTTGTCTCTTCTCGTTCCTTATCGCCGACGAAACGCTCCTCAGCAGTGTCATTAGTTCCCTGGATGCAGCTGTCAAACCTCAAATAAATGCACCTTTTACTGGACTATCTGTGTGTTCAGCAGGGGCGGTCTGAGAGGAAAGGGGGGCGGGGGATGGGGGGGGGGGGTTCCAGGAGGGATTATCTGTCAGATTACCTGCACAGATGAGTGTGTGCGTGAGTGTGTGTGTAGGGCTCAGCTGCTGCATGTTTGCGGCCCCCCTCCTGCCACTGACTGTTGCTTCTACGATTCACGAGAGGAGCGTCGTACAGTCGTGACGGCGAGCGGGGGGAGCGGGGGGGTAAAGGCCACTCCATCCAAAGAGTCGGCGGTTTCGCGATGAGATGAGAGAATAAAAAAATACAAGGCTGGGAGACGGGCGTTCAGAGGGGAAGCCAAGACCCCAGCTGTGCTCCCGCTCCCACTCAGCACACATGTATGAAGCATATGCAACTCCACCCACACACATACAAACACAGCGGGCCTCTGCGGCGCTCGTGTCTCAAACAGCATATTTTGTTTGGACAAACAGGCGGAAAAAAAAACAACAACAGCAAATCGCTGCTGAGAGCGTTTTAAAAGCAGAAACGGAGACACAATTTACACAAAGAAGCAAAATAACCCAAAATTGTCGCATCTGTTCAATAAAAAGGAACATCATAGAAATATTTCGCAATTTAATAAACAATTTAACGCATATTTACGAAGATTTGTTGTTAAATTTATCAAGGTACCGTTTTCCAGACTTCATACAATTTCTGTGTATTCGTATTTTTTGTATTTTTATCGTCTTCCAGGAGTTTTTTGTTGTGTTGAAGTCCTCGTTTTTGACTTCTTCTCTGCTATTTTCCCTTCTCGTTTTCAGCCACAGCTGCCGTTTTCTGGATCCGCTCCACACCGACACGCGATCGCTCTCCACCAACACGACGGAGGAGACCGAGTCTGATTATTCCGGCTGGGAGTTCGTGTTTATTTTGTTCCCACAAAACAGCGAGGGAGTCATGTTTACCTCCGCGTTTGATGTTGACCAACAAGTGAACACGAGCGGTTCTCCTGTTGGCTTTGGCTGGAAATAACTGGACGCTGCTGCTGTTGTTTCATCACGACTTCGTGTCCTTGGTTTTATATTTCCGCCGTCGTGTCAGCGCTGCGACGCAGCGCAATGTCACTCAGAGGCCGCGTTGCATCACGCTGCGTCACGGACGATGGAAGATTTTCTCAGGTGTCCTTCAACCCGGGGGGGTCAAGCGTTCGGCCCCTGGGTCCAAAATGACCCACCAGGGAAGCTGACGAAGCTGCAACTTCGCAGGGCCGTTTAACCTTGTGAACTCTTCCTAGTTGCAATACTTCTTTTGTCCACTAGGGCTGGAAATCATCCTGGTTTGACTTTATGGTTCGTCGATCGCTTCCTCGTTCAACCTCCAGACGTTTTTCATTGTTTTTTCTTGAATAACTTTGGATTCTTAAAGTATTTTGTTCTGCCATTTGTCCTCTGATTGCACGTCTACCACACAGGTGGTGAATTTAATCAAATTGCAGTTGAAACTATACGCGAGAACCAAAAGCTGCGAGTGTTTAACAAGTGTCGTTTCCATTCGAAGGCCCCAAAACAGCCTGACATTTAAATTCATATTCAGACGAGATGAAACGAGTCGCATAAAAAGACAAATGACAGCAGAACCTCGGGGTGGAGAAGAAATACTTTTGTTTCATTACCGCGTTTCAATTAATTCCTTCCGGGGACGGGCAATAAACGAAGAGCCCGATGAATAAAAGCTCCCTCATGAATGAGTCTTTTGTAAATCAGTCCCACGGAATCGGCGAAGCTTTAACGAGATCCGTGACGCGTCGTGGTGAAGTTGGGCGACGGAGCGTGCGGTGACCCTCAAGGGGCGGCGAGGAGGACGGCGACGACACCGCGTCACATTAACACGGCGGCTCTAACCCCGGCAACCCTCCATCATCTCGGCACGGCGGGGAATCGATTGGTGAGGAAAGTACATTTAATTTCCATCGCAGCGGGGCGGCCGTGCCCAGCTGTCCGCCCGACCCCCTTTTTTCCCCGGCTTAATGGAATATTCCGGAGAAATGCACACACACGCACACGCGCACAGACACACACACACTCCATAGGGAAATGCTGATTTGATGAGCTCCTGTCATGGAAATCACAGGGCAGTTATGCACTTGAGAGGGTTTTTTTCCATTAGAATTTGATTAATCTTTTGTGGGAACAGCAGACCTGCTGCATTCGCTGGCGTCACATAACGGGTTTTTCTACCTTTGCACATGAATAGATCCACTTTCCTCCCTGTGTGTGTGGTTTTTTCTTTGCAACATTGTGGCAATCAGGCGAGTAAACCGGAATAAACTGGAAAAAAGTGCAGCTAAACACAGAGTTTCATGATGCACCAGAAAGAGGTCGGTTCCTGTGGTTCTACTCGACCAGAACCCAACAGAAATACATCCACTTCTTCCTCTAACTAGTACTAATGTGTAGAAATACTAGAATGATCAGTT
>JASSRZ010000083.1:13233080-13249001 GCA_032164315.1 Malacoctenus gilli | reverse complement strand
CTTGCGCCCCCCCCCCGTCCCGCCCTCGCCTTTTCTATTCTGGATGGGAGGCTAAATTAGTGTGTAATTATAGTCGTCAGCTCTTGGCTGTGTTGCTCTAATGGATCAGAGAGCCTCTCTGTATACCTCGGTAACAGCCTGACAGAATCCAAATGAGAGACCGGCGGGGAGGAGGGGGGGGGGGGGGGGGCTCCAGCTCCCAAACTGCTAACTTGATTCTCCGCACACACCTTTTTGAAGAAGAGGTCACCGCAGCCACGGACTGGAAGTGGCAGGCTGCAAATGAGAGACGGCGAGATGACGCGTCAGATCGCTGTGACATTTCCAGGGATTGTCGTCGCCGCCGCCGCCGTTGTTGCCACAGCAGCTGTTGCTTCTACGCTGATGTTTGCAGGCGCCGCGCGTCGCGTAGCCTCAAATACCTCTGATGCTTCAAACCTTTTTCACTCGAGGTCCCACAAATTGCCTCTAATAAAGGCTGGAGAGCGCCGCCGTTGGTCTCCGGTTTGCCACTAATGTACAGCGAAGCCAAAACACCGTTTATGCAAAAGCAGAGTTGCGGTTTTCTTGGTTTCCGAGTGCTGCGTGCGTGCACGTGTTTTTTTCACATGTGTGCACGTGTTCTCACGCTCTCCTGCAACATTACCTTGGCGTGCATCGATTCCCTGCAGAATTACGATGCGTTTACTGAACCCAAGTGCTTCGAAACACATGCACACACGTGTACACGCACACCAACCGGTTTCCATCGTTTGCAGGATTATTGCACTGACTTACGTTCATTTTATGCACATTTATTACAGGTGCGAGCAGATTTACGGCGACCTCAGTCGGAGTTGAAGACCTGTTTCCTGAGAAGAAGTGCTTTTCTTGCCTCCATTAGAACAAGTCTGCATAAAATGAATGTGTAAACAGCATTTGTTCCCCGCAACAATCATAATAAATGCCCGCGCACCAACACACACACACACGTGCGAGCCTGTGTCTCCACACCTTGTGGGGACTCTGCATTGACTTGCGTTCGTTTTCTTTCGAGTCTCGGTGTTAACAGCGACTTAACTAACGCCTACACACACCTCAACATAATCACAACCCTCATCTAACGATCGGGACAAGCCGGTATGGGGAAATTTAATCATGCTCCTCGTGCAGACCTCCATTATTATCCCACCAAAGATAGCGCTCCCTCGCAGCGCGAGCGTGTGAACAGATTTCGGTCCCCACAATAGACAAAGTCGCGCACGCGCGCACGCACACACATACAGATGCTCATTATCTCCTCGGAGTTGTCCCCGTTTTCGCTCCTCTGGCGGCGGCGGCGGGGAGGTTTGTGAAATCTCTCCTGGAAGAGCGGCGGCGCCACAGAGGCCGATCCTGACCCAGATTCCGCCTCTCATGGTTTGAAGGTGGGACGAAGCGGCGCAGCTGCAGGTGGGGTAAACACAGCCTCTCAGATCCGCGTCCGTCAATTCAAACGCCGCCCCCCCCCCGCCCCCCGCCTCGGCGAGAAACGCAAGAGCTTCAGGAAGGTGTCGCCGTCGTCGACGTCGCGCCACACTCTGGTAATTTGATGTCGCCTTGTCTGGAAAATTGCGGGGATGGAGCCTAACAAGCTGCAGGTAATTGGGAAGAAAGCCTGCTGGTGGGAGCTGGCTCCGGCCTCGGGGGGGAGGGGAAAGGGGGGGGGGAGTGTAGAGACGCTGGTGAGGTAACGAGGAAGAGACGGGGACAAATTAAGGAGGCGTCCCGGGTTGGCGCGCGGCGATAAACTTTGGTTAAGGAGCGCGGACGAGGCGCCAAAGTGCATCAGGAGCTCGTTTCCAGGCGCCACTTATCTCGCGCTGGAAGATGTTTTAGGAGATATGACACCGCCGTCCCCGAGCTGCCCGATCTTCCGAGTCACTTTAGCGATACCGCAGAGATGAACGAGTGAGAAAAGAGTGGTTGGGGGGGGTAAGAGAAAAGAGCAGCGGCGGTACGATTCGCTTTTTCTCAAGCGAGGAAAAAAGTAGGTTGGAACTAACAATAGAGGAGACCGAAAAAAAAAGGCTCAGTGAGAGAAACACCGCTGATTATATCAGATCAAACAATGGAAGACCTAAAAAAAACAAAGCCTTCGCTCTCAGAACGCTGCGTTCAAGCTCATTTGGGTGAACCCTCGTTAAAACATCAGGTCGGGTTCGTCCGCTGGAAGCCTGCGGACCTCCAGCCGACGGAGACGCAGCGTTTGTCTCGCTGTTCTCAGCAGTTCGGCAACTGGAGCAGCTTCTGATGGAATAGTTAATGTGGGAGACTCCAAGAAAGGATCGCCGCAACGCAACACCGTGCCGCACGCTCCTGCCTGGTCTTTGCCCTTTGTTCCCTCCCCCGCCCCTCCTCCTCCTCCTCCCACGCCGTCTCCCGACGCAACACCCTCAAAGAGAAACGCGTGCGTGGAAACCGCAGCGGTGCGACGAATCGTACGAAGGTGCGATGAGGATTTAAAGAGCGAGAGGAAGGTGGATTCGAATTGAAAGACGGGGACGGGAGGAGCAGAGGGGGGAGATGTTGGGGGTCCACGGGAGCAGGAGTCGGGGTCATGATGAGTTATGTAGCCACGGAAACCATCTTCGACGCTCATTGTTCTCAGAAGGACGCCTCGCTCGCTCCGTCAGCGGCTGACAGGCAGGGCGCCGCAGCTCGGAGGGAGGAGATAAAAAGGAGCCGGAGTGACATTTGTTAATATGTAAACGATATTTTTAATTAGAGTCTGTGCAGGAGGGGGGGTGGGGGGGGGGTCCATTAGATCAGCACCCCCCCGTTTCTTGCTCGACGGCACTTCTACCACCCAATACGCACTTAATACTGCCAAGAAAACACGCTTTCAGACAAGTATGTGTATTTTTACATCCCTCGCTCGAAGTTTACATTTGTCGTCGCTTAAGAGCCTTTTCGGATCAGTTGAGCCTGTTGAAGTACTTTTGACGCACAATACTTCTTTTTTACATCATTTTAGGTAAGACCACCTCAAAATTTTAATCACCTGCTCCTTCTTTATTATCTTAGGGGAGATAATCTCGGACGGCCCCTCCAGAGCCTCCTGCAACGGTCCAGGAGATCCTTTTAAATGCTTCACGAACGTCGTCTAACGTCACAACTTTTGTTGTTTTCTACCAGTTTGAGGTACTTCCGAACTTGAAGTCTCGCTCCGTATCGCCGGTCTGCGCTGTCTGCTGCTACTGCTGCCTTTGTTATTAAAAACATCAGTCACACATTGTGTCTCTTTGTCCAATCTGAATATCGTCTGATTATCTGATTGTGGTTCTCTCTGCGAGACATCTGATTAGAGGCGACTCGGTTTTCTTTCATGTTTTCCCTTCTGAGGAAAAGTTCCCTCACCGGGACGTTTTTTCCATTTCGTGGCTTCATGCAGGGAACCGCCAGGCGGCGGCGGCGGCAGCGGCGGCCGGCAACCGGCCTCCACTTTCTTCTTTCTTCCGTGTAGCGAGATGATCATTTAGTATGTATCGACCGCGCAGGAAGACGCGGCGTCGTCTGCCGCTGCGGTCGTGCGAGATCTGCAGATTTGCATAGTAATGTCTTGCTCCAAATTGGTTTTCTCGGCGTGCTGGATGTACGCTGTGGGTGCTGCAGCGACGTGGCATCCTGACTGTATCACTGCAGTGCCATTATCTCCACCTTTCCACTCTCCGCTGCACCTTTTCTCTCCCCCGCCATTGGCTGCACGGCCGTTTAAGGGACGCTTGACTGGGAATTGTGCGTTTGACGCACACATTCGTTTTCCTTAATCAAGCTTTTAGGTCGGCAGCGCATCTTCCCTGCAGGTATAGGCTTCCCGGCGAGCTCGCTGGCACGCTCCGAGAGCGAGATCTGCGATTCTGGCCGGCCAAATATTTTCTCTCTGCGGCTTGTTGGGGATTAATCTTTCATTACGGGGATGGTATGAAATTTGTAAGGCGAGGCCAGCAGCAAATTCTACTACACAATAAATTCGACTGATGGAATAACAAACACAAAAAAAAGGATTTGATTCGAGGAAATGTCAAAAACCGCTCGGAAAAAACAGCAAAAATAAATATGGAGGCAGGTGTAAAAAGTGAACAGTGATATTATTCCTAAAATACAGCCAAGAGGAGCGACGTGGCTTCGCTTGCAGACTCCTGAGGTGCATTATTGATGGTGTTATTCTCCAGGTAAATCAATACGGTCTCGAAAAGAGCACTCGGTAGAGCGCAAACCTCCATCAAGACATGCAAGTTGAGGATCCAGCATTAGCATCAAGTAGAGAGACCGTCATTGTCATGACGAGCTTGTTAGCAGCAGAGCCTTCGTCACTTCCTGCTTCAACCTCTCTCTTAAAGGGCCACGCACGCCCCAAAAAGGCGCCACAGAAATGGCGTTTCTCAAAAATTCGGATCACCGTCTGAAATGTAGTCCGTTTTTTGGAGTTATTCTCAAACTGAGGGTGGAAATACAACCTCTCTCGGTGGAGGTACCAAAGAGATTCCACGTGTAATCACGCATAGCAGGAAACTTCGCGGCCCACAAACAAAGAAAAATACGGGGAAAAAAAGGCCACCAGCGTGACGCTTCTTCAATGACACAATTTTCCAGCCAGGTTCGAACAAAAGCGCCGTTGCCGCTTGTGATGTTTCATTTTTCTGTGGGGGCGAAACTTTCAAAGCCGAGCGCCAAGGTCCTTTTCTGTCGGCTAACTGCCCTGCCAGGAGCGAGCGGCGCCGAGCTCCCCCCCCCGCCCGCCCATCGCTCCAGCTCCCTCCACGTTTCCACGCACTTTCCTCGCCATTTCCCCGGCGCCCTCCGCCTAATTACGAGCCGGCCCCTCTTTTATGCTCCCCGAACCCTGAAAAAACAGCCGCTCGCACCAGTAAATACGTGTCGTGCGGCGCGATCAGCGTGCTGTTACCTTGGTGATTGTTGGCGCAGGAGCACCGCTGGTTCACATGAACAGAAGGGAAGAAAGAAAAGCGCGCTGCGAAGTCTCAAACTGAAGCAACAAACAGAAAAACAACCACAAGGAGAAAAAAAAACTGAAAGCAAGCTCCAAATATCATAATTTCTCTGTTCCTTGCTTCGTTCCTTTCAGAATAAAAGCACTTTGGTCGAAAAAGGAGTGCGAATTAGGCAATGGCGTGCTCTTATTTTGGTAAAATACCCACAAGGTTGGATGAAATGTCTTGTAATGTTCTGGTATCTCTGCTGGAGTCACAACATTTCCACCTGTAACGTCGAAGCTGAAGGGCAACGTCTTTTTTCTCCCGCCTCACGTTGGGATGGAGTGCAGGAAAGACTAAACGTCTCCTCTAAATCTCCGGCATCACCGCGGTTGGGAAGCACTTTATGGTTATGAGGAAGATTGAAGAGAGCTCGGAGGAGGAGGAGGAGGAGGAGGAGGGAGGAGGGAGGAGGGAGGAGGAGGAGGACTCTTGCAGGGAACTGGAAGCACGTTTTCAGTAAGTGCCCTCAGCTCTGCCAACCTGGCAACGCACTCCAGTTGCCATGTTTGGAAAAAGGTTGTGTGATCTCCCCTCTCACTCCAGCTCGCCTTCCCTTCCCCTCCGTCTCCCGCCCGCTGGAGATTCTCGCGCTCTCCAGCGAGAACCGAACCGCCGTTTCTGAGGATTTTCGGCGCGACAACGCACGAGTTCACGTGGGGAAAACGGCGTGAGAGAGAAACACGGAAATACGAAATTACACACGGATGATCTGCAACACCAAAAACAAACCAGTACCAACAACGAAAAGGCGTCTGACTAACAAATATCCCTTCAGTACTAAACAAACATTCACGTTTTGATTTAAGAAATACAAGAACTGCAAATTCGCAGCAACTCTTGCAGCTTTTGACCTGCAGGTTCGCGAGTAAAAGTGAGGAAAATGTTGCAATTCTCAGAAGATTTCTGCAGCTTTTAGCTTGTTTCTTACACTCACTCTCGTGCTTTAGCTACAGCACTGATCTCTCTGCTGCCCTCTGCAGGTCAGCTGCAGGTGTTTTTACTTCCAGCGTTAAACAATCAGCTATTTTTGGCGTTTGTGAGATCATCGACTCCTTTGAAGCTCCCCTCGTGAACGAGTGAGGAGCTCGGAGTAGAGCCGCCACGTCAAAGGAAGCGTCTCTTTCGCTCGTCTCCTCAGAGTTCGGAGCCTTCTCTCTGCGAGTTGCGTCCGGGAGTCGCGGGACGACACCAGACAGTCACGTGACGCTCTGGTACTTGTAGTACAACGTGTACCGGACACAGGAGAAGTACATCGTCTCCGAGCGAGGCGAGAAAACACAGATTCCTCGTCCCATTAACGGGGGGGAAGCAGATGCAGCGGCGTGTTTTGTGTTGGGCGTGATGTATTTATCTGCACCGACTCTTTTCACGGCTTTGTTTTCTGCCGAGGTTCGCTCGTAAATCATGCGGCTATAAAGAGATGCGGTGCACAGAGTTTTTTTTTTCCTCCTCCAACGCCGCCCCACTAAAAGAATATTTTGTGAGCGGAGAACATCTCTTTAGGGCAATTCGGAGCAGATCTGAAAATACCACCTCGCCAGAATCCTGCACGGCACGAACATAGGAAACGCATTACCTGAAGGCACTGCTGTGTGCAGCGCCGCTCTCATCTGGCACACACTCTCTAACCTCAGCACGTTGTGTTTTTCTGCACCTCCTGGATGCTTCAAAATAGACTCTTATTGACAAGAACGGCCCGAGAAAAACACACACACACACAACAGACCTGTTCTCTTTATTTTCCAGTGTTGAATTTGCAAGAATTTAGAGTAAAAATCGGAGGTCAGCTACGGAGAAACGATGCCGTTCGCTTCGTTGTTGCCCTCCGATGATCGTGAAATCTTTCACGGGTGTTTACGACAATTTTGTGTCAGAATAACTCGCAGAGGACTTCGCTCTCGCTCGTAACATCACGGTTTACGCCGACGGAAGAGATCACGAGTGACAGAACGAGACTGAATATTAAACTCTAATAGTTAATCATATGTTTGAGCTGCTCACACTTGATTAACTGTGTTGTTCTGGCGTTGCGGTGTCATCATGTGGTTTTGAACTTGGCGTCCGGCGCCCCCTTGGGGGGGGCCTTGAGGCTTCACCTGCTGTGTGTCTAAATTAGATTTTCACACTTTGAATAAAACCACAAAACCTGCAGTTTTCAAGGTCGTGGGTTGACTGACGATGCTTTTATTTTGAAAGCTGCTACTTTTGGGTGTCCTGGGGTTTTTTCCAGCCAATGTTTGGCTTCAATGCTGCCTTTTATTTTGAAAATAAAAGATATCTGTGACTTGACACTGAAGTTAAGAGTTAATCTTGTGAGTTTCGCTCTCAACGGAGGTTACTGGCCGATATTAACCAAGGACCGAGCGAAAGTTGCGACCCGACGGCGTCCGAGCGGCTGATGGTCGTTGGCGGCAGTTTCAGAAGGTGCGGCGGCTCGTAGACCCTCTGCCACGCCCACACGAGAAGGCGTGTCGAGCTTCAGCCGATGGAAAACCGACGCCGGAGTTGGAGATTCAGTTTTATTGACACGCATCGTTCCGGGCGTCAGCTGACGGGATCGTTGCATCGCTCTCGGGGGATATACTGCATCACCCGATCCGGACACATCCAAGCCGCCGATATCGGATCTGGAAGATCTCGGAAAATTACCAACGGCAGCGCCGGCCGCGTATTAATATCAAACGACAGCAGCTGTGTCCGTCTCTGCGCCTGTTGTCGTTGGTGTAAGACATTATTTTCCTGCAGATGACTACTGGAACGCACACACAAACACACAAACGCGTACACACACTCGCCTCTGAACAGGCTGCATGAATTATGTGTCCACGTTTTAATGGATGCACAGTCACAACAGCTGTTGCAGCTGCACGCTCCCTTTTTCTTGCTACATTAACATTTTCCTTCATGCCTGCAGGTTGTTTTGGGGCGTCTCTGTGGTTTGTCGGAGCGCCGTCGCCGTCGGATTCAGCGGCTGATCACCAACTTTTTGGCTCTTCTGCGTTAGGACACGCTAGAAACGACGCATTTCTCTCAATTGGAGGAAGTGAACGGCGAATTAAATCTCTCTCCTCGATTCTTCTTCTTCTTCTGCTTCTTCTTCTTCTTCTCCTTCTTCTCCTCCTCCTCCTCCTCCTGTCTTCTTCTTCTCCTCCTCCTCCTTCTCCTCCTGTCTTCTCCTTCTCCTCCTCCTCCTCCTCCTCCTCCTCCTCCTGTCTTCTTCTCCTCCTCCTCCTCCTCCTCCTCCTCTCTTCCTTCTCCTTCTCCTCCTCCTGTCTTTTTCTTCTCCTTCTCCTTCTTCTTCATTTTCTCCTCCTTCTCCTGTCTTCTTCTTCTTGTTCTTCTTCTTCTTGTTCTTCTCCTTCTCCTGTCTTCTTTTCTTCTTCTCCTCCTCCTCCTACTCCTCCTGTCTTCTTCTCCTCCTCCTCCTCTCTTCTCCTCCTCCTCCTCCTCCTCCTCCTCCTCCTCCTCCTCCTCCATTTGCTTGATTATTTGGGAGCGGGTCAGTGCCATCGCTCCTCCACATCCACGCCAGCCACTCTGCTTAATTGGCAGTCGCCCATGTTAACAATGCCCCCCCCCACAAATGAAAGGATTCTCCCATTCCCACAAGCGAAATCACCCATCAGCCCATTCTTCTGTCTGCGCACGTCGGAGCAGCTCGCTGCTGAATATTGACGATATTCGCGACTGCGGGTTAAGCTTCGGGGACGCCTGCATGATGCACACGCGGCATGTTTGGGGGATTTCTTCTCGCACAATGACTGGAGAGAAAAAGGAAGAGTTCAGACTCGCTTTCTACCAAGAGTCTTGATTTTTCTGCAGGCAGGGAGGTGCAGCCTCCACTCAGGGACCCACAGTCGCGCAGTTTCAACGGGGAACGCCAGCTTCCCGTCGTCCCAGTGGGAAAAAAAAGGACCCGGAGCACCAGAGACTTTCAGCACAGTTCGAGTGCAAAACAGGAAGCGGTGGAAGAGACAGTGCGATTCAGTGATGTCGGAAATACAGACGAAACACAGTTTGTCTGACACAATCGTGGGAAAGCGGCGTTTGTTCGAAAGGTCGGCGGGTTTCCGGGCTGCAGAAACGGAGCGACGGCAAAGTGGTCGTCAGGTCGGATAAATCAGGACCTGCTGGAGCAAACAGGAAGTGGACTTTAAGGCGTCCTGTTGAGGCAGAGACTCGTGGACCGAACGATCGGGCGCTAATCATAATTTACAGCTCTGACGATTCCAGATGGAGTTGATGTTTGTTTATGATACGTGTGCGACTTACTCGCAACTGCAGGAGCCACAACATCCAGGTTATGCTAATGGGGCGACTCCGAAACGGGAAACAATTTACACCCGCCGCCGCCGCCGTGGTGGTTTCTTTTGTTCCTGCGTTTGTTTTCACCTTCAGTGGCGTGTTTTCATCACTCCATCTCCGTCTCGATCCCTCTCGCTCTCTTCCACTCACTCACTCTCTCTCTCTGGCATGTTTATTTCATCGCGCCCTGCAGCATCTCAGAATAAATAAATTATACATTTCATTATGCGCTGATTTCAAAGCTCCTTTCAGGAAAGGGACTAAGCTCATTTGTCCCTGAGCTTCTGTTTATCCTAAACGACTGCATCAGACGGCATCACGAGCGTCTGGGAGCCCCGCCTGTCCGCGCTCATTTGTCATGTACCAGACCTAATTCCCATGAAGTTCACATCCCTCTTTCTAATATCGCCGCCTGGCACTGATCCGGGGATTAGATCCGGCGAGTCGACGGGGAGAATACGGAGGAAGGCGCGCGTACATCACGACGCGACGGATGCTCGTCAGGTCGAGGCTCACGCCTGAAGGAGGCGGAAACGTCACCCGATTCGTCGTTATTTCCTTTTTTCGTGTCGCTGAGTTCCTCGAATCTCTTCTGCGGTCACGCTCCTGCGTTTCGTTTTTTGGTCTGCTGCCGCGCCATGTTGGAAAACCACGTGCATCGGCCGCTGCTGACCGATTGACGTTAGTGATGTCGTGTCACTGGCAGCCTTCCCGCAGACGAGGCCGCTCGTGCCGGCGGACTTGGTTGAAAGCCGGCGGACTCCCCGAACGGGGAGGAATTTTCTCTCCTGCAAACGAGGGGAAAAACTCGCGTGTGCGCGACTGGCTTTCGATCACACAGAATCCATAATCCATAGGTGCACATATGGCGCTCTAAATCATGTAGATTCACACATGCCCGTTCATGTATGTGTCCATGTTGACACACAACACCAGGAGATGGCTTGGACACGCTCTCTCCGGCCCATATGGACCCTTACGGCCATCTGTCCCACCGCGGAGCGTGCCAGGCGCTGCTCATTGAGGCTCCGCTCCTCTCCTCCCTCCGGACCGCCCCCCTCCCCTCCCCCCCTCCCCCGCCCCCCCGTAGCAGGCCGCAGCCTCCGAGCCCTCCTCGCCTTACGAGCAGCGTCCCCGAAGAGCGACTCCCCGCGGAGCTGAAAGGCAAAAAGAACCAGCCGATATCGAGCTTCGACTGCCGATTATGACCTCGCGAAATGCTGAAGCATTAATCTGTGGAGCGGGTCGTCTCTCAAGCTGGTTGGTTCAGTCCCTGAAGTGCCCTTGAGCAAGACACCGAACACGCAGGTGAGCACCTGATTTTCAAATTCGAAGCTTAAAACACAACATACAACACGTTTTCTTCCTGGAACTCTCATGCGAGCGGTATTTAGGTCAACCAAGCGGAGTTCGACTGCAGCAAAACTGAGACGCTGAAGCAAATTGACACCGAAATCCAAACCAACCGTCTCACGTGTGATAAAAGTTGCAGAGGAACAATCGGCGTTTCCTCCCGTGCGATGCGTCGACGCTTCAAGAGACGATTATTTCGCTGTTGACGAGTTCTTTAAGCTCCGCTGAGCTCGTCTCGTGTCCCCTCGTTCGCTGATTGGTCCAGAGAAACAGAAGTTGGTACAAAAACAAGTGAGAGGGTTAATTTACAGGTCAGCCGGGACTAAAAGGTGCAGTCGGAGAAGAAGAGCATCAAACTCTTTCCGGATTATTCGTGTTTCCTGGAACTGGAGCCGCACTTTTGCCATCGATGACACGTCACCCACGGTTCCCGCTCCCTCTGCTCAGTCACGACCCCCGCTTTTAATTTTTCTCCCCGTCATCCTCCACGTATGTTCCCGTTTTCCCGCCGCCGCCGGTCTTCTGGTGATACATCTCAGGAAGCGCATGACTCACAGGCTGTGGATCAGAAGCCTCCAGGGGAGCCAGTCTGTTCGGGGAAGGCTGTTCCAGGGAGCTGATAGGCTCACCTTAAAGGTGTGATGCTATCCTCAGACATGTCACCTCACCCCCCCCCAAAAAAACCCGGCACCTTCCTCTCCGTCGGCGGTGGAAAAACAAGGCGGGAGAGAGACCGGGGTCGCTTTTGGAGTTATTTGTTCGCCGCCTCCCCTTTGATCACACGTCTCTTTCTTGTGTAAATTACAAAACAGACCGAAGTCCTTTGGGATGAAACAACGAGAGCGATCGTGATGGAGGAAGAGGAGCGAGCCGAGGAGGAGGAGGGAAGTTGTCGTACCGCCACTTCCTGGGACGTATTTTCACGATCTTGCTGACATAACGCCAAAAATACGGTTGCTTCCTCACCGACACGACTTGGCGTTTCAGACTTTCGCAACGAGAAACGACTCCATATGAAGTTACTCCTCCTCAAGTGGGTTAATGAGCATATAATTACCCAGTTGTGGGCTGTAATTACATTCGACGTGCTCGTCGTGTCGACGTCTGCAACTCAGCCACAAAAGATCCAGATGAAAGCGCCGGCGAAGACTCAAACGGGCCCGGAAGCGTCCCACCTTGGACCAGGTGCGCCAGGATCCCCGTGATGATCGACGAGCTCGACGGCGTGTTTGACAAAGACCCGCTTCCCCCAAACATCATCGGCGTTTCCTTAAAAGTCGTGCGGCGGGAGATTCCTCCCCCCAGCACGCCGCTGACCTCAAACAGGCATCAAAGATCAGGCTGAACCGTTTGAAGCTGCAGAAGCAGTGAGCGGAGCTGCCGCCGAGACTCCCCAACCCCTCCGCCTCCGCCTCCGCCGCCACCAGACGTCCGCTCCTTTCTGCTAGCGAGCGCCGCACGTCACTCAGAAGACACTTCAAAGGTTATTTTCACGGGAAACGTGAAAGTGGGGACCCGTAAAGGCGGCTGCCACCGAGCCACCGCCGCCGCTGCCGCAGCGTTACCTTGGGAAGAAAAGAGTCGTTTTAAGTCTCTCGTTAATGATTTCACTCTCTCATCAGCAGGAACTCAACCCACCGAGTTCGAGTGTGGCTCTCAGAAAGGGAAGATCCTCATCTTGAGTGCTTTAGCGTTTCGTGGTCAGGTTCCTTCGACTCGACTCTACACAGTTTCGGAGCGATTCTATCGAGTGATAGAAGTGATATCAAGTGAAGCGGCGTCACACAATCTTGTTATGAAGGACCTGAGCCGTGTAGAGTAGAGCTGAGTCTCGTCAAGCCACGCAGGCACAAAAACCATTCGAGAAAACTGGCGACACCGCGATCCGAACGGGCAGGACGTCCGCGTCGCTCTCAGCGCGCTCAGGTGCGCGCTCGATTGAAGTCCGCCTCGCAGTCCGGACCAAACGACGTTGGAAGGGAACAGAAGAACAGCGTGAGATGCGTTGGAATGGCGGCGTGTCTTTGTTGGCGTCGGCGATGAAGGAAGTCCTGCCAGTGTTTTGACTCCTTCATCTCGCTCACAAACCGTCGCGAGCTCTCAGCCGTTAAAAATACCCTCCGTGAGCGCTCTCCCGGGAGGGCATCGCGCTCGGCACTCGGCGCCGCCGCGCAAGTCGGGGGAACGTTGCGTGATGCGCCTCATACAAAAAAGGACACGCGTCCTGTCTGTAAGCATGAATTTTACACTCTGGGTGGAAATGCAAATGGAGACGGACGAGATGATGATTGTTTATCATCCGCCGCGCGAGCGAACGAGCCGTGAACGAAGCCTCCACGAGTACAGCATCATTAATGAATGCAGAGGCGCGATGGAGGGTCGTTTCCGCGCAGCAGAGGTGTTTCTAATCGATGTTTACGTGACTCTTTTCTTCTTCTTCGTCCTCTGACCGTTACAGTGCCACCACAGGCCTATTGTGGTACTACAGCGACAGGAACTTTGAGTTCTTGAGTCTTAAGCCAGCTGGGCTCGGCCTCCAAAGTTTCTGGCCTGAAAACTGGATGTTCACTAAACTATATTGTCAATTTCTGCTCTTTAACAGTGGATCTGGACTAGATTTCGCAGGCTCAAGGCCACGTAGCCGCATTTATTTCCCGGTCGCGTCCTTCAAAGAGGTACTTCGCCACACCTGCTCCTCAAGACAGCGAGTGGCGTCGCCTTGTCGAGTGTGTCGGATGCTAAATGACTCGCAGAGCGGCAGGCGGTCCTCTCAGCGGGCACTTAACTAGCCGGTCGCCAGACCAGCGAAGGGCGCCGTGGAGTGTCGTGTCAGCGGACACTGAACACGCTTTCAACACGACGTGATGTGCGACTGTCCGTCGTCGTGGGAGGCGACATGAGGTTACGCATCAAATCGATGCGCAGCCGCTAAACTCCTTCCGAAACCGTTTCCAGGAAGTCAACGGACTTCATCCGTTGCGAACGGTTCAGCTCATCGGATGTGTTTCGAAAAGCCGCATCCGTAAAGCTGAACGCCCCCCCGCCTGGTTTTAAGCCCCGCGAATCAGACGGGCGGTCTCGCCCCCAACGCTCCCTTTGAATTTCGACACTTTCCGTCTGTTAAAGTTGAAGGAAATTCGCAGAAAATGATTTCAAAAAGAACTCGTTACGTAACTTTTTCCTCTTCACGCGGTGCAGAACAGATACCGACGCATCGCGGCGAGAGAAAAGGGGGGGGCGACGGCGAGGAAAAGCGCGGTCCCGCCTGACCAGCAGGGACTGCGAGGCTGGAGGGGATGAAGGGAGCAGTGAGAACGGGGCTGAACAAATTCTCACACCGAAAAAAGAAAAGAAGAAGAAGACGACTTTGAAGAAGTGTTGTGCAGCACATAAGCCCGGACAATGCTGGAATAACTTTCAACACAATCCCTCGGCTCCCGCGGATGGTGCAGCCAAAGCTCCGGGTTTCAAGTCTGTGATCTCAGGCAAGATCACAGACCGCGGAGGTGCATCAGCCAGTCTGTGAGCAACCGAGAGCGAAAGACACACAAAACCACCAAACCGGGCAGAGAAAAGTCCTCCCTCCTCTTCCCGGTGCAGCTCGTCCGACACGACTCTCTGAATTAGCCGAGGAGTCGACACGATGCTGCGTTAGGGCGCGATTTAAGATGAAATACAGGACTGGATTGCAGGTTTTCTCATGCTTTTCCTTTCAAAGTAAGAGCTGAAGGTCTCTAAAAAATAAGAGTCTGGCACACAACGTGGCAGAGTGTGACGTTACTGTGAGTTTAGAGTTAAAAGTGGGAGTTTCACTCTTCGCTGTTTGAGAGCAGTTGCTGTGTTTTTGCAGCTTTGTTTTGGAGCTTTCTCACCAGAATCTACTCGACTCTACTCGGTTCTGTTCGCGACTCGTTGCCAGTAACGACCACTAGATCCTGAGAGAGCCAAATCTGGCCGAACAGCCTCTCATTCACTGATTTTTTCGTGCATACAAATGCTGTAACGCGAGTTTTCGTCCAGTTTTTACCACCCTACACGAATTGAAGTGAGACACAAAGGACATAAACCGCGTAGAGTCGAGTCGTTTGCAACAGGAACCAGCTGTCGAACGTCTTCCTTCTGGCGGCGGTCGCGGGACGTTCGCCAGCCGTCAGCGCTGCAGCGAGTCGCTACGGCGCCGCGGCAGGTGAAGGTACACGCCAGACATGTTCTGCACCCGGCGAAGAGTGACACATCAGCAAATCCCAGAGCCACTCAGTGACTGGAACCAGACACGCTTCCTATACAGTCGTGTTCAGACAAGCGGCTGCGCTTTGATACCTGTCGTAGCGCCGCATATCACAGGACGCGGAGCGAGTCGCGAGGAACTGGAGCAGCCGAGAGGAAACTGAAGCGAGAGAGAAACGCGGGACGATCAAATATTTATCAGCGCTATTTCTATATATGTTCGGGCATTTGCTCTCATTTTAATCCTCAAACATTCTTCTCTTTATACCAAAACAGAATCCTCATTTCTCAGTGCCTTTAAGTAGAAAGTAGCCGAGATGACGTGCAGCTCGTCAGCCACAGAGCCTCACCGCGGCTTTTTATTTACAATTAAGAAAATGTCGTAAAAAAAAAAAAAAAGAAAGACGACGACACGGCGCACTTTGAGGAATGGAAAATAATCAAACATTTATGGAGTCTAATGGGCCTCCAAGAGGAGCTGAACCGTGAGCATCTGGACGCGGCTGCAGCCCCGTTTGTCCTCGATTCAACTCGGCTGCAAACTTTCAGTCGCAAAGCTTCAATTTCTTTTAATATAAGTCGAGTTAAAAAAATAAAAGTAATGAAACAATCTTTTGAAAGAATACCAAAATATAAGTATAAAAAATTTATGGTGAATATTTAAGAAAGAGAAAGAAAATCTTTAAGCATTTTTAATGCAATCTTTGTAGAGAAAGATCATAAAAAATGTTTATTTTGAATTAATTTCTCCATTTTTTTCTCTTGGTAAAAAAAAATTTTTGAAAAGAAAAAAATCACAAAATTAAATAAAAATGATAAAATGAATTTTTAAAACAATGGGATTGTGATAAAAAAAATCAAATAAATAGAAATATGCAGCTGGGGATTTTCTCCATCAAATAGATGAGCAGAGAGGCAAAGGGTTAATCACAAATGATCGTATTAATCATGTGACTTCCCAGAAATAATGTGAATTACATTGATCCCTCATCCAATCATTGTTCTTTTCATTACTGCG
>JASSRZ010000083.1:13217132-13232980 GCA_032164315.1 Malacoctenus gilli | reverse complement strand
ATTAATCATGTGACTTCCCAGAAATAATGTGAATTACATTGATCCCTCATCCAATCATTGTTCTTTTCATTACTGCGGTGATGCGACAGGAGATAAAAACCAGTGTGCAGAGCGGGATTATGTCTATTTACATTTATTTATTTAATATCAGATCTTTTTTTAGCGTCAGGTGACGCAGAAGGTAATGAAATATGAAGGACACTTTGCGGTTTCGACGCGCACGCGAGGCCGAGGAAAGATGACGTCTGTGACGGCGCCCATGCAGCCCGCGTTCCTCCCCTCCAGCTGCAGTCGCGATGCATCTTTCATGAGGCCGGCCTAAAAAGCGAGACAGATAAACCTGTAAATAAATATAGAAGTAAGAAAATGAGTATAAATCACCTTCCCGCTTCTGGCCGTATAACTTTCGAGGCTCCGGCTGCGCCGAGCTTTGAAGTAAAGCGAACCAAAGTAGAAAAAAAATAAAAAGCCGTCCTCGTCCGCTCGATTTGTTTATTTGAGTGAGCTGCTGTTTGCAGTTTGCGGACAGGGGGATGAATATTAATGGTCCCGCCGGCAGGTCGAGCCTCAGACCGAAGTGCCGAATTGAATTTCGCCGGGTCGCGGCCCCGCCGACCGCCAGTCGATGCGGCGAAGCCCGGCGATCCGAGGCCGTTAGCCAAGTCTTGACGGGGGCTCCGGTTGTTTCCCTGTTTGGAGCCACTCTGATCCATCCCGGAGTATATAATTGGAAAATATCGATCCGCCAAATTGCTCCCGATAAATCGCTAATCGGATCATCTCCGCTCAACTCTCCCACACCCGCTAATTCACTTGATTCTGCTCGGGAAAAAACGTCCAACCGGCGATATTCCGGTTCTGCTCCGCCTAATGATTTTCACCCCCAAATTGAAGCGGCTCGGATTTAATCACGCGCATTAAAAAACGCCGGCTCGCTCTCCACCAAGGTGTCGGCATCTGGTTGATCCCAATCTGCGTAATGAAATTCCAAATCCCCTCTCGGCTAATGAGGGCGCGTTTACAGCTGAGCTTTATCACCGGGACACAGACACCCAACCCTCCGGGCACTTTCAAACCTCCGACGCGGAAGAACGGTTAAAAAAACCCACGCTGATCAATATTTGACGTGAGGAAACGAAGAAGTTGAGTCAAAGAGGACAAAAAAACCTCAGCGTAAACAACCGTATGCACTCAAACTCTGCGGGAATTAGCGTGAAGACTTGTTATTGTTAGTAAGGCTCCAGAACTTGTCGTTAAATTTACTTTGATGCCTTGAATTTAGGCAGTATGTTGGTTTTTTAAAGTGTTGACGACAGTTTCTTCCTTTTGAAGAAAGTAGATGATTTTCTTTGACGAATGAGGTTTTCTCTACATTAAATAGTCTGAAGTGGGCGGAGTTACATAAAGAGACAGGGGTGGGGGGCGGGGCATTATCCCTTGATCGTCACATTCCTAGAAATCATTACCTATATCACAAACCCTTAAAAGTACACGTGTACCGAGTGTTTGAGTCATTGTTTCCAACCATTGGATTCATGGGAAGTGGCATTTTATTTTGAAAACCCACCTTTTTTCTGCCTTTCTACAGTTTTTGACTCAGTTTTAGTTCGTTTTCATGTCCTTTTTCGACCTCAAATCAACTTTGGGAGAAACAGGATCGAAGACATGAGCTCCATGTTAAATATATGTAATAATAAACAGTATCCGATGCCCCTCATGTACCCCCCTCCTCCTGTGCTGATTCACAACAGTATATTGGGAGAAAAGGTCATTTATGGTCTCTTGTTCACATTTGCAGACTGTTTACATCATGCAAACACACAAACAATCGATGCACCGTCATCGTCTACGAGTTCAGCGCCAAACCCAGAAGAAAAACCTCCCTGCGAGGCGTTTTCAGTCAGTAACTCCTTCAAAAAACAACACTTGTTTACGTTGTGTAAACATCGTGTTACCGCCTGCATGAGTCACCAGCGTAATTAGCGTCGTATGTTTACGGCAGCACGCGATTCCAGAGAACTCAATCAGTCACAAATTAAACAATAATCGTGTTAAAGGCTACCTGATTAAGCGTGACACGGCGGGCGAACGCCGGCACGGCGGTGGCGGCGGCGGCGCCGTGCGCGATCGCTCTTAATAATGTATGCTCGCAGCCGCGGCGTCCTGAAAAATTGAACTGGGATTATAGACTCGTGTCTAATTGCCGCGCCTGCGACTCGCAAACAGAGATTCGTCATTGATTTCCGCCCACAGAGCGCCGCGCTCACAAAACACTCGCGCTCCGCAATTTGTCGCTGCAACAGGTACCGCCGAGAAGAGAAAGGCAAATATTTGCCAGGCGAGGTTGCAAAAACACGGCTGGCATTTGTCTTCTCCTCCCCCTGTCCGTTGAATAACCGGCGGTTCAATTAAAAAGCCTCGGCGGCGGGGGATCGCTTTGACGCGGCGAGCCTCCGATGTCGTAAATAAGAGGACCGCCGTCCAGGATGAACGACGACGGCTCCCTGAAGTCCAGTTTTTTCATTCAACGGAATAAATTGTTTGCGTAGCGTCTTCCGCGGCCCACAACTCCCCCGTTAATGGGGGGGTGGAGTGAGGCGCCGTATCCGGAGATAAACGACTCCTGATGTCGTCGGCAGTGATCATTTTGGGGGGAGTAACGCCTTAAAAAACCGACGTAACGACTGTAAATCACAGGTGAGGTCTCGTTGTACAGCTGAGGGATCGACGTGTTTTATGGGGGATTGATATCAGTTTTCTTCAGCGAGCAGATCGACGCCAGCGCGGGAGGAGGAGGAGGGGGAGGGGGGGGGGCGCGGGAAAACGAGTACCTGTGCGAACATTAAGCAGCGACGCCGGCGTCTGAATTTCCACGTCGTCTCTCATCGTACGGCCAGACGATGAATGAACCAGCTCGGGACGTCTCGGGTTCACACTTGTTGGCGTGAGCCGACACATCTGCGGCTCATCCGGCTTTCTTGCGAGCTCGCCGCCGCCGCCGCCCGACACCTCCACGCCGCCGAACATGTGTCTCTAAGCAACGGTGTGAGATGGAGGTGAACATGCGACATCAGACGCAAGTCTGCACCGGAAAAACGATGGAAACGCGTGGAAGAACGATCTGGTGAACATCCCTGCGCTTTTATTTTGAAGTTATTCACTCATTTATCTCAAGCATCATCTCCTTAAACTTGATATTTTCCTGTTTAGCGATATCAAATAACAGATGGTTAAACATGTCAAATCGGGGGTCCACAGGGTCTCTCTGAAGTTTTCGGGGGGTCTTGAAGGTAAAGATTGCCCTTACAAGTGCCACTTCCTGGTTTTCAGGAAGTGACGCTTGCAAGGAACTACTGCAGGCCTGGGAACATGTTGATGCTTTTATTCTGAAGGCTCGTTTTGACAGTTACTGGTGAGAATCACCTTGACCTCCAACCTCCAATATAATCTATTATAAAGTGTTTTTTTGACACAATAAATGAAAACTTGCTGAAGGCAAACGTGTTGCTGAACTTCCGAACTGTTTCACCGATTTCCACTCGCGCAGTCTGACTGAAATGGCGAGTAATTGATCGTATTTTGGGAAAATGGTGCTGCCGTTTTGAGTAATGTGCGCAGCGACGTGTCTGCGTGTTGAAAACTGAAAAAAAAAGGGAAGAGGAAGCGTTTTGATTGATGGCCGCACTGCTTCAATTACGACTGGAGCTCGACATCCCCTCTAAAGACGCCTCGCTATCGCGTCCCGCCTCATTTCCGCCACCTGAGCGCGAATCATGTATTACAGAAACACGTCAGCGCCGCTTCTCTGCAGCTAATCCGACGCGCTCGGATGACAAACACACGTGGCGTCTCACCCTCTGTTTGCTCTTTTTTTTTGGGAGGGGGGGGGTCTTTTTTTTCCACCCCCCCCCTTCCCCCTCCCTCCTTCACAGTGACTCATCTTTCCACAGACACATTTTCACACACCTCCAGCAGTCGCAGCTCACAGCCGAGGTGTCAAACTCCGCTTTATTTTCCTCCGCTGAAGTCGCGTCTTCCTCCGGTGTGAGAGGGAGCAACTTCCCAGTGAAGCCAGAAGAAGGAGGCATTACACACGGCGTGCAAACTGCCCCCCCCCCTCTCCCACAACCCCCCCAAAAATACCCACGAATTGTCAGTTAATGATGAAAATGAACGCAAATGACATGTTTGAATAAGGAGGCGGTCTTATTTATTTATAGCCTCTTCCCTATGTGGTTTATTTGTTTCGTGTGCAGGTGTGACGGAGAATAAAAGTCCCTCGTTTGAAGCGATTCTTCTGAAGTGTCGAGCGCGGCGTCCTCGCCGTCTCCGGCAGTCAAACGGAGGCGCGGGCGGTTTGCTGAAAACAGCAATCGCCGATCGAATTATACCGAAACGTGGAGCGAAAGTGGAGCAATTCTGATGAGAAACCGCTGGATTTAAAGGAGGAGCTGACCGGCGATGCTGATTGGGTAGAATCTTGGTTCTTATCAAGGGGCGGAGCCTCAAAGTTAGACCTCCGTCCTTTTGTTTCTTCACACTTACTTTGAAAGTACAGAAAGCGCCAATCAAAGCGTTGCGTTTCCTTCAAAATAAAATGCCATTAATGTGATCAAGTAATACATTTGAAAGTAATTTAAAGGCTGCAGAAGCTTCGCTCGCTTTCTTTTCAAAGTAAAAGCCTCTCTCAGCCTCCATTCGTCTTATTTACACCTCTTTGTTTTGGGAAATTTAAAAGATTAAATCTGTTCTTCAGGGAAAGTTTGGATGTAAAGATATAATTTTATTAGCGCATCGGGGTCCAATCAGAGGGTCCGAGCGGCCCCTTTATCATAACAGTAGGAATAACAAGGTGGTGCAGACGCCAGTTCTACAAAGTAAAGTAATAAAAGTGGATGTTTAGCGCTATTTCGCACACACTAAAAGACAAAACAGTAGAACACAGCAGAAACTGTTCCTGTAAGTGTTTTATTTTGAAGTATACGAACACTTTTCCCTTCGAGTGTGTTTTACATAATCTGGGGGCGGAGCTTAGAGTGTAGCGACCTGGTTCGGTCTTTTGCCCCGCCCCTTTTCTGACAGTTGGAGGAGAACGAGCAGCTCGCCGTCTGGCCGTGCTGGAGTCGAGCAGCCGAGCGCTCCCGTTGCTCCCTCACGCCGCGGCGTCTTCGAACCCCTCCAAAATAAAACCGCCCACATCCTAGCGCCGTAATTCCCGTTCGTACGCGTCACCGTTCCCCTTTTGAAGCCAGTGTAAACACTCCTGTGGAACATCGCTTCATCTCTTCTCGCTTCACGGCTTGCTGGAACCGTCAGACGCTGTCGGAGGATTAATCACTGATCCCGTTGTTCTTCATCTGCTCGTCTTCCTCGACTCTTTTTGTTTCACGCCACATTTTCAGTTCGGCGCCTTCGTCTCCGACAGCTTCTCTTTCATCCTTTTGTTGTTTTCTATGTAAAAATTCTTTTCTTTCACGCTGAATCAGGCAAATTAAGACAAGAAAAAAAGCGACGTGAAGCGAACTGAAGCTCCTTCACACCTGTTTCACCGATTCTGCTTCACTCACAGGTAATTACAGGCTCTAAATTTCCATAGATACCAGAAATTAAACTGATAAGACTTGAATTTAATCATCTTTTTGAAGGCAACAGGTAAACTTGGGCAGCTAAATTGCGAATTAACGCGGATGAATCAAGAGTTTAATACCTTAAAAGTGAAAATAATCTCGGTCTTGCATGATTGAAGTAAACGAGGCTGCGATTTGCACCAGTAGACCGGAAAAAACACGTAAAAAACCATTTCAAAACTCGACTTCGTCACCTCTCGGATCAAGAATTAAACTCTAATTAACCCCCAAACTCAAATCACGCACAGCCAAAAGGTGAATTTACTTTAATAATTAAATAAACAGCATGTACAAGTTGATGATGGTGTTTATATCTTCATACTTTTCAGCCCAATAAAGTTTAAAAGCAGGTTGTAAAATGTTTCATCTCGCAGTACCGAGAGACGAGACGGACGTTCTTGGCTCATTTTCTTCTAACTCGGGTGAATAAATCTAAATAAAACCCAATAAAAGATCACTGGAAGTGCTCCCGGCAGACCCCCTCTGGACAGGTGGTCTCCCTCCGGTAAACCGCGGCGGCCGGCAGGGTTGCACGTGAGGTCGTTCGGCGCTTCATCAATCTGCCACTTCCGCAATTTTTCGCCGAGCGACACGCCGAGATAAACGAAGTGCGATGGCGCCTCAATAAATGTTTACGGCGGGTCACATTGAGCGCTTCACGCTCCGCCGCGGCGCTGCTCATCAGGAGACGGGGCCGAGCGCCGCTGACCCGCCGCAACCCGGAGCATCCGCGGCGCTTCAGAGGACTGGATCACCGACTCGCCCCCCCCCATTCTCGTGTTTGATCCCCTCCTTCACGGTACTGCCAGGATGAAATTGGACAGCGTGTTAAAGGCTGTGGAAAAAAACGTGTGTGTGTGTGTGTGTGTGTGTGTGTGTGTGTGTGTGTGTGTCTCTCTCTCTGGTGGGCAGCTTATTTGGTATTATGAGGAGAGTTACACGAGTGGATCTGTATCTTTGCTTGGCCTCAATTGCTTTCTGCCACCGAAGCCCCCCTTCAGATGACCTCCAGCGTGTCTGCGGCTTCTCTGGTGGGATGACAGTGGCGCACAAACCCACCAGAGTCGCACCGCCGAGGGGGAAACGCCGAGAAAGCGAAGGACGATGGCGGCGAGGCATGTAGCTCGACGAAGGCTAAAACAAGATTGCTCAACAAGATCTGAAAAAGTCTTCGAAAATTCCTCCAGAAAAGGGAACAGAATTCAATCGTGGGAACTAAAAAGGCACTTTGAGTTGAAACAATAAGGTCACAAAGTCTCCGCGGACCAAAGCGCTCGTCTGGACACTCTTGTCAACTTTAATGACTCTGCAAACGGGCTCTGATGGATTTGGCCTGAAAATAGGGACGCTCAGAAATAAAACGGTGTTTCTGTCTCACAGGAAGTCCGTCAGCACTGAAACTTCATCCGTTTTTACCCATTTCGCCCTAATTTCCCACCGATAGCAGCATATTTCCACCTGTAATGATGTTTTTTTTTTCTTTTAAAGGCGAATTAGGCCCCACGATGTTCGCTTTTCGGCGTTAATTGTGGTGTGAATCTCTCAAATGAAGACACGTGTGAGTAAACGAGCAAAAAAAGTAGGATTACAACGTTCACTCAGGGTGACTTTTATATTGAAAACATGTCTCAGAGTCTCCGCCGGCGAGTTCGGAACTCCTCCGACAACAACAACGGCGGTCAGGTTTGTTGCGAGCCGTCACGCAGCGGAGAAACAAACACCTGACATTTGCAAATGATCGCCGGGGTCAAATCCATTTTCCTTCGTGGCTCCGCGGCGCGATTAACTCGCCAGCGGAGGAAGACGGCGAGATGATTGAGTCATGACTATTCAGCGCGCCGCCTCGAGCGAAGTCTCGACGCATCGCTGATCTCCGTTCGGACGGACGCGGAGCGACGCGGCTCTTCATTGATTCTCCGGCGGAGGGCCGCCGCGTGGAACCGAGGGGGGGCGGTCAGACCAGGCGTGCGGCGGCGGGGGCACGCCGACGGCACTACGTCCACCTTCTACAATCAGCGCGGCGACCACACGCGGGTCCCTCTGCGTGGGGACGCATGCGGGCGGGATTGTTAACGGTTGATTATCTTACACGGCACTCCGGAGGAAAACGCCGGCCGCAGCTCTGAAGGTCGTTTCACGACGGGCGAGGAGGAGGAGGTGCGGGGGAAGGGAAGGGGGGTGGGGGTGGGGTGGGGGGCTGTTAATCAAAACGTATTGCCTGATTTGCGCCTCCGCCACGACTCTCGGCGCCGCATTTCATCACGATCGCGAAGCTAATGACAGGAAACGCGAGACGCTTGACATTTACACGTCTCCAGCAAACAGTCGAAGCTGTTTGCGAGGGGGGGGGGCAAAATGGAGGCAAACTGTGGCATAAACACCCACTTTGGTGCTGATGCGCTCGCTTGACCTCGACACAGTTTACCGACATGTGTACTTGTAATATTCCTGCGTACTTTGGGGAATTTTGACGGAGATCCAGCGACGAATAAATCCTTTTTTTTAGAAGCCGGCAAAGTTTTCGCAGCTGCGACTCTCCGGCTTTGTTCCAGTAACTTTGTGGTAAGCTGCACTTTTCCGCACAGGTGAAAAGTAACAGAAGATTTGCAGGTTTGGAGTTTTGTGTCCGTTTTATCTACTCTAGAAACTCTATTTTCAAAGTTGCGGCAGAAAAAAATAGAGAAAAATGTAGAAATTGAAAGCTCAGTTGAGCTCGATGACGTCTGCGTTGATCGGAGGTGGATCGGTGTCAAAGAAGAAGCAAAGTGGCGAGAAATAAGAAACTAAACGATGTTTATAAAAGCTCAACAAAGAAAACAAACTCGCCACGGGAAAACGTCGCAGGTGGAGCAAGAAGAGCTGTTGGACGGACTCGGTTTTTGAGCACAGGAGGAAGCGGGGAGCTGACGAGACGCAGGTGGGAACAATGGAGGTTAACAAGCAGGTGAGGAGGAGGAGGAGGAGGAGGAGGAGGTGCAGGTGCAGGCTGATCCACACCTGGAGTTAAACTCTGAATATCACGCAATCAAACCAAGAATCAGAGTGATGAAGTTCAAAAACACGGATGAGAACATTACAGAGTTACTTAGCAACTCTAATTGCAGCTAATTGTCTCAAACCGATTTATTTTCGATCATTTTTGTGTGTTTTTTGCTTCATTTCTGCCACACTTTCCCGCGTATCTCTGTTAATATTAACCAAGTGATGTTGACAGTCGTCGTGTTGCAGCCTCGCTGATCTCGGAGTGGCCGATCGGATTGCGATCAGATCCAGGATCTGCCCAGCGGTGATGCACGTTTCATGCATGGCGACCTATAAAAAACAACCCGTATGAAAACGCCGGATAATTCATCGGAGAAGGAGCAGAGCTTCTGGAACGCTGTTCGGGAGCACCTGGAGCCACCAACTAATTTCCTTACACGGGAGCTTGAGTATTTTCCCCCTGCAAGGCGGTCGATGGCGGCGGCGGCGGCGAGCGCCGCAGCTAATGAGGTCCCACCAGAGCTGGCGTGATCAACATTAAGACGTAAAGCCAGCGCATTACGACGTCCTCCGAGGAGGAATCAGCGCTCCGCTCCGTCTTCATTCTTTCTCACGTCAGGCCTCCGCTGGTACCTCCTCCCTCCCTCCCTCCCTCCCTCCTCCTCCTCCTGCCCTCCTTTCTTTCTTCCGGTTCGCTCTTCATCAGCGGGCCGCGTTTAGCTCGCCGTGTCACCGCCGCACTCCGTCTTTGTCGCGGGATCCATTTGAAGTCGTTAGGCGCGGCGTGAATCCGCCGCATCTGGGTCAATTTTTTTGTCTGTCTGAAGATTAATTTTACATGAATCTATTTCCGGCGCCGCACCCCCCCTCCCACCCCACCCCACCCCACCCCAACTCGCTCCTGCGACGCGTGTATGAACACCTATTCATCACGGGGAAACGACGGCGCCGCCGCCCACCCCCACGCCGACACCGGGGGACGCAACAAGACGCCGTCCTTACTCGTCCGGAAAAAAGAGGCGAAAGGCATCGCGGTTATGATCCTCCAGGAGCGCCGGGATCTGCTGAGACGGAGGGGGGAAGCGGCCGATTTGGATGTGTAGATAATTAAATCCCGGCCTGTGAGAGGACTAATGATGAGCTTTTCTCAACGCTTATCGTTCTCATCCGAGAGAAAAAAAGAAAACCCAACCCGAGCGCCGACCGACCGCGAATCGCGCTGGCAGGTTTTTTTTTTTCCCCATCGCTCAGCAAGTTCGCTTCCCCGGGAGGAACTCCTTCCCCGTCTTGATATAACCCAGCGTGAACCCGACGCTCCGTCCCGGCGCCGCCGATAAAGACGGGCCAGCCAGAACCGTGGCCCTCCAATCAGACACTAATTATCCCAACATATGGCTCGCAGGCACTTTCTGACAGATCCTTTAAGACTGTAATGGGGGAGGACGGAGGGAGGGACGGAGGGAGGGACGGAGGGAGGGAGGGAGGGAGAACGGCGCCGAAGCTTGTCTTCATTATCTGCGGATAGTTTCTGAACAGCAGCGGCGAAACAAGCCGCAGACATGCCTTTTAAATGGTATTTGTTTCCCAGTCGAAAGGTCGCGTTCTGCGTCGTCTCTGCGCTCGTTCGCTCCACGTAGAACCAGATAAGAGAGATTTCGGTCCACTCCTCGCCATTTTACATCCAATTAGAGGAATTTTCCTGCTAGTTTACTCGCTGCTTCCGTTTTTTTTTAATGAACGGTTTCTGGATTACAGAATTTAGCGTGCGAAAAACACACGTTTCCGTCGGAGTTTGGCCCCCGGTAACAAGAGATTCAATCACACATAAATGGCTCTGCGACAGGCGGGGGAAGATCCAAAGATCCGGTGGCCCAAATACGTTGTCTTCTTCTGTGGTTCAGTGACGGATTACGGCTTCTTCCCCGCCGCCATCTCCACCTCAGGGAACGCCGCCGCTGCAATTTCCTCCCAACTTTTTTCTCTTTTTTTTCTCTTTCGTGAGATTGTTCTGAGTTTGGAAACACGATCGGGCCGGGTTATTTTTATCCGCCGCACATCGATCCCGGCGTTGCGAAGGGAAGGGGGGGCGCAACTCATGGTCGAGCGGTGATTCTGGGCCAGCTGATCAATAGCGGAGAATTACGTGATTCACGGAGAACTCGTCTGAGGGAACGCGTCTTCTTCCTCTTCCTCTCAGCTTTTCCAGGTCGCTCGTGTGTGAAAATCTTCGTAGTGAGGGGGCGTTTTTCCGACATGCGGCCCCCCCTCCTTCCCAAGTTTGGACTCTATCAGCTCTGTCTTCAGCTCACAGACACCAGATAGAAACATCGTCGCCTCGAGAATTGACTGTCTGTGAGCTCTGAGCAGCCAAAGCATCCCAGCGAAGCCAAACAGCGGAGGACACGCCCACTCTCACCAGCGTTTCCTTGGAAACCTGCAAATCTGTCATAGCAGAGCAGGCAAAGCCTCGGGCTCTGTAATGGAGTCCATTGTGCTAAAGATGAATGCTAACCGACGCTAATAAACCGTGAAAGATTACAAGGCTAATAAATTACGGAAATTTATAAAATTAAATGAATTATAAAATAAAATAAAAAATAATTAAAAAGTAAATTTAGAAATTTAATAATAATTTTAAATAAAAAATATTAAAAATGACAAATATAAAGATGAAATTAAGTTGAATTAAAAATTCAATTAAATCAAAAAATTGAAAATTGTATTAAAATTAAAAATAAAACATACAAAGATTAAATTATAATTGATGATTAATCACTAACAAATGATCGATGATCACAGGAACCAGTATAACAAGAAATTAAGACAAGGTGGGAACCCGTTTCAGGGGTGGGAACCTGTCGAGTTTGTACTCTGCTCTGTAGACTGGGATCAGCTGCAGCCCACTGTCACCAGAAGCTTCAGGTTTGGTCTCAAAGATGGACGGAAATCAACTCTAACTCTTTAATTTCCTGGAGTTTTTTGCGCAGTGATAAATCCTTCGGAGCTCATGTGGTCGTTTGTCCTCCTACATAAAACGGAGAGCCTGCGAAACGACACAGCTTCAAACTCCAGAGTGGGAAAAGAGATTAAAACATTTAAAAAACGGTGATTCGAGCGATTTATCGGGGCTCCGACTGCTGCAAGCGAGTCACATGGGGCGCCGTGTTAAACCTGGCGACAATTGGCCTTTCAGACATAATTGTGGGAGCGGCGGCGTGGCGGTTAATGGCAGTAATTCCTCCCGAAGGGAAATAATCACCGTCTCTTCAACACTGATTAACTTAAAAGATGTAACACGGGAGGGTTTTGTGTGTGTCGTGCAGGAAGGTGATTTATGGCGGCGACGCGACTGTGTGGACCCGCCGCCAAATGAAATGACATTTGCGCTTCGTCAGAGTTTGGAGGAGAACGTCGGCAAATGGGGCAAAAAATTTGGCTGGGAAAGAAAGAGGACTGAAACTTCACTCTATTTATGCATTTTTAATATTTAATCTTGTTTATTTTCCTTGTTATTTCTCATAAATCAACATTTTTATGCGGGTTTTGATTCCTCAGTTGTGATAATCGCTTGTAATGTGCTTGATAAACATCGAAGAATCTGCGTTAAATGTGGAGAATACTTTGGAGTTTGACTGTTTATTTCAAGAGGGATTAAAGCGACATCTTTGGAAAATGTGACCGCAAAAAGATTCAGACGTTTTGTTGCTTTTTTAGAGGTGAAGGGCAAAAAAAACAGACAGAATTACCTGGAAACTTTCCTCCAAAAAATCCATAAAAATAAAACACTTTTTGTTATTGGTAACTTGAAGTATTGTGGGATTGATTTCTTTAAAAAAAAAAAATCAACACAAATCTCACTTTCGGTATTTTTTTTAACAAGAGTCGTATCGACAGTGTGTGTGTGTGTTGAGGTCGAGTTAATGAACTTAGCAGGACACTTGGGTTCATTACGGCGCGGAAACAAACAACTTTGGACGATTTGCGGCCGGTAAGACGAGCGAATCAAACTCCACTCTGGTTCTGTATCCCTAGAAGGAGCCAAAGTACTCGTGTAACTCAGGAAGTTGGACCTTCATCGGCCGAAGATGTCGTGGCGAGGTCGTGGCGGGTACGCACACACGCAAGGCTCGATTGTGACGTGTGTGGCGGTTGCATCACTGGAAAAAAGCGGTGAAATGCAACCTGCAAGTGCTGCACGTTAACCCACCGTGTCAGGCGAGCGAAGGATTCGCTCTTTCCCAAAACTTCACCCCTCGAGTCGCGGCGTCGGGCTGAAAAGGAGACGACTGCGTGGGCTGGAATTGACTCCTGGACGGAGGCGAGCTCATAAATAAGCAATTTCCTCCCTGGCGATTGATAAACAGCGGCCCTACAGGAACGCCGCGGACCTGATTTCCAAGTGGGAAAAAAAAAAAAGCGTTGGCAAGTCGGCGTTAAACGGGGAGAAACTTCTTGACGGCTGAACGTGCGGGACGAGGGAAAGTTTCCCTCCTCCGCCGCAACACGGACGGCTTTCAGAAGTAACCTTCACAGAAGGTGAAGCCGGGCTATTACACTAATTACTGCCTCGCTGCTGTCAATTGGAGTATTCATTATGTCGTCTGCGGCGGGGGGAAAAAAGCCGGCGTGAGGCGCCGACCAGACAGGAGCAGAGGTGCCGCTGCATGTGTAATGAGAAACCCTGCGAGTAACTCGCATGAAAGCCAAAAACAAATCAGTCGGACTGACAAGCGTCGGATTCGCTCCGCTCGTCCGTCACAGCTCAGGTGCGCTCTGCGTGCCGAAGGGACGTCCGATAACGAGCGGCGGGGAACGTGGCGCCGATGCCGGCGCTACGAGAGCGAGATACCGCGGTCCTGTCCTAGATTCCTCACATCCTCATCTATATTTCTCCTTAATCTATCCTGATAAAACGAAAGGGAGAATTAATTTAACGCTGGAAGGGGGAGCGAGATAACGCCGAGTCGGTTGGTTTGGCGCTAAAAAAGAGAAAGAAAGAGAGACGCAGGAGACGAGGAAGGACTGGTTGAACAATGGAGAGGACGCCGTGTCGGGGACAAATGGCCAGAGGGAGAAAAATGAGTGGGAGATCAACGCGAGTCGATTGCGAGGAGGAGGAGGAGGAGGAGCGACGAAGAAGAGATTAGGGACGCTTTGGCCGCTCGATTGGTTCCAACTGCACCGTATCGATCCGTTCCGGTAGTTCCACTCGTGTGGAGCCGCCATGCCGCTGTCTCGCCATCTCTGGACGCGTCCACTTAGGGCCACTGGGCCGTTCTGCCCCTCGACGAACACGTTTCAGGTCAGGCTGTCAACCTGAAATCAATGAAAGTCAACAGTATTTGGGACATAATTTCACCGAGAGGTGCCACGTTTTCAAGAACTCAAACACCACTGAAAACCTACAACTTAAACTCGCTAAAAGTCACAAAAAGTTCAGTAACTTTTGTTGCAGAATTTCCCAGATTTTAGTATTTGATCTCCAGAAAGATTTCCTGCTGAAATAAGGTTTACATTTTTTTTAAAAAAGGGGTCAAAAGAACATAAACAAACAATAATATTCAAGTACAGTTGCTGCTCTGTTGACTGAGTTGTATTCTTTCACAAATAAAAGTACTGTAGAGGGTCGGATACTCCAGATAATCAATGCAAAGTTGGAAGTACTCAATAAAACGTGCAAACTTCAACTAAAAGGGTTCGAACCCACCGTGACGGACGCTTGCGGCTCATTATGCAGACAGAATCCTTCAAAATAAAAGCACTCAGCTCTTTATTTGACCTCTCTTCTCTCAAACGTCTCTCGTGGGCTTGCGTTCGTTGCAGCAAAGTGATCCAATCCCACAGCAGGAGCCCACCACACATTAGTGGTCCCATCGCTTAAGCCCCTCCCCTTTGGTACCACCTGAATCCCCTCCAAACGCTGGTTTACTGTGAAAGGAGGAAAGTTTGACTTTCCATGCGCTGTAATTGACCTTCCAGCGTCGGTCCCACGTGGAATTGAGCGTTTGAGGCTTCCTGTTCCTCTTGCCAGCGTTCGTAAACACATTAGAAGACATTTTCTTGCTTCGTTGTGTGTTGTTTTTTTGCCCGGCAGCAAATTGTTGTTTTGCCGTCTCCGAGAAGCCAAAACAACGGAGACGAGACGCAGGTACGCGCTGTCAGTTTCTGAAAATATGCATCGTTTTCTCACGTATAGTGAACTGAAACCTGTTTCTTGGGCCCCGTAATATAAATGAAAATCAGTTCTCGGCGCTGCCGCCGTGTTCTCGGCGCATTTTATCAGCTTTTCCACGTCTGCGGCGGCGCTTTGCAGTTGGGGAACGTAGACGAAAAACACCGGGTTTCAATAGGTAATTAAAGGCGACTCATTCATCAGCTGCATAAACAAGCAGGTATTTCAGACGAGGAGATTCATCATAATTACGCCGGGAATTTATGTGCGAGCAACACTTTTAGCCTTCAGCGCTGCGGGGGGAACAAATGGGCCTGCTGCCGCGAACAACGGGCGATGTGATGGGATTGTGAGCGAGAGAGAGAGCGAGAGAGCGAGAGAGCGAGAGAGAGAGAGAGAGAGAGAGAGAGAGAGAGAGAGAGAATAGCTGCTGGGGAGACAGCAGCTGATGCACGAGCTCTGCTCTCCTCCAGGAAATGAAAGTATTCAGTCATTCATAACTGAAGTTTCGCATGTTCCACTTTTGATTCCTGCAGCAGCACATTTCTCCTTCGCTCTATTTATGCAGCAGCCAACAGAAAACACGAGATTTAGAGCCGACGGAGGCTCGGCGCCGGTTTTTATTTGTCCTTTTTTTTTGCCGGATCAGCCGTTTTCCCCCCCCCTTCCTCCTCCCGATACAGTGAATTACAATCACACGCTCATCTGGGGAGGATTTAGGTTGATCAAGTTCCCTTGCTTGTATGATACAACGGCACCTTTTGACTTAAAAATCCACTGTAGATTTATAGATAATGGCCCTCTCTTAACCCCTCTGACATCACCGGCATGCAATCCCACAACAGGACGGGGTTCAGGCTGCAGTGGAGGGATCAGTGTGGGAGGGGGGGGGGAGGGGGGGGATGGGTGGGCAGGTGGGCGGGCACTGATGGGATGCAGCTGGATCATTGCGTGGCCCACAGCTCCCTCTCTCTCTCTCTCTCTCTCTCTCTCTCTCTCTCTCTCTCTCTCTCTCTCGCGCTCTGTCTCTCTCTCTCTCTCTGTCTCTCTCTCTCTCTCTCTCTCTC
>JASSRZ010000083.1:13195893-13208348 GCA_032164315.1 Malacoctenus gilli | reverse complement strand
GAATTAGCTTCTTGTTGCTAACATCCACTGGGCTAGCGGATATAGCGCACATGGACGTGACCAAGCTCCACTGCTAGACTAACACTGCCAAGTCGTAACTCCGGTCGACTTTCAAAAGAGAAATGTCACCAAACGGCACTCCATGCAGTAGCACTCGGGCGTCCCAAACAGAATGTCGGGTTGACAGTCTTCAGGCCCCAAAGCACTCCGTCCGAACTCGATTCCGTCTGCTCCGTCTCCCGTCAGAACACCTTGCACACATTCACTTCCTCATTCATACTGCCAATCACACACTTTAACCAATTACAAACTACAAGATACAATCTTACATATTTAGTACCCCCCACTTGTCCATGAACTCTTCAAACTAAAAGCTGAAGAATTCAACCATGAACTCTGGACTTATTTAAACATTTGAACCTATTCATTACTCGCTTTTTCAATCTTGTAAACGACCCACTGAACGTGCTTTCAGCAGGGCTACATTTTAATATTGAGCAGCATATTGCAGCATTTAAGGTGCCAGTGAGTAAACAATGCACCTAAATAACAGCTGCGTTGCATCCCGCACTGCAACGTCGATTAGTCTCTGTGCTAATTCCGTGAAGCCCTCTCCACACACCATTTCGAAAGGTCTGATGTCACTGCATACAGACCTTACTGCTAGTTTTTTAACAGTCTCTTAGACCGTTTCTCAATACCAGGTACGCTGATTGCAGACTCCCGAACTTCTGAAGCTCGGACTTGAAAACTTGGAAACTTCCCGAGAACGGGAGTTCGCAGTACGGTTTTTCTACAACTGGAACGGCAGCGTACTCGTGATGTCACTTCCTTGACTTTGGTGTCTGCCGCCGGTGATTATCCCAGAAATGTTTATTTTATGTTGTAAATTTTAATAAAAATAAAATATCTACATAAAAGAAGCGCCTTCCTCGTTTTTTTTAATTACTGCTTACAGTTGTGTGTTCGCTCCTCCGCCATCGGTTGCATTCTGGGATACATGGCTGTCCGAGTCCACACGAGTCACCATCCCACAGGTCTCTTTACAGATCTGTGTGTATAGACTAGATTGGTCCAGCCCCCTTTTCTGACGGCAGATTTGGCGGACATCTTAAAGCGGTCGACTGCCCAAACGCCGAGCGGCGTTACCAAGTGAAACAGCATGACATCAGGGCAGAATGCCTCAACATTGTGCAGCCTGCAATTGCAAAAACTGGCGAACTGTCGAATCCCCACAACAGGGAACAACCTTCCACAGGTTAGACACACACTGAGTTTACATTAGTTATTATGAATTATCCAGGGCAATGCATAAGTTACTTTGTATGTATCCAGCCTTTTTAAGGGCTTTTTAATGACTTTTTGGAAAAGGGACCACCTCTCCAAAAGCTGACGAAAACCCTGTACTCAGTGTGCATTTTAAACAAATTTCTACATCAGAGACTCGGAGGCTGTATATTTTGTATACAATGTTAATGCTTGAATTTCTACTAAACCATCATTTGAATGTATGTGATCCTTTGTGGTCTGACGAACCCCTTTTTTCATACTTATTTTTTCATATTTTAGGTAGTCATCAATATTACACTACTTAGGTTATGGCAACATGAATATATTTACCTTAAGAATTTGATTGTATCAGAGAGAAAATGGTCAGATGACAACCTCTAACAATGAAAAATATATGCATGTTTTCATATTTCAAATCAACATTACACTATACCAATTTCTTATCTCATTAAGGTGCATTTATTAACCTTTAAAACTGATAGTGTCCTTAGTCTACTGACAAACTATATTTATATTTCATAAGCCTAATCTTGTGGCCATGAAAACTGAAATTGATCAATAGACTGACAGGAATGTTAAAATTCCGCATGATAAAGTTTGCATTCCGATGGGCATCAGAGAAGGAAAACATACTTCGTGCAGAAATTTAACCCTGGTCTATAAATCATGAATATTATGTGGTAATAACTATGCCGGTACAACTTAAAAATAATCAAGAGGCATAAATATTTATTCACACGTGAATGTATTAATTTATTTACCCGAAAGCTTGCATTGTAATCCACAGTGAATAGTAAAGTCGCCGGCTTCAAGATGGCGCCGCCGTCGGACGTCAGGCCTACTGGGACTCAAAAGTGCCGTGTCCAGTATACTTATATAGGTCTGTGCGTCAACCTATTAATATCTATGCACCATCAGATGAATCCCCGGTAAAATGGGCGTAACAAGTTAACATCCGGGTATCTAACCGACTTGCCGAAATGCGAACTTTTAGCCGTTTCCTTGGGAAGTTTCCAAGTTTTCAAGTCCGAGCTTCAGAAGTTTGGGAGTCCGCACTCAGCGTACTTGGTATTGAGAAACGGCATTCATTTTGGAACAGGACTTGGGCCATGACTGATGACGTTTCACAAGTCCGGGAGAACGCAAGTGTAGACAAGAAAGGGTATGTCTTGCTTTCTTGGTGCTTTAAGTTCACCTTTTTTGTGAAGAACTGATCGATTTGCGGCAGCAGCATTTCCAGAGCAGCTCGTCTCCAAGTGTTTCTTTAACAATGAAGTTTCTAGTTTGAGGCTATCTTAAGACAACACTTTGCTGTACTTTTAACAGGCAGCGAACTTAATCTTTTCTTCATCTGTGACAGCAACGAAATGCTACCATGTTTAGACAAATTGTCGGCTAATTTGTACTCTTCGCTCTGTAGCTTTACTGTCAAGTCAGCCGTCATTTTTGTTGTTTTGCTAACCCGGAAATGGTAGCACGGCAATTGAACCGGAAATTGGGCGGTGCAAGCTGACTCATGTCACAGCCTTACAACCAGCGTACGACTTACGTTTTTATTTTATTGCATCTTTTTATTACTACATAAAAACGAAAGCCCCTAGGCAATCAGGACGCAGAACACGACAGGCGTTCATACGTTGTAAGAAAAAAAAATTGTCTTGGGGTTTACATAATTCACCCACCCTCAATTCAAGGGAGCAGGGTTCCGGGGAACAGTTATGTCCAGGGCACTTTTTGGAAGTTCAGTGTTGTAGTTAAACCCATAGACATTAATACGGATTAATGTTTATGGTAAAGCCCACAGACATATAAATGTCTATCGTTAAGCCGGGACTGGGGGAGTTGCCGCTCGGTTGCATGTGTTGGTATACATAAATAAATAATATCATTAAAACGGATTGCACTGTCTTTCGACACTCCGCCCGCGACTCCTTACGCACAACAAACCATCGAAAAAACAACAGGAAAAAATCGCGAAGCCGCTAAATGTTAACGGCGTTACAAGGATTGTACTCAAAAGAAGTTCTTAGATGTGTGGTTGCTGTGGATTGCTTGAAAGTGGTTATTTATATCTTATTTATTTTTGTAAAAAAGGAGGAAACTTCCCTCCCTCTCAAAGCAGTGGGTCAGTTTTACCAGATTATACAGATGCAGTTGTAAACTCATTGTTTTCATAGCCTCATATGTGAGTGAGGGTTTTTGACAAGAATACAGAGTAATATGTTAGTAGTTTTGTAAGGGTTTGCACATTTGTACATCAAATTACACTTAATGACGGAATTTAAACTACTGAGTATGTTTACAATATAGTATGTCTATTTGTGTGGTTCAAAAACAAAAGTTGGAAATTCATTACTCTCACCCCTTGATTTCATGCTGCTTTGGGGAAAATGCCTGTCAAATATTTTTGTCATACATTAAAATTTATAGGTGGCACATCATCCTGATGTTTGTAGATATATACCTTATTGCTGCCCGAGTGCCCGTGTAATAGATTATCCATTATCCAAGATATAATCACTTCACTTATTAAAAAGATGGAAGTCTACCACCTGTGCTATTTAATTATAATTTTGTATTCAATTTAAAACTACACCTGGGACAAATATACTTAAAAAATGTTTTTCCAGGCTACAAGCAGAAAAATGTCTGATTACATCTAACGCAATCAGACATCAGAAAGAAAGGCTTTCATTGTGTCTGTTAACATTTGCATTTTGTATTGTGTCAATAGAATTGTCGATATAATGAAAATATCATGCTTCTCGCAAAAATATGCGAAGGAAAAATCATTGAATTAGGGTCGATAGGCAACCTCCAGCAGCATTTTTCTACATATATAATGTAGATATTATTATCATTACTCGAGTTGCACTGTACCCACGGTACGCGGTCGAGCCGAATTGTAACGGTTCCTACTTCACGAGAATTTATACACAGTGGTACTACTGTGGATTACTACTACCGGTGGCTTTTGTTCATAACATTATTTGTTTCAGTCTAATTCTTAATTCACCAGTGCTATGTTTATTAAACTCCACACAACACTGTAAGTGACTAATAAGCATTCATAATTTGTACAAACAAACTGCAGTTCTTTAAAAGAATAATGAATAAAGGGCGCAGTATCGTGATACTACCCGGATGCATGATACTTTGTCTAGTACAGGACCATGGTTACTCATTTTGGTATTGTAACAACTCTGATCATTATTATTGTAAGAAGTCATGTATCTTCCTGAATGGACAGAAAACAAAGTGTTTATTGTGTTTGCTGAATTTTTTGGAACCTTTTTAAGTTGTTGTTTTTAGATATTCACATGTTCTCTGTTCTTGTCTTTTTTTTCTCAACAGACTTCGGAGCATTCACGGCGCTCCGCGGGATCCTCTTCCCTGCCATTTAGGAGCTCGAGGAGGAGGAGCTCATGGAGATTGGCTGGGACTCTGGCTATGAGATGGGTTCGGATGATGAGTACGGGGACCGGTCTCCGTCTCCGCCGTGGGCTCCCTTGGGATCACACCCGCTTGCTGTTGAGCCTCAGGAGCCCCCTGAGGTTAAACTTCAAGCAGCTAAAGTTGCCTGTGCTCCTGCACCTGTGGCTCTCAGTGGTGCTGCCAAGAGGAGCCGCGAGGAGAGCAAGGAGGATTCCGAGAACAGTGCGAAGAGGGTGAGGCTGGATTGGGACGGAGGTCCTGACGATGCCACGCCTTCGACCTCTGGCCTCAGCGTTTCCGCCCCCCCAGTTGGTGAGGAGGTCGCAGGCCCTGCGGCCTCCCAGTGCCTCATCACCTTCCCACCTGAGCCACTGACGTTCCGGTATCCTTTTTGGTCGTACGATAGCGACACAGATTAGAGCAGTCCTTTTCAGACCTAATTAGATCAGCACATTTTTATGATCACTGTTTGAATTTTCATTGTCACTGTTATTGTTATTTCCTTGCAGTCCTTTTCTTCCAGTCCATAAGTTTCGGTGTTCCTGTTTCGACTCAAGAGGCGGATGAAAGCTGCACCATGCAGAGGAGAGGGTAAACAACACCACAGACCTGCTTCTTCTCTCATCAACAGTGTGTAGTGTCGTCACACTGATGCAAACTTTATCTCCATATTGAAGACCCTTCTTGACCTGACGGAGGACCAGAAGAGCTGCTGCAGAGTGACTGCAGACAGCTGCACCACACGAAGGTAAGTCAAAGCAACACACCTCCACATGTCTCCTCCCACCAGACTCGATGTGCTCACTCTGTGGCACACTTTGTGTGTTTGTGCTCCTGCAACCAGTAAACAGGGACCCCACCAGCCAGGTTATATGGTCCTGCACCGTGCCTTGGACCCTGTGAGGACATGCCCCCCCCCCCGATGCCGCCACCAGCACAGCACTCTGCAGCCAACAGCCATGAAGAGCGTCCCCAGCATGCCCACTCTGATGAAGGTATCACAGAATTCTTCTACGATGGTGGTGGGTTCAGGAAGCTCCTCAATTGTGCAACCAGGGTTGTAGTCAAGTCAACCTTTGTGGAGTCCAAGTCCACGTCTAGATGAGATCAAGCGTAAGCCTTAAGACAGAAACAATATCGGAGTGTGATGTCTCCTTGTTTGTTTTAATGCTAACCTGCCTCAGTTGATCAGAAGCACTCAAGGACTGAGGATGAGCTCCACCTGGATTTCATTTGCTCTACTGGGAGGTGTGTTAGTGCTAGGTACAGAGTTTGGTTTCTTTCTGTTTTTTGAGTTCAGTTCCCTTGGTAGGTTTTAGGCAGTGGCTTCCATGTTGGGAATCCATTGTTTCCGGGCTGTAGTGTGGTGGTGACAGTAGTGGGTAGAGCAACTGGTCTCAGGAGCACATCCCAAGTTGCGGGGGGGGGTGTTGCCATTTAGTAGTTGCTTCACCAAGCTTGCAGGCTTTAGTGCATTGATACCCCCCCACAGTTCACTACTCGAAGACTAGGGTTGAGCTAGTTAGATAGCGGGGAATGGGATTCCAGGGTTGGCCCCTGTTCATTTGTTTGTGAAGCACACTGGTTTTTACCAGGTTTTTTACCAAGTCCAATGGGGGAGGAATTTATAAAGGCTCTTTGGCTAGCGTTGTTTGAGCAATATACTGAGAAGATCTTGTGAAAGATTGCTGAACTCTTTTCATTTGAAGTGAATATTAAAGCTGTGAAACAAAGTGTTAAAACGGCTTTAAAAGCAAGGCTTTTGGAAAAGAGAATCCTGTGGGAGGATCCGCCGGGTTAAACTTGGGGTGTCTTCTCTCTCAGGACCTTCTGGAACATTGTCTTTTGAGAGGCAGAAAGAGTTGCTGTTGCTTAAGCTGGACCATGAGAAGCAGTTGCAATAGCAGCAGGTTGAAAATATGTCTTATACTCATATTTCTGTTCAGATACGATATCACATGAAAATTGAATAAAAATGAAGTGGTCCTCTGAAGGGGGGGGGTGGTGGCGTGCTAAAAAAAACTAAAACTAAAACAGCAGCAGGTTTAAAGTATGTCCTAAACTCATATTTCTGTTAAAATATGATATCACATGAAACTTAAACAAGAATAAAGTTGTCCTCAGAAGAGGGGCGGGTGGTGGTGGCCCAAAAAAACCAAACAGCAGCAGAAGGTTGAGTGGAGGTGCTGAAACAAATAAATGAAAGGACAAAACTGGTACTGGAACAAGCAAATTAAATCTTATGACTGAGGGAAAGTTTTCGCTCACTGATCCTTAGCCAAGTGTTAATTTCATGTTGGGGATAATTTAAAGCTAGTTCCAAACTTCAAAGACAAGGATCCAAATCTGTTCTTTTCATTGTTTGAACGAGTGGCGAAGTCCTGTGAGTGGTCCCAAGTGTGCACTTTGTTGCTGCGATGCATCCTCATGGGCAGACAGTAGGCAATATCATATGGTTCAAGCTGCAGTTTTGAAAGCCTACAAGTTGGTTCCGGAAGCATACAGGCTATGGTTCAGGGACTACTGTAGGGGACATCTTCAGTCTCACACTGAATTTGTTAGTGACTTGGTGGTGCTGTTTAACTGGTAGTGCCATGCATCTGAAGCTGAGAGTTTTCAGGGCTTATATGATTTGGTTACTCATGAATGGAATTTAAAACCTGTGTGCCAAGTCAGGTGGCCACTTACACAAATGAAAGAAACGTTTGAACACCTCAGGAGGCAGCAGTGTTGGCAGATGAGTACATCTTGTCCCATAAAGGTGCATTTGGAGTCGCAACCGTTGCGGTGCACCTTAGTGGGGCAGGATGTGTTGGTAAAGCTTTGATGTCAAACCTGGAGTTAATTTATTTATTTTAATGTCTGCATTTATTCTTAAGTATTGACATCATAACTGAAGGTTTCAGTTTGTTGTAGAATAGATTGCACTTTTTTTTTTCTCCCATCCTAACTGTGACCATCACCTGCCATCACTGGCACCTGGCCCTGTTGCTGGGGGTTATCGTTTCGTGAAGTGGTGCACAATGAGGGCTGTGCAAGAGGGACAAGAGACAGAGGGAAGGTGGTAATGGTGGCAAAGGTGGGGTGGGGGGGGCTAATCGAAGAGTGAAATGATGAGCAGGTGCCAATCGTGCTGTGGGTCAGACAGTTTACATGCAGTGTGCAGCCCACATGACCCACCCCAAACATCCACCCATCTACCGGACATAACCATGATCCCCAACCGCTGGAGGGAGTCGCTCACCACCATCCGGGGGCTGACGGCGTAGCCATGGAGATAAACGGCACATGAGGTCCTCCGCCAGCCAGCCACCCATACCACCCTCGCCCCCGAGTTCCCTACCACCACGGCCACCCCAGGCTCGCACAACCCCTGGAACCCCCCAACCAGGACCCGAACTACCACAGCCAGAGAAGCCAAATGAGACACCAGATGGAGCCCCCAGCATGATCAACCAGCGCAGCAAGGGAGAGACCCAGAAGTAAATAGGCCCAGCAGCAGGGAAGATGAAAATTAAACCATGACTCACCTCATGCTGCCATCACCTTAATGCAGAGCGGCCATAGCAAGCCAGCGCCCGAACACCCAGGGACACCCCCATCGCCTCCCCCGGTAAGTGACGCACCGAAGCCCCCAGCCCTAGCTGAGGCTGCAGCAAATCCCTGACAGGGGAACACCTTATTACCATCCTCCGCCTAATAACAGTTTATATTGCTGGTGGAATATAGAAATACCTGTATAGCTACAGTTAGAATGTGTACTGACACAGAACAATGCTGTAACTGCTATGAATACTTTTAAGAACATTATTTAACATGATGAGGGCTCAGTTCTGCAAGGCAAGTTGCAAAGGAGCCAGATGAAGAGAGCAATTTCCATGTCCCCCCCAGAAGTTACTCTCTGAAATGTAACTTTTTGTTGCCCCCCCCCTCCCCCCCCAAAAAATGAAATTGGATTTCCACCCCTGTCTGTACTGGACAGTGACACGGGACGGAGGAGACTGATTGACATTGGCCTACAGTCCCTCAGCCAGTCAGGATGCAAGACACGATGTGCATGTGTTCATACGCTGAAAAACAATCTATATTTAAAAACTGCACTAAAAAAATCCATAAAGCAGAGAAAGGTGAACGGCATTATAGGGAGAGTTCACTTGACTGGAAAGAAGTTCTTAGATGTGTGGTTGAGAGGTGACATCGAACTGCTAAACTTCTTGACTGCTTGGACTGACAGCAAAGTTTGACTCCTTTTTAAATATTTAAATAAACACTGGATTGTTTTCAAAGTGGTCACTTGTTTTTTTTGTGAAAAGGGAGGAAACTTCCCTCCCTCTCGAGGTAGTGGGTCAGTTTTACCAGATTATGCAGATGCGGATGATTGTTTTCATAGCATCATATGTAGGTGAGTGTCCTTGACAAGAATACATAGTCATACATTTGTAGGGGTTAGCGTATTTGTACATCAAACTATACCTAATGACAGAATTCGAAGGACAGAGTATGTTTACTGTATAGTATGGTCATACATTTTCTGTATATTGCCAGATTATGTTGATCCTGGGGTCATGATGATGGGGCCCATGAATATTGTTGCCCAGGGTACGCCGAAGCCTTAATCTGGCCCTGCTTCAGAGGAGCATGGGAAATGTAGTCCAGTAGTTCTTCAGTGTAAAATTCTTTTTTGTATTTTAATGCAATAAATTGATGAGATATTTAGCTGAACTCCAGTTAGTTTATTATTAAGGGGGGCCATGCCAAAGGCAAGGCGCCCCTTACTACTATTGTGCTGACTTATTCCGTTTATTATAATAGTTCTCATTTTTCCGCCGACTTTTCGGCGCGCGATAAGTCCGTCGCGCAGCGACGTCGCTGCGCGACGGACTTGTCGCAAATTCGGCACGCAGGTGCGGCCCAATTGGGTGATGTGTGCTCGCGAGTTTCGTGAAAATACGTCATGGCGTTACCGCGGCAACGGCGAAAAAGCGGGATGTCGCACGCTTTTGCCACAATCGTCGTTGAAGTTTCCGTAAAAACGCAAAAATCCCAGATTCTGCTTCTCACTCTAACGATGACATCAATCACTCTAAATTTCAGGGGGAAAAGTGAAAAGACAAAAAACGCGAACTCCTCACATTCGGTTTGGCCATGACAAGTTATAGCTCAAAACGTAGCCTTCTTTCCTGTGATGTGACCGCGGTTGAGCTGGGCCTCACGGTTTTCGAGCTACAGGCCTCAGAGTCCAGACAGTCCCGTCCGGCTCCCATTGTAAAGTATAGGAGAAAAGGACAGATTTCCGACGAGCTCCCAAAATGCACATCATTTTAAAACTGCCATAAAAAATGAACTGTGGGGGGTAGCCAAAAAACAAAAACACTAGGTTGAGCTGCCGTCCCTCGTGCCACTCACGGTTCAAGGATTTTTCAGATAGCTGCTACGGTTCAATCGCAATCGTGAGGAGTTCGGGGTGAACGATTTGCTAAAATCTCACTTTTCTGCTTGGCAGTTGGTAACAGGTGCGCCAGATTTCTACGCACGCTCGCACACACCGGCTCGGGTCAGCCAATCAGAGGCCTCGCTGGCCTGTTTTTCATTGAATTCTAAAAAGTTTTCTTGTCGAAGGCGCAGCGTCAGATTGCTACCAAAATCGGCACACGTGTGCGGAACGATTGTGTGGACTCACGTATTACTTTTTTTGAAATTCGGTCATGGCGTTCCTGAGTAAACGGCAAAAAAGCAGGCGCTTTTTCCCCATTGAAATGAATGGGAAAGCTGACAAACAGGTAAAAAACCCAGGCCACTTTGAGGGTTAATCGCTCAGCCTCACGACCTCGCACAAACACCTTTCGAGGATCGACACGTTCACAAGACGTGCACCTCTCACATATTGAAGCCCCAAGTCCGGCTGCCGCACGGTTTGGCCACGACGGGCCACGGCCCATGGCCCCCCTTCAAAATTTCTTCAGAAATTTTTTGAGTCTAGTAATTATAATAATAATAATGATAATAATAATAATAATAATAATAATAATAATAATAATAATAATAATAATATAATAATAATAATAATAATAATAATAATAATAATAATAATAACAAAAGTTATTTTTTCTTAATAAAATGTATAAAATAAAATTGAAAAAAATTGAAAAATAAATAACTCAAACCTGATGTGTGGCGTGAAGGTCCACATAAATGTTAAAAAAAATGCACAGAAACTCCTTTACTGAAGGAGCAGACGAGCAAGATGTTCAATGATTAACATAGTTTTCCAAAGGAGAAAATAAACCCGTGATCATTTGAGGAGTGCAGCAATAAAACATGAATTAGGACTCTCCAGGAAAAACACACACAGACGATGCTTCCTGGTCCGCAAACACAGAGTCCCCCCCAAAACTATATGCTTTCTGAATTAAATAAGAGTTATAAAGGACTTCATAAGCACGCGCCTCATTCCAGTTCCTCCCATGCATAATTTAACGGCGGCCCAGAAGTTGGAGAAACAAATGATCAGGTCTGTGCGTCACGTCTGCCAGACGGCTCCCATCTGCGCTTCGACGGGTAACGTTACATCCGCGAGCGCGTGTCGGTGGAAGCCGGTGTGTCTGTGTTTCGAGGGCGGGAGGAGGAAGAGGAGCGCGAGCTGGAACATACTGCCAGTGAGCATGCACAGCTTGAGTATATTTTCACAGACCCCCCCCCCTCCCTCCCCCCTCCTCTTCTCCCCCCCTTAACAGGGGGAAGAGTCTGGATGCTGCCGGGCGTAAGTCGTGTCATTAAAAGTTTCGCAGGCACACTGGATAGCTGTCAGAGCCCATGCCAATTAGTGCCACTTTAGGTGTCAGTCTGGTAGGCAGGAGAGACGAAAGACTGGAAGGGGGGGGCGGGGGGGGGGGCTGAGAGGAGAGCCCTGCTGACTGAGCCTTCCTGCTCCACTGAGCGTCCTACAAAAGCTCCGGCTCGGCTTGATGCAAACACGAGCCGTTGTTTCATCCGAGCGGCGATTTCCATTTTTGTTCCCCTCCCTCTCTCGCTCTCTCGCTCACTCGCTCGCTGGTTTAAATCCATACGTCTGACCTCGAACCCAAACAAATCCTCGCTTCCTCGGCTTCGAAACGCCTCCCGCTTTCGCCATCAGCTTACGAAAGCTCCGCGTTTGATCCGAACGAAAGCCAAAAAACCACCATGAATAACTTGCGTTGGGACGACTTGTTTTTTTGCGTGTGTTGCGCCCTCTAGTGGCCGATGATGTTATGACACGAGCAAGAAAGAATGTTGAGAGATTTTTTCAAATATCCGACATACGAAGAAGCTTTTGATTTTGATTGTGGCAATTTGGTTCCAAAAAATGTGCACGTATTTTAACAGACGAGCTTCGATTCAGTGTCCGGCAAACATAAGATACAATAAAGCAGGAAGTGGAAGATTTGCTCGCTTGATGTGTCTCGAGCCAAAACAGAAACTTGTCTTCGGATGCAAAGTGAATTTGAAAAGTTAAAAGAGTGAATTTGCCTTCAGAGCTTCAGTGTTAAGCAGCTTTCTGTTCGTATTATCCTGAGTTTCCACTTTGGAAACGGTGACGACAGGCTCGCTTTCACCGAGTCGGTTGACACCCGCGACTTCAGGTCCTGTTTCTGTCGTTTAGCACATTCAGTCCTTTCTGTGTGTGTGTGTGTGTGTGTGTGTGTGTGTGTGTGTGTGTGTGTGTGTGTGTGTGTGTGTGTGTGTGTGTG
>JASSRZ010000083.1:13168959-13188400 GCA_032164315.1 Malacoctenus gilli | reverse complement strand
TATTATTCCCAAACTTCTTTTTACACCTTTTTCACCAACTCGGAAGCTTTTATTTGACTGGTACAGCCTGGGGAAAAAAAGACTTTTATTTTGAAAACCTGCAAGGCCAAAAGCGGGAACCCACCGCATCACTTCTTTGCTGTATCCTCATCATAAAAGCAATAAAGTCGACAGTGTTTCTGCCCAAAATAGGCCCCGAACCGGCTGCCGGGTGAGCGGAGGTTGACTCTCTAATGGGAGGAGGAGAAAAAAACTTTTAACAAGAAAGAGAGAGGAGGAGGAGAAGCTGGAGGTCGGCCGGCCGGCGTCGCGCGTATAAACCAATTATATCAAAACCAGCCGGCAATCTAATCCTGAGGCACTTTGCTGACGGCTGCCGCAGCGCCAGGCGGCTCCGTTACCAATCGGGGAAGTCTGAGCACGCCGGAGGTCGAAGAGGCGTTCAAGGTCCGACCGAAAACGTCCCCGCCGCTCCTCTGTGGTTAACGAGGGCGCGTTTGAATGGAAAATCAATGCGCTGCTTCGTGTCCATATTCCTACGGCACTGTTTACCACAAACAAAGCGCGGCGTCCTGTTCCGCCTCCTACTTCCCGTTGTCCGACATTGAAACCCGCAACCTTGACTCCGCCTGGCTTCATCTATTCCTTTATCTCGAATCATATCGCCGGGTTGGAGACGAGCGCCGCACGCCAACAGGTTCTCCGCCGTAGCTTGACGACGGAGGGGGGGAAAAAAGGAAAGAAGAAGAAGAGCGAATGCATTCGAATCACTGTGACGGAATAAAATGTACACCAGGAGGAAGGATTAAGCTGATCCGCACCAACAAGAAAATGTAATGATCACCGGCATGGAAATCAAATACGGAACAGAAATCCCTCTTTTTCTTTTTTTTTTTTCCTGCCTGCCCCCCTCAAGGCAGAAACACACACTCGGATACACATTTCACACACAACCATACACTACCGGCTTATTGGTTGCAACAATTATGGACTGTGGCACGGTGGTGAAGCTGCTTCTGCAGCCGTGCGAGAGGAAAAGCAGCAAATAAAAGCGAAAGAGAGCGAGCGAGCGAGCGAGAGAGAGAGAGAGAGAGAGAGAGAGAGAGAGAGAGAGAGAGAGTGAGCGAACGAGGCCATTTTGCTGCTGCTGCTGCCTGCTGGTCGTCTCTGCACTTTCGGCTCATCCTCCCCCAGACACGGTAGCCTTAATAACCTCTTAGATGCTATGTAACAGCTCCTCCCTGGAGAAATGGCTGCCAGTTCGCCTCGTGTGTGTGTGTTGGTGTGTGTGCGTGCGTGCGTGCGTGGGGGGGGGGTGGGCTGGAGAGGGGAAAAGGCCAGAGAATGTGCTCAGAGACGGAGAATATTGAAGCGGCCTCAGAACCGAGTTGCGACTGGTAAACGCCGGCCGTCGTCGGCCGTTCCGGGTTGATGCACGCATTGATCATGATGATACGGAGACGCGGCGCGGCCCAACTAATGCGCGCACTTCACCGCCACTTCTGACTGCACAAAGAGCAGCTTCACACCCCCTCTGGTACCTCTCAATAATGGACCGGCGCCCCTTAAGTGATCTCTAATGGAAGCTCTTAGCGGAGCAGAGACATTCATTCATATCCCGCGTTTCAGCCCCGCGATCCCGCCGCCGCAGAGAGAGATGCCGCCGCAGACGGGCTTTGGACTCTCCAGGGAATCGCCGCGGCCGGCCAGAGAATGAGGCCGCTCGTAATCCAGATTATATTGGGACCCCCCCCCCTCTCTCTCCCTCCCTTTCCCCCCCAATCCTAATCTTTATTAATCCAAAACAAGCAGTGTGTGTGGTTCAAGAACACGCCAGCGCCATATGCGATAGTGTCGACAAACACAGCTTCACGCAAGACGCGAGGAATCTGAACGGTGCTGACATTTGGGAGCGCTTTCCAATCGTGTTCATTCGTCGCCGCTCGCTCTGCCGATTCGTCCCGGTGACTCCAAAAAAACCCCACTCTGCCATTATGCAAACGCTTCTCCCGCCGCCGCCGCCGCTCCTGATGAAATTAATCAACGGCACTGAAAAGGAACGCGCGGGAAGGATTGTGACGCGCTGGAAAAACAGGGGAAGCCGGGAGCGCCCGTGGCTAATTGGCCACCTGCGCACAGACGCGCCGATCATCCCGCTGTCGTTTGCACAATTGTTTTCTCCATTAAGCGCGCGAGCAGCACGCCGCTCCAACCAAATGCCTCATAATGGCCAGAACCACAGCGGCTGTTAGGCCAACACGACCGCCGCCGCTCCGCCGCCGCCGCCACCGCCAATGTCACAGGAATACAAAATATCAGAACGGGAGACAGAAAGCGCATCAATATTTGATGCGCTTTACGACAACATCTGCTGTATGCCGTTGATGAAATATTCAGGAATACACACAGGGAGACGGAGGATACATGGCGGTTTGTCATGGTCTGGGTGCGCCATATTTTACAGTATATGTGCTGAGCTGTGGAACGGAGCATGAACACAGGGAAAAAGACCAGAGAAGAAGAAGGAGGAGGCGTGGAAAATCCTCCTGTGGCACAATAAATGGTGCGAGAACAGAAAGAAAAGCCGCCGACTGTCAGAGGCAATTTAGCCGCCGCGAGTTGGCATTTCATCCGCACTCTGTTGTGTCCATACATCATCCAGTCCGAGCATCTATCTTTCTATCCATCCGCCGATCCATTCATCAGGCTCCGCCCCTTCTTCGCCCACTTCCTGTCTCTCCTGCCTCCCCCTCCGTCTCCCTCAGCCTGTCCCCCTTCGTCTCCGTCCGCGGTGGAACGAACTGAAAGACCAAACCGCGATTGGTCAGTTTCAACACAACACCATCAGCCTGAGTTTTACTGTTCGGAAACACTTTTGTAGTACTTTAAAGGGGTAATACTAAAGTTTTCTGAGTTTCCAAGAATTGGTGAGTAAAATACTGTAGTTTAGTAGTCACATGAGCTCCAACATACACCTACGTTTGGTGCCAAAACTGACCAAGAAAACCTTCCAGTATCACAAGTACTATCTGTTTATTTTCATTCAAGGTTCGAAGAGTACTTTAACATTGTATTTACTCTGCTTTGTGTGTTCACACAATATGTGTTGACCTTGAAATACTTGTGGTTGATGCTCAGTATTGTCGGATAACTTTGTTTCCTGGAAAAAGTTGCCGTTTTCTGAGGTTTTTATCTCACTTCGACAGTAGAGTTGCTGAACGAGCTCACCAGGCTCCTCTGCTCTCTAGTCATAATCTGACGCTCCAGTTCAAAGTAAATACATCTTTGATTGATAATTCAACGGACTCCCACTAATTCACCTCCCACGCAAAGACGCTTTGAGCATTATTAAGGTTATCGTACTCTGTTCAATCAGAATTGAGAGGCTTGACTTCACTTTTCATGCTTTATTGGGGTCCCGCTGAGTTCTGGGTTGATCCTTTTGATTAGTTTGGTCTTTTGGGGGAAAAAAACAGTTTTGGGGCAAATTATTGATAAAAATCGCCTTGTTTTCAGTGTGAAAGTTGTTTTTTTGACTGCAAACCAACCAGGATGGGAGTCAAACGATGCTTAAGGTACAAGAACTCATCAGACGCTTCAGAAATCCTGGAAACCATCGTGTTGAAGGTGGTCAACTCGTCTTCGTTCCGTTCCTGTTTGTTCGTGTCGTACGTTCCGATATATCAGATTTTAGGTTTCTACCTTCTTCACTGGTGTTTGGATATTTCTATCTTTACTCGCCAGTATCATCGTTTGAACACCCTGTGGTGATGCGTTCAGGATTGCACAGGTTTACTCTTGATGTCGTCATCACTGGATGTTCCTTTATAAGCAGATTTTATTTGAAAGATTAATTCAGTTTCCTCCCGAAACTTTTGACACCTCGACTCGTTAAGCGTCGGTTTTTGGACTCCAGGGATTTTATTTAATGAATTATATTGCATGAAAATTGCAAAAAGGGGGTGAAAATAAAGAAATAAATGAGTGAATGGGAAGGCGAGGGGGGGACACGTCGTCGTACGTTTAGCCAGTTGACACATCCCGAGTTCAAAGAAGACAAAGGGAGAGTGGCGGCGGGAAGACGCCTCCATCCTCCCCTTCAACTCCCATAAATCTTTTAATCACGCCACCGACAGGAACGCCTCTTTTCTTCCCTCCATCTCCCTTGATATGTCACTATTTTCTGTTCCACTTCCCTTTCTTCTCCCGTATTTAACACCTCGCCTGTTCTCCTTCCTTCCCTCTCAAAGAGCCGATTCTTCCCCTCCCCCCTCTCCCTCTGTCTCTCTCTCTCCATTTGACAGCACTCTTGCATCCTCTTCACCACACCCTCCTCTGCCTCATCCCCCTTGTAGAGCCTTAATGAGTACACTGGCAAGGTCTGTAAATTATTCAATAACTGGGAGAAGAATCTCTGATTCTTGCTCCCCTCCCCCCTGCCTCCCCCCCTGCCTCCCCCCTCCTTCTTAGTCCAAAAATAGATTTTCTTATGTTGGCAGTGAATCATTCACGGCTATTAGAGATCGAGATGCTCATTGTTCAGTCTCCGTGGCGTTGGGAGCGCCACGTCTGACACCATCCTGTGAATTATCGGGACAATTATGATCCCATTATCTCCCGTTTGTTGGCAACGAGAGGATAAACATGTCGTTATAAGCCTTGGACACAGTAAATAAACCCTAAAGCATGTTTGTATTCATTGGAAATGGTGCTGATAAGCTGATCAACCTGAAAAAGGATGGAGAACTCATATTGTGGAGAAAAAGACTCCGATTGTTTGCGGTCGGGTCTGCTTGGTTCTGCAATCACAGTGGGACTTTTTTCATGTCAGATCAAAGGAAAGAAAAACTTACCGCACCACAACTTCGACAACAACGAGGGCTGAACGCAACGCATTCACCGCGGAAGCTATTGTGGTATTTCCAGCAGCAAATAACTCCCTTATAAAATGCATCAAGGCTTCCGGACGGCGGCAGGAATGCTTCCATTTCAATTATTCCCTCAGATCAGTCGATTACGGCTGGCTGAAAGGACGCTGCTGCCGCCGCCGCCGCCGCCGCATCTGAAGGCCGTCGGTTTGGCTGCCTTCAGACGAGATTCAGACTTCAATGGAGTCACCCAGAGTTTTTTAGGACTGAAGGCTGCCGTCCAAAACTGACTCCGGCCGCAAGTTGGACGTTATTTCCTGGGTTTCAATGGAGGCATTTATTCAGAGACGCATCACTCCGGGATTTATCTAAACTGAAGTAAACTGAGATCACAAGGAGGGCCTGGGGCCTATCTTTGTGACCTCTATCGCCCCTTCAAATGGGGTCTTGGACCCTACACTGGGAACCATTCGTGTACGTAGTAAAACGGTGTAATATCGCGTAAAAACAAGAGTAAAAACCCTTCAAAAAAGTCCCAGTGGGGCCTTTTGATGTGATGGGAATAAATCACTTTTATTCCCATTCCCACACAGTCGTACTCACTTTTTATTGCATTCTAATGTGGTCGGAGTTCATCGCCGTCTTCCAGTCGACGCAACGGCTCCATTTATAAGAAGCGAATCATCGCGCAGAGCGGCAACAGAAAATGCCTCCCAGAATTCAGAGTATTAAAGATCAGCGCCAGAACTGACATTTGTTGGGGCTCAGCGTTATCGTCGCGACCATCCGGCCGTTATTGTACACACACACACACACACAGATACGCATGTGCGCACACACACACACACATAGACAGACACACCTCCCCCAGAACAAAACACTCCATCATATGAGGTGTCAGAGGAAGATCAAGAGATGATGAAACGCCTTTGCGTGCTGTATAAGACACCACGCTTTTGATCAGATTCTCAACCCCCACCCAGCCTCCTCCTCCTCCTCGTTTCTCCTGCTGCTTCTCTCCTGTTTCTCAGCTGATGTGGAGGAAATGTGCCTCCCTGAAATGAAACAGAACAAACAAATGAGATCGGGTGTGCTGACCTCACTTTGTAATCCCCCCCCCCCATGAAATATGACTTCTAATGCAGGCACAGCGCGGAAATAGATCCACTCCTGTGTACACACACACTACAGTCCTGCCTTTTCTGCCGCGGCGCTTGCTGAGGGAGACGTTTTCTTTGGGAGAGCAGCAATTCAATAATTCAAGGGTAAAATGTGCGACCTGATTAATTAGCAGATATAACGAGTGCGCCGAAAACAGCAGATTGAGATGTGAAAGTTTGAAGGGGGAGCTGGCGTGCGATGAGCGAAGATAAACGACGTGAAGCACGAGGTGAAACAATTTTCTGTACTGTATCCTCCATTTTTCATGCCTACGCTCAGGTATTTGTGTAGATGCGTATTAATATTAGAGGTTAGTATCAAGGCAGCGCGATACGTCGCTGTCTCAATTGGATTTCTGCCTCAACTCATCTCGATCGTGCTGGTGGAGGATTTCTGTTGTTCCTCAAACAAGGTGCAAAGGAGTCGGTCAACAAGGTGTTGTTGGTTTTGTGGCTCGCGGGATTTGTCAGATGGTTTCAGTTTGGTTTGAGTATCTCAGCTGGTTCGAGTCGAATTTCCAGTCGACGACCAAAAAGGAAGTATTTTCTTTCGCTTTTGCTTTTCTTCACCTTGAAGTAGATGAGAAAACACTCTGTGGTTCCCATGTTGGAGCCTCCTGTAGAGCCCGAGAGATCTCTGACTTCAGGTTGTCAGAATTAAAAAGACACATTTCAAAGCAAAACTGAAGAAGACACGTTTTTGTGGCCTCCTGCTTTTGTTTCCATCAGTGTTTGGCTTCCGTGTAACGTTCGAGAAAATGACTGATTGAAGAAGACGTCCACAGTTTGTCTTCGAGGCAATTTTTGAGGGATGAACACGCGCTATAATATCAAAAATTAAAGAGAAAAAAAGCTTTTTCAGTTTCAGTCTCTTGTTGCCAGTTTGGTATTTATGTTACGCTGAATTTCTACTAGTCATTGGAGTCCTGCTCTGTATCTGGTGCTTTGTTTTATGTCTTCTGCTCACCAACGATGCCAGCTCATCGTTACTAAACGACCCCAACTCGCTACTCGATAACGACGACGCCTCAGAGCTCCCTGGCGCCACCTACAGGTTCGCTGCCATGGCTATGAGTTCGTCGCCCGACGATGCTGCTCTGAGCTTCTCAAGGCGTCTTGGACTCCGCCCATCGCGACACTTCCTGTTTCGCTGCCCTCGGAGGCTTTGCAGATCTCGCCATCATCCTTTTTGGTTCCAATCTTGGGCTTTTTGCTCCATCTTCTCTCTGGACTCTGTTTTGAAGAGCTGGAGTCAAAACAACCCAGATTCCAAGTTCATTCCCTGTTGTACTTTTTGCTTCTCTCACCTGTGAGTCACAGTAAAACCCATCAGAAGCTGTCAAAGGTGAGAGACCAACATGTTCCAGGTCCCCTTTCCCTCCTTCAGGGGGGGAAGGTCACAGTCAAACAACACGCATCTTGCGGTAATCCCGTTCCGTCCTGATTGGTGTAATCTCTTCTATCGTAATGATGCGTCCAATCTGTGGCGGAACTGGGTCACTGAATCACTCACTCGGGAAGATCTCGACCTAATTTTTCCCCGATTTTGGACCATTGTCGGTTCCCCGACCGTTCTCGTCGAATGTGGCAGAACATCTCAGGGAAACGTCGCGCCCACCTGCCTGGCGTCGCCTCGAAACATTCAGGAAACTGAATGGAGCTGAACTGGAAGATTAACGCTTCGTTATGAAACTCCGACATCGGACTGTCGAAGCAGGTTGGATAATCTCGCAGTTCGGAGGGACAGATGTGAAGTTTATTTCTCATAAGTGACCAATTCTAATAAAACCGACAATGCATGCGGGATTTGTGCTATTTTTTTTAAGGCCATTGTTAATCCGACCACATTCACGTCGTTGTGATGGAGCACATCAGCTGTGGTTTGAATAATAAATGACTCCAAGGATAAATATATATTTATAACGTCAAACTATGAATATTTAGTACTATTCATGGGAGAGAAAAAAAGACCCTCAACAGACTATTTGACGGATGTTCAATAAATGATACCTGAGAGTGTTTTTATCATTTAGATGGCTCCTTTTAAAATATGCAAATAGTTTAAAATTTGAACCGTTTGGCAAGCTTCAAGCTGAAATATGAATGAACGCATCCAGTGAAAAATGAACGCTGCTCCATCTGTTGATCAAAACAAGTCGCTTCTGTGGTGCCGTGATTTACTATCAACTATAATCGTCTCGAAAACAAACATTCAGAACTTTGTTGGAGTTGGTTCATGTTTGAGTTAAATGTGCAACGTCTTCACTGCGAGGTTTCCAAGCCGCTGTCCCCCAGAGGACACGGACGAATCAGTCGAGCCGGTCATGTCCTAGACTCCTCTTTTTTTTTTTTTACTCCTTTTCTGGGTAAAGAAACAGACACGTTCCCTTTTTCCCCGGCACTGAAAACATGACCTTGTCTCTCCGCCGCTCTCTGTTTGCCGCCTGCTTTGTGTGTATATCATTATGCCGTTCCAGGTCCCCGAGTCGGAAATCCACGCCCTGATGTCGGCGCTGACAAGGATACGACTCCACAGAGGAGGAAAAAAAAACCAGCAAAAGCCTGAAAAAAGTGACTTTCTTTCATCAGCTTGTTGTGAAAATATCAAATCGTCACTTCAAAAAGCGGCAAAAAAAAAACTGCGTCTCTTTTTGTGGCGCCATTCAGACAATCCGCGACCGGCTATCGCGTCAGGAATCTCATTCAGCTCAGGCAATTTAGATTATTCGCGTCCTTTTTATTAGGAATTTGCATACCAGAGCGGCGCTGATGGCTTTTAATGGGAAGCTGAAATGTAGATTTCAGGATTCATGCGTTGCTGATAAAAGAGGAGCCAATGAAAGAGGGAAATGAAGCAAAGACAGAAAATGATCCGGGTTCGACTTTGTGTGACCCTGACAGAGACCAAAAAAAAGTACATTTGTCTTTATACTCATTTCATCAGCCAGTGAACAGACGAGAATAATACATCTTTCTCGGCTCATGTATCATTTTTAGGCAGTCGTTCGCGCGCATGTGTGCTGTTAAACAGCTTAAATATGAGTTGATTTAGTTTGCCTCGAGGAAGGGAAGTGTTCTGTTTTCCATCGTTGATTTGATAAAACATTACAGCGAAGACAAACAAACTCTCTGCAGAATCAAATAAATCGAGTCTTTTCCCAGATTTGATCTCCATTGTATAAATCATCGTAATTGAGTGTTTCTTTAATGAGCAGGTCTCATCAACAGTCAGAGCTTCAGGCCCTACTTGGGCTCCTCCGGGGGGGTTGGCAGACCCCAAGTTCAGACACAAAGCGTTGCAGCGTTCGTAGGAAGTAGGAAACTAAACAGTTTCGTGCATCTCATCACTTCGCTTTCATGCCCCAAGTCCCTCGAGGTGCGACTCACTTCTCACATATCAGTTTCTTTCCAGAGCAAAACCTGGTAATGGAGGAGCGAAGCAGCACACCAGAGCTCGTTCCTGGCCGGATATGATGGTGATAAAACTGTTTATTATGGTCACTTTTCTCCCCTGTTGTAAACTCGACACTTTCTTTTTCTTCTGCTGACAGCAAGCGTCTGTTTCTTGGCTTTTTTTTTGGGGGGGGGGCTACTGAAAACGTGGGAAGGTTGGTGGAAAAACAGCTTCAGTTAGGAAGTCATACAGTAATTAGGCGCCGGAGCAACACGCCGAGGAGACAGCGCGAGAGAGCAACGGTTAGATGTTAGCACGATGTCAAATTGTATCATGCAAAGCAGTTCCCAAAAGGGTAATTTGTTGTTTCGGAATACGTAACAAGTTTCTTTAAATAATGAACTGTTTATACCAAGAGAGGAGCCGGCGGATGAAAATAGGCCTGTTTAATCACCAGGTGCTTCAGGTGGTGACGTCGTGTTTTGGGCGGGGGTGGTGGGGTTCGAGTCATAAGCTCCGTTTCTGGCAGAGCACATCGCTTGAAGAGCAACCTGCAGCCGAAACGGCGACTCCGAGGGTCGTGGACTCTATATATGTTGGATTTTAGTGTGAGGTACTTGGAAAAGAGGTCAGTTTTGGCCATGGGGGGTCCCGCAGATGTGTCAGTCTGCACCACGGCGGTCGATTGGTGAGAGTTATGAGTGTCAAAGGCCATTACTCTTACTCTTACTCAAAAGCCCCAAAAACAGACAGCTTGAAAACAAAACCCAAACAGGGCAGAAGGACAAAACAAAAAGGCACAAGCAGGAAGTTGAAACAGATGATTCAGCAAAGGGAAGACTGAGTTTTTAAACGATGAGACTGATGAGACACAGGTGGGAGCTATCAGGGAAACCGAGCATGAACATGAATCGACTGAAAACCTCAAAAAAAGACTTCAAAATGCATAAAAAACAACATATAACAAAACAAATACAGAGCCTGAACAGCATCAGTCAGATCTACTTATGAAGACAAACAAAGTAACCTTGAACTCAAGAAAAATCCAATCTCTCCACTGGATACTCGCTCTACAAGGTATCCTGCGTGTACTCTGATAGCTGTAATTTCAAGAGGAAACAAACAAGGTTGATTTCTGGGACGATCGCGCTGATTAAAAGTAACCTCGCATCGACTCCCGCCATCCGCTTTTTCCCTCTTACACGCAGGTCAGGGCCGCGGCGGCTGACAGCGAGCGGCAGGTCGGTCCCGTAACTCGACTTAATTAAACGGGAAAACAAAGTGCACCAGCCGAGAGGCGGAGCGGAGGCACGGGACGCGGCGCATATCGGCGTTTAACCCAGGAAAACAAGAAACACTGTGATCCATTTTCTAAAAGAAACGTGTAAATTAAAAGTGAAATCCTCATTGTTGTGGTGACATGTGGGGCGGATGTAACCGTGGGCGCGGCGTGATATACTGTTTGTGTGCATGTGGCATCTGAATCTCCTGGTTCCATAGAGAACATAAGCAATCAGATGGCGAGGGAGCTGGAAATCCTCCCCTCGTAATCTGAAGCCAAGAACCAAAGCTGAAATCATTTCAGACCAATGGGACATTTGGGATTAACTAAACACAAAGGACTGGCTTGGCTTCTCGCTTTTTTTCTCTGCTCCCGTTCCCTTTCGCCTGTCTTCCAGCCATGTTCGGTTTGTGTGAGCGCCAGCCATTGAGCGGCCGCCTGCCAGATCGGGCTTCGCGGGCCAACGGAGGCACAACTCAGCAGTTTGCCCCAGTGATTTTTGGGGCAAGGCGGGTCCCTCCCGGCGCTTTCTGGGAGTTCTGCCTCAGCAAAGTGAATTCCTAGCGAGCCGGCAGCGAGGAGGACGTCTCCGCGGTTCCACTGCCGCAATAAGACGCTCGCTGCCTTTTAATCGTTGGCTTCCTTCGCAGTAAAACACTGGCTGCTGAATGTGTTGTTTTTAATTAAATCTCACCCTTTCACACCCTGCTCATTTATCTGATGCAAACAAACAGGAGTCAGTCTAAATGTATTAAATTGAATGGAACTTCTAATTGAACAACATGTAAACTATTGTGTTCTTTCAATTTAACTTACTTTAATTTAAAAGAAAACGTATTCATTTAAATATAAATTAACATTTGAAAAATGAAAGCAATAGATTGAGACAAAAAAAAGTGTAATGATAAGGATAAAATAAGTAAAATTAAATTAAATAACAAAATTTCAGGCAAGGGCGAATCTGGGCGGGCCAGATGGGGGGGGGCGGACCATTGCCACCCTGACAGCAAGCTTATGCTCCCTTGTGGACCGCCTGCAAGAGGAAATATGGAGTTTTTGTTGCGACATTTTTTTTTTTAATTAACGCGCGATGCGGAACTACAGTTTGGTCAAACGTTCTCGTCGGACCGAATACAAGAACGCACCACAGGTGGGTGGCGGTTTTTTTCAGAGACGACATTACGGTGGAAGGCCGACTGGTGGATTATCGTATTGAGTGTCACGTCAATCGCAAGAAACAAGGAGACGTAGGTAAGAAAGTACATATGTAGTACTAAAAAACGGGACAAATACTCTTCAATGTTGTCAATGAACTATGAAAACTGTGAGATGAACATTTTACATGTTATATGTTGAAATATTGAAAAAACGAATGTATCTAAAACAGCCTTAACTGAGTCGCTGCTGTTATTTTGTTCGGGTTGATAGAGGAAATTTGGAAGTACCTGAAGGTTGTTTTTTGTGTTTTCTTATAACAGAGCAGCCCCCCCCCTGCCCACCCCACCAATGGTGGCCTTGAACCCCCTCTGATTTCAGGTAAATATCAGGAGTACACGAGTTTATAAACACTTTCAGTTGCTTGTAAATGATGGGCATGATGAAGAGTTAAACATTTGCTGAAACGACTTCATCCTGGGCCGAGTATTTTCCATGTGGCCGCGTTCACAGAACAGATGGAGGGAAGGTTAATTCATGGGACGGTTTTTGTAGAAGTCGCCTCGCTCCTCCGTTTGGCTGCGCTCGCCGCTGTCTCCTCGGGACAGCGAGGAGGCGGCGACCGTTAAAGCTCGCTCAATCATTCAGGAAATTAATTAAAGGCGAACCTCTCGTCTCTGCGGGTTTGTACCTGCCAGCGAGCTGACGACCAGTTAGCCGCCGTCGCTAAAACGAAAGGAGGGGCAGCGCAGTCGCGTGTATCCCCAGTGGGACTCGGCGGGGACGGCGGTCGCTCCTCGGCGGTCCCTCCACCTCCTCCCTCCCGCCCCTCGCGGTTAACGTATACAGCGAATTATGAAAGCTGTCGATCAAACCGAATGAAAAATGTCGGAGGAAGGAAATTAAAAAATGTAAATAGTGGGATATCACCGAGTCAAGGCGCGATGAGGTGGGCGATTCATCATGCTGACTGGCTTTCATCACGCTGTCAAGTGAAGAAAGGAAGGGAGACCTAAAAAGCTTCGCAACAAAGACTTAACGCGAGCAGATGTGCGCGTGGAAACAAGGGAGGATTCACTCAGACGAGCGCGTTTTTTTGTCAGCGTCGGGAATCAAACGCAGCTGTTAGAACCTGTAACTAATAACTCCTTCAGTGACAGTTTGGTTCCACCATGTATTCATGTATTATGTCTTATTTATCATCTTATGTTTATTGGAAGTATTTTTCAAGTACAAGACATGCAAAAGAAAACAAATGATGCGACATCTTGTGGGACAGTTGAAGGAAAAATGTGACTTTAAACATCCAAACATGCATTTGTTCAATTTTTATGATTCAGAGTCATAGTTTGTGTATTTCTACTCGGTTGTTTGTTTTTTGTGTGTGTGTGTTGAGTAGAACTCGTTTCTTCTGTTGTCTTTAATCTGCATTTTTCACCACGGGTCAATTTGCAGCCTCCACTCGCCTCCCCTCGAGCAATCCGATCTCGATTTATCTTCCTAAAAACACAGTTTATCAACACGTTTGCTGACGATTCACTTCAAAATCCTGACAAGCAATTGCCTACAAATCACTGATTTTCCCATTAAAGGAGCCGTACGACAGATCTCAGCTCGGCGTCGATTTTTCCCGACGACGGTCCTGACGGACGCGAGTCGTGTTTGCGCGAGTTCGGTGTTCGATTACAATAAAAGCAGTTTTAAACCCCACACTGGCTCGATAAGCTTTCACTGAATTCGCAGCAGCGGGCTGAGTGCTCCCTTTAGTCCAGGGGCTAAATGAAGCTTTTTTTGCTTTAATTTGGGAGGTTCGTCATTACAACTTGTCTCCAATCTCCGGCTGCAATTTTCCCCTTTTCTCATTATTTCTTTTTTATATTTACATTTGCTGAAGCGGCTTCTGCTTCAGAACTGTTTCCATTGAAGTGTGTTAACAGTTTTAAATGGCTCCAAGTTGTGAAATAAAAGATAAAACCTTTAGAGGCAACTCGGGCTGAAGAAATTCGAGTATGAAAATATCTGAAAGAAAGACGAACGCGATCAGGAATCTCTGTCTGAATGCTTCAAACGTAATTTGAACAACTGCTGGTTGAAACCTCACCTTACATTTCCGAATGCATCTTTTTGCGCCGTCAGATTTTTGTATGAAACACTTGATTTCCAGAAGGAATGACTAATTCCTCCAGACGGTTGCTCGAGCTTGCTCAGCGTTTCCGCCGCCGTGTTGAACCTAATGAAACTGGCAGAAAAGGCATCAGATGCTGTGTTTTCTGGAGCGTGGCCTCGGCAGTCTAGTCGCTGACACAGGCCAGAGAATTGGGAGTGCCGAGCGGGGGGAAATAAAGCCTCCCATTTGCATGTCGAGAGCGGCGAGCGCCGAGGGATTCGTACGCCGGCTGATGATTGGAGGATTGGGAAGAGATTGGAGGGATGTTGTGGGTTCTGATTTGGCGTCACGATGAGACGGTCTTCGGTTTGCTTCTTCTTCTCGTTGGCGTATCTCTGAAACTTCTTACCTTTCTCCGCGGACGATTTTCCAAACCGCTTTTCTCGGTGCTTCCTTTTAATTTGACTTCTCAAGTTGCATCGGGTTGATTTATTAGCAGTCAAAACACGACGCTGGGACCGGAATGTAAATGCACGTTGCAGCCGAGCCCGCGGAGAAGAAAGTCTGCGAGCTCGATCTCATTAGCGTGCTCGTCCGCTCTCGCGCAGAAACAACAGTTTGAAATGAGAGTCGGAGGATTTTAGGGCCACGGTTTGACTCGTCCTGCTCGGATTCTGTCCGATAAAGCTGCACGTTGCCCCCAGACAAAAATGAGTTTGACACCAAGTTGTCCAGAAGTGTGAAAGCGTGGGTGTGCGCATCTCTCGCCACGATCGACCGGCGACTGGTCCCGGTTGGCCTTTGCCCAGTTGACTGGGATTGGCTCGAGCCGCCCGTCACACCCGTTTAGAAGACGGATCGATGTCAGAAATAAAACGCGTCATTAAGAAACGGTTTGGATCCAGAGACTGTTGAGCGTCTCTGGCTGAGCGGCGTCGCTGGCAGACTCCTTCAGCCGCTTCGTATTTCCAACTCCAGCCGTATGTTTTCCTTTTTTTTTCTCTTCTATTAAATGACGGAAGGACTCAAGGATGAAGACCGACTAATTTAACTGACAGATGTCGTTTTCGCGGCGATGTGTCATCCCCAAAGGCAATAACGAAAGCGTTAGTCATTCAAAGACTTCTCGCGTCGTCTATACTCCCCCCGTACAAAGGCTCGCGTCCACGCGCCGCATCTACCGACTCCCACTCTCGCGCTTCTGCGCTCCAGGCGTTCACGAGCTCGGCAATGCGAGTGTGCCGTGTCGGAGCAGAAGGTGCAGTTGTGTCAGGAATTTATGAGTTTGATAGTGGCTTTCACACAGAGGAAATGAAAGGGGATGGTTGACATGGGAGGCTTTAGAGAGGCTGATGTCAAGTTAAGACAGCAGTTCTGGCTGAAATGCGAGCGGCGGTGGCGGTGGCTGCCAAGCCCGAGCAGAGTGATCGACGTGGTGCACGGAAAGTCCTGCTAAGTTACAGTGGAGCTGCAGCTCAGTCTGCCTACAGACAGATGAAAGCCTCGTGCAAATATGACATGTAAATCTGCACGGATCATGCAGGTATTATTAGAAAAAAGGCCGTAAAGCGAACGGAGAACGGAAAGGTCGGACCTCCGATGAGACCCTCAGTCAGTCTCGTGTAGGAGTGTGTTTTCCTAAACCAGGTGTCCTTCGGAGTACATTTTTACTGGACTTTTGTAGTACTTTTACACCACTCTAATAAGCCATTCGGCTACTATAAATCATAAATGCGAATGTCCTGTGAAAGGGCAACAGGTCGCCTTATTAGCTGCCTGGGAATTGTACTGCCGAATTAAAATGAAGGAGACCATGACGAGTCAGTTGTGGAGGCCACGGCGGAGCGGGTGGAGGTGGGTGGAGGTGTCCAGGGCGAGAGAGAGAGACAGAGAGAGAGAGACAGAGAGAGAGAGAGAGAGAGAGAGAGAGAGAGAGAGACACTCTAAATCTGTGTGGGGGGAGAGAAAAAGTTGGAAAGAGAGAGAGAGAGAGAACAGGTGAGAGGAGAGAAGTGAGAGACAGTGTGTGGGATGAATAGAGAGAACCATCCCGGAGTAAACGATTGGAGCTGTGCTCCCCGGTTGTATGCACCAGATGGTGTTCATTGATTATTCATTGCATGCGATGGATGTCACTGTCACCGCACACGGTTCTGCTCCATCCTGCTCTCTGCCTCAGTGCACCTGGGGGCAGAGAAGTGGGAGGGGAGGGGGGCAGCGAGAGCTGTACGGGCTGCATTTGGCTGCAGGGTTACATTTTTATATATATGCAATGCACACAGACACACACACACACAGGAGCTGCTGTGGACCCCTCAATCTGCATGTACACAAATCCGTGCTGTGACATTTGGACTTTAATGTGATATTGGTTTGAGATTAGTCAGCGGTCAATACTGATTGCGGCAGAGGCAGCGACTATTTGCACTCTTCTCTGAGTAATTTCACGTTTGTTTACGGCGCATGATGCGCACGATCAGGATGCTGGAATATGGATTGTCCGTCTTCCCGCTTCTGGAGTAAATCTGGGATTTATCGCCTGCGTTTGTGCAGATTTATAGATTTCGCTGGTCGCCACACAAGATGTCACACCAGCACGGATGCCAAAGAGTTCACGGGCACTCGGTTGACACTCCCTCCCTCCCTCCCTCCCTCCCTCGCAGGTCTTGGCCCGAGCGGCTCCGCTCGATCTTGCCGCGATGGAATTCGCGATTGCTCTGTCACTCCCAGTTTGCATGCTTGATGACCGACGCGCAGACGGCGAGAGATGAAAAGCAGGCGGCGGGCGAGACGAGTAACGCGATTACGAGCCCCCGGGGCAGATGACAGGGAGGAGCGCGGGGCGCTCGCGTGTGTCTGACGTCGGCGCGCCGGTCAGGTGGCGTCCGCGAGTCGGACGCGTAATCACGCGTCGATGGTCCCCGGTGGCGAGTTGCCTGGAAGTATTGATCTGGTTACGTCGAATGCTGTTTTGACTGCTTTACTTGAGACTTTAAGTGTCAGGTGAGGCAGAGTAATCGGGCTGCGCTGACAAGAACAGCTGCTGAGTGAGACAGATGAACACGCAGCTGAATTAGTTTCCAAATGCTGGATATTTGACGATCGCTGGGCCCGCCGCGTGAGGAGGCCCTGGCGGTACTCGAGTAATTGCGATATCGACGTCTCATGTTGGAGTTGCCGAGCGAAAAACTCGCAGAAACAAAAAAGACGCCCACCATAGCGAGTCTCTTCGCAGGTGTCGAGACGTCCTGGAGTCCCTCGTACTCAAAAACGGCACGATCGGACACGAGATCGCCAGGGCGCTAACAGCGCTCTTAAATTTTCAATCACCCACATCATCTCGATTCGGTCCCCTGGTTTCCTTCCAGGTGAACAGCCGATGCTGAATAATTCATTGTTCCGACGCAGGCTGTCCTCCAACCGTCCAGAAGCAGGAATTAGAAAGGCCTGTCGTGAATCAGAGTTGCCGCGAGTCGCAGCTCGCCGGCGACTCTGGGGCTTCGCACCTGAGGAATCCATCCGGCACTCGCGTTGTTTTATTAGTGGGAGATCCACATGAAGCAAAGGACGCTCGATCGCCGCGCTCCTGAATTAAGTACACGAAAGAGAGAAAAACCTTGATTTTCTTTGGGGCTAAAATCAAGATTTTTGCTCCAAACTTCAACCCGGTTGAGGAGCGTCCGTCATATATGTTGGAAAATCACAGCGCCGAACATGTGACTGACTAACAGGCTGGAGCTTGTTGCTCTTTGCCTCCCTGCGATGATTGGCCGGCGTCCCTGATGAGAATACTGGCGCCGCTCGAACACGAACGGGAGTGTGAAATCTCCCGTGTGCACAGATGGCTCACATTTTGTCACCACAGCTTGTTAGTAATACGTACCCACACGCAAGGACGCACGCATGTGGAACGACACATCCGCACGCACGTACACGCCGAAGGGGTTGACCCCCCCCCCCCGCTTTGCAAGAGGGACCACCCCTACTGGAACAACTGTCCCTGGAACATGTGGCCAAGAAGGATGCGCAGAATTTTCCACCAAACGCACGTCTGAGGACACGAGCTCAAGACAATATTTGCATTTAGATTCGACCGGGAAAAACAGGAAATCGACACCAGATCCATGCTGACCACTGACCTGGTTCAATGACATCAGGATAGATATAGAATATATAGATTTCGCATGTGGTTCTCATGATGTCAGAGAGGAATATGTTCGAAGGGTCAAAAGAAGGTCACTGGAGTCTTTACCAGCTGACACGATATAACACAGGTTTGGCATTGCTTTCTGAAGCTGAATCAGCTGCAAATGTTGCAATTATTAATGCTTCAACAGCTTCTGGGTTCAAGGAGTCAAGCTGCCGCTGCTCGCCTTCGCAACCATTGACCTCGCTGATTGAAGGCTAAAAGATGGGAGGGTTTGTTTGGAGCGCCGAGGCTCCAACTCGTCTCTGGCGTCGAACTCCTGAAGCTGCGAGCGCTTAATGATTCACCGCCATCCTCCTGCCGGTGACAGTGAACATAATCTCAGACAGCGTCTCCGATTCCTGCGAAGGGGTTTTTTTTTTTCTTCCGCGAAGCATATTAAGCAGGGAAACGGGAGCGCGTTCGTGTACTCTGCGGGGAGATTCTGGCTCTGAGCGATGTTTACCTGCCGTCCAATCGAGGGCGCCGCGCGAATGCACGCGTCCTTACGAGAACGGTTCATTGAAAGCAAATGCTAATGAAGGAGACATTTTGTTAGCGAGCAGGTGTTTGAATTGCTGACAAGGACACAATTGTAAACAAAAGCAGCGAGCCGAGGGGCCGCGCGAGCTCTCTTTTTACGCTGCCTTTTTATTGGGGCATCATTAAAATGAATTGTCTTTATTGCTTTTTGTTGTCGCCCCCCCCCTTCCCGGTCCTGTTCTTTACGCTTCCATTGATTTATCATTGGCTGTTATTCGGATCCACGTCGGGGGCTCGTAATAGCTTTAGCTGGGCAACAGAAAGCAGAGACTGAGGCTTCATTTCCATTCTGTTCCTTCGCCAGTGTGATGAATTCAAATGGAAAATTTTGTAATGGAACAGTAAAAAAAGAAAAGAAAACACACTGGTTGGGGAAACTGTCAGTATGTGTCATCTCGCATTTAATTTGAAAGGCCTCCCAGTAATTGCTCGAGTGCGGGGCAGCTCCTCGGCCAGGGGAACGTTATTACTGCGCTGATTCTCCTGACAGTCCCTGATTAATCAGGTTTTTTGATCTTGAGTGAAAAGTTAACCCTTCAGTAGATTGGAGGAAGTTGTGTTATTAACGAAAGCACAAGTTTTTGGCCCAATTACAATTCTCTTCCTTAATCCTCAACCTTCAATTTTTACCCTCGAAACCAAGTGTTAACGGCGAGAAACGCTCCTTAAATGCAGATACTTCCTCGGTAGATGGGGGGCAACATTACGCTAAAGCGGCATTGAGTCTATCAAATCAGAAGACAAGA
>JASSRZ010000083.1:13152661-13168596 GCA_032164315.1 Malacoctenus gilli | reverse complement strand
ATGCAGATACTTCCTCGGTAGATGGGGGGCAACATTACGCTAAAGCGGCATTGAGTCTATCAAATCAGAAGACAAGAAACCGTAGCCATAGCAACAATAGCAACAGTACCGCTGCAGGCCACTATTGACAAAAGATCGGCAAATAAAAATAAAACTTAAGCAACAACGAGGTAACTAATCCATGACATGGACTTAAAAAAAAGGAAATACCATGTTTTTCATACTATTTATCTCTATATTAACAAAGAAAATACATTTGTAGCACGCGGTTTCGTTTTAACTGTAAATACTGCAATACATTCTGGGTAAGCCTTACTTTTAAGGTAGGTGCCCGACACTCTTCGGTTTTAAGGAACGTAACGGCCGTTTCAGTCCTTAAACTCGCTCCTCAACTTAACTTCCTAAGAATTGGGAGGATTAAGGAAGGAATTGGAATTCACCCTTTGTCTCAATTGACTGGTTTTAAAGAAGTTTTTGTTGTTTTTTCCCCATTTTTCAGGTCAAAAAACAATTATCAGACACCAGGAATGGAGGCGTTTACCAGCAGCTCCTTGTAGGATAAACCACACAAGCAACAGCCTGTAAATGATGTAATTTCAGCACCAAATTTCTCTCTGATCATGACCAACAGCAGGCGATATTCCTATCAAGATACGCTCGGGCGCTCTGCGACACTTTTGCAAGCCGCTCGCGTGGCGGTAGCGGTGGCTTTATATCACTGATAAGTGGTTTTGTCCTTGGGGAGTAATGCACCTTACAGCTGGCCAAAGCAAGGTCAAACCTCTCGCTGCGCCCGTCCTCTCCTCCCAGAAGTGCTGCTGCAGCGGCGGTGGCATTTAGAGGGCGAGCGATGCACAATATAATTATAATGCCACCGCCGCACCTTTTTTCTCTTTTTTTATTTTTACCTTCAAGTGTGGGGTAAACAAGACGTCGGCGCAGGAAAATGAAATGTGCGAGCCAATGTGCAAAATGATGAAATGAAATGCAACTGTCAGGTTCACAGGCATGCGCTGATGTTTGGGGAGGGGAGGAGGGGGTGGGGTGGGGTGGGGGGGGAAGTGGGACGTCTCCGGATGCGCCCATTGCTGCTTCTGGATGCAAATGTATTCGTCTCCTGAGTGACGGCTCGTCATGTCAAACGCTGCGAGACCCTCGACTGAACATGTTTCTCTTTCTGTCTCTCGGGGTGTTTTTCTCCCCCCCCAACCTCAACCCCACCCCCCACGCCAGCCCCCAAATCTGATCTCCAAGTCTTTCCGAGGGAAACAAAGCAGCCCGTGTTGGCCAAGCACTCCGAGTGAAAATAGAAGCAATCATTTATTCATCGATTGAAACATCAGAGGACTAAGAGGCGGTGGAGGGGGGGTGGGGAGTGGGAGCAACAAAGAGCGGGAAAGATAGGTTGGTGAGGGATGAGGACGAGGCAAAAGAAGGACGGTAGCGCGGGGGAAGGGGGGAGGAGGGAGGGAGGGGGAGTGAAATAGAGCGGAGATCAAACAGGAGGAGAAAATTGTGGAGTGTACAAAAAGTGGACAGTTTAGTTTAAAGAAGGAGACGTCCAAACACAAAGAAACGTCAAGTCTTGGAAGTAACACACAGGCGGGGGCGGTTTATGTTGACGGTGGCACCTCTTGCACTGTTGAGGTGCTGCCATAAACACTAGAATGCTGCTTTCTGTGTTTGTAAGTGTACCCATGAACTAAACGCAACTGGAGCGTCGACGAAATGCGACTAGACGCTTCTTACGATCAGGAGACGCCAGTCGCGATTTTCCAATCGAGTGTCGTCAGTCGACGCTTCACCTGATCGTTTGTTCTCTGGACGAGCGACCGCCGTTCACCAAAAACACTCATCCCAGAAGAGAAGCTCCGAACAAGGCGTCAGTTCCCACAAGTCTGCTTTTCCCACAAAGCACCAAGCCGAGCAGTAATCTTAATGGCGCGTAACCCAAAAGGCAGAAAGTAAGAGCATTAGTTCTGATGTAAGAGCCGTCTTTGCGGCAGCAGTCACGCACGCCGCGGCGCCCGACCGGCGTTTTCTCAGGCAACAGTCGCAGCGTCAGATTTCTCTGTTTTATTGACACGAATCGTTAACTATCTCATCTCAGGTACAACACACATGTCCAGCAAAGCGCAAAAAGAGTGAATAGCTTCTTGTCCTCGGCGAGGGTATACATTTAAAACAGCATTATCCTTCACGAGCAGTGGGGTGGGGGGAGGGGGGAGGGACGTGACATGAGACAGGATCATCCTCTAAAAAAAAACACACACACTCACACACACACCTCTCCTCCCGACATGACCGGAATCGAAGATACGAGGACCAGGAGGTCGGACAGAATACTTTGTTACATTCTTGATGTTTGTTTTCTCTTCTTCTTCCTCTTCTTCTTCTTCTTCTTCTTCTTCTTCAGAGAGAGTTGTGCGCTCGATAGATTCCCTCCCACACGAGTCCACATAAACAAATACAGAGAGAGAGAGGCCAAACCGGTGCCAACAGTTACAGTGATACGAGAACATTTGCAAAAGTAAAAATGATCGCAAAGATATACAAACAAACAAAAACAGGGAAATAAACCGAATAGAAAAGGAGAAAGGAAAAAAAAAAGAATATCCCGAAGGTTTCCAACCACCCTCCTTTCCTCCCTCCATTTTTTTTCACTTTTTAGTATCATTACAGGAAAAGACATTCAGAAGAGCAGACCGGAGTGATAGAAAACACTCATGCAAAGAAAGCCTTTTTCACACAGAGTCACCAACACAGGAAATAAAAAGTCATCTGGAACATTAGCGCTGTCAACAGTCAGTGCCTTCAGGTCTTTTTAGTCGATGTTGTTTATAGTTTGTTGTTTTGTTCTCTACAGACTTTTTGATTTGCTACTTTTCTCGATGGGTTTTTTTTTTTTTAAACTAGACGGCGGCGTCCGTTCGGCTACCGAGTTCTTCTGACCAGACAGACCTCCCGCCTCTTTTACGTGTGTGTTTCTGTCCATGGGACCTTTGGGGGGTGGGGGGGTGGGGAGGGGGCGGAGGGGGTCCCAACAGTTTGTCCACAACAGTCTTCGGTTCCTCCTTTTCAGGACCCCCGTCCACCAAAACGAAAGGAAAAGTTCAGCTGGGAGGCGATCTGCAGGAAAACCGGAGCCGCAGGTGGAGTCCCTGTTTTTTTTACATTTATATGTGTTTGAAAACAAAGGCGTAGTGTTTAATCTTCTTTTTTGGCATCTGTTGTTATTGTTTAGTTCTGATATATTACTCTACTTTTACAATCATGTTTCTATACAGCAGGTAATTCAAGAGTTTCATTCCAAAATAATACAAAATAACAGGATGGCAGCTATCAAAAGAAAGCCTACTCAAGGTAACTATGAAAGTAAGAAGTCATCATATTTCCAACCTTATTTACAAAAACAGCTCTGAATTTATAACAATCGTCTTTGATTTGGTGACTTTATTTGATAGAGGTTTATCTATTTTTTTTTGCTTGAATAAATATTTCACATTTTGGAATGAAACCCTTCGAAGTTTCGGGTATTTTCTTCTCTTTTTTTTACGCACATTCAATCCGTTTTGCACTCCAAGTCGATGCAGTCTCTCGTAAATACGACGCTCGCGGTCGAGTCTTTTTTTCTTCGGCGGGTAATATTCTCGTATATATTGAGGAGCTTTTTCTACACAGACGTTTACGGTTCTCGGTCGAGTCGTCCATCCGCCTGGGCGGTTACAGTTCCTCCGAGCGGATCACGTGGAACAGCGTGACGTTGTACAGCACCTGGTGGCCATTGTTCCACGCATAGAGCGCGCGGTCACGCGGGTTGTAGTCCAGCATGGAGATGTGGGAGTACTTGTTCTGTAAGGCGATGTCAATGTACTCGTAGGTGGAGGAGTTGGTGGAGTACGCGTAGTAGACCTTGGTGCCCCCCGAGTATCCGTTGGTGACGTAGAGGGTGCCGCAGATCATGAAGGACTCGCCGGCGCTCCGCTTGGGGTGGTTGGTGGTCCAGCTCTTGACAATCTGCAGCGTGTTGGGGTTCAGCTTGCTGATGACGATGTTGCCGGCGTTCTGGTTGGTGGCGTAGACCGCCCACAGGCCCCCCTCGTCCACCATCAGGTCGATGTCGGAGTGGCCGCCCCAGGCGTAGTGGTAGGCGTTGTTGAAGCCGGCGTAGTCCAGCTGCCGGGACTTGCTGATGGAGGAGGTGCGGAAGTCGAACTTGATGATCACGTGGCTCTGGAACTTGTTGAAGTAGATGGAGCCGTTGTAGACCACCTGGCCCGTGCCGGACCACGGGTGCGGCAGCCGGTGGGACGTGAAGTTGTCCGACGTCATGAAGTCCTGCATGGACTTGTACTCCCGCACGAACCGGTTGTTGTGGTAGCCGTCCATGTACCAGACCTGGGCGACAGAAGGAGACCAGAATGAAACCGCGACGCTTCCCGAGGAGCTCCAAACGCCTCACCGTGGCGATTCCTCGGGGCGCCTTCGTGCGTGTCGGGATCTGGCGTGCGCAAGATAAATCAAACCACGCTGCCAACACGTATCCCAATTAAGTGCCAAGACTCCCTCCGCCGTCCCCCTCCCGAACACAAACAGTCGGGTTGACAGCCGCGGGGCGGCCCCGCATGGATAATGCCCATCATGCCACATAAAAGCCCCGTCTCAGCTGCCACGACCCGACCCCCTCGCGAGCTGTGATTCGCCGAAGCCGGCGGGAGGCTCGAATGCTTCCGCGGTCTCAGCGGGACGGATCCACCTGAAGCCTGCTTTCCCCACCTGGCCTCAGTGCGCCGCTGTGATTGACTTAAAAAATGATTCACATAAAGGAAGCAGGTCTCCGAGGGACCAAAAGAGACGGAAGAAGAAGAAGGAGAAAAAAGCCTCGGCGAAGGAAATGGAGAGATAAAAAGAGGTGCGGAGGGCCCGTCTGCCCCCATCAACCACACTCACTCCGCTCTCTCTGCCCTCGCACGGCACAGCACATCGTTTCATGTGTTCTGCTCAAAATGCATTAGTTTCGATAGAAAACAGTCCCCTTACAGTATGCTAAGCGTGATATTCCTCAGTGCTGCGCCGAGAAGTTTCCGACGCCTTCGAACGGCGGCCGTAAACTGGCCCGGCGGCCGTCCTGCTGATGCTTCTTTTTTTTTTTGGTCCTCTGTTTTGTTTTCATCCTCCTCTTTCTCCCTGGTGACATTGAGAGTCCCGTCTCTTATTAATGTGTCTCATAAAGCCGGGGCAGAAAGAGCGTGTTCGCTCTCAGCCGACAAATAAACTTGCTTTATCCCCGGCTCGCCCCCCTCCCTCCCTCGTCTCCCCCTTGTCCACTTGTAGGTGAAAAAAACCAACCTACCTTCATAGATTTATCTCTGGCATTTCATTTTAATGTGTTTTAGTAATGAAGGCGAAGCGGCTCGGTGAGCCAACAGAGGCGCTGCCGCGCGTGCGAGGAGGAATTAGATGCAATCACCTGATAAAATAACAGCTCGGCAATTAACACGGGCTGCTGTTTCGCTCCGCGGCCCGGATTGGGCCCCCGCTCGCTGAAAGCAAGGTCGAACCTTCACCTCCACGCATGTAGAATTTTATCGGAGCGAGAGAAAAAAAAACCTTTAGGAGATTCTGAAAGAAAGGTCAGATCCTCACTCGGTGGATAAACATCGCGCAAGGTTTATTTAAGACTAAAATAACGGAGGGAGTTTGACTTCTTTATCAGCAGTCCTGCGTTTTTTACAGTGTTCCTTTTGCAACACACCTGAATCCGATCAAGGTCTCGTCGTCTGCAGCAAACCTGCTAACGAGCTTAGTTGAAATCAGCTGTGCTGAAGCTGGAACAGCACGTTTTCTGAAGCTGATGGAAGCGTCGCCACCTGCAGGAAGCCTTAACGAGCCCGATTGCGTTCAGGTGTGTCGAAGCTTCATGGACGCTCAGAGGAAGCGATTCTGGAACACGGACGTCACGATGGCAGACAGCAGAGGCGGCGGCGGTGCGTCACGAGCCTTTCGCCACATGCTAATCACTTGCGTCACCCCCTCGTGTCATCGTACTCTTGGTGCAAGAAGCTGGAAGAATGCAAGTCACGAATACTTCAGCGAGTACTTCTCTCTCCTGCAATACTGTAAGTAGGCCGCGTGACGAAGAGCTGCAAGTTTTCAACCCATGCATGTCTGAACCAATTACAGCCATTTGTGACTGAAAATCACCTTTAAATGTATATTTGAACAATGCTACAAGCTTTACTCAAATATCTTTAAGAAAAATGGGAATTGTTTCCAAAAGAGAAGCAGAAAGTTGTTGCTTTTTTAGCTCTTGATGACTCGCAACCATTAAAAATAGCAGCAGATTCATTTATGTCGCTTGACAAGTCGCGGCGGAGCGAAATCTATCGAGTCGAGCTGAGTGTGAAGGAGGCAAACACGCCTCTGCAGCGTTTGCTTCAATCAAACCGACGATGTAAGGGGCCGAGAAACAAGCTGTTATTGCAGCCCTGACATTCAAAGTATTAAACCAGCAGTGACTGACATTTCGGGCCCGCCGCGTCTTAACGACGCTCACGGGGACGACGCGAGCGAGCCCCACCAAACGGCGAACCCGCGGGCTGTAAAATGGAAAGGAAAAACAAGGCGTCGAAAGACGGCGAACGTCTCCGCCGAGAGGAGACGAGATGAGCCGCTGAGTCAGATGATGATTCTCTGCGAGGCCATTTCGACGTCACGCGAGCTCGACTTATCGACGGGTAATATCAAAACACAGAGACCTCGAAGGAGAGGTTGTTCTTGAGGCTTTTTCTGCCCCCCCCTCCCTTCAAAATTGTTGCTTAAACAAGATAAAAAAAAAAAAACAGAGGTCACTTGGATTCTCTCTGCTGAAGGAGGGATTTGTCTTCTCGTCGGTGTAGGTTGCTGTTTGAACCATAATTCTTTGGGAATATGTACTTATCTTTTAGAAGTAAACCAACACTGGAGGAAATCGAGGGTCCGTCACAGAGCTTCTAAACAATAAAACTCGCTTCTGTTCACACGAATTTGGAGTCACCAATCAACCTTACACTCTGTTTTTGGCCTGAGGGAGAAAAAGTACCAAAAAACTTCGAGAAGACACTCAGAAACTCCACATAAAGTCGCTAAGAAACTAAGACTCTGTATCGTCCGTCCCTCCAGCTATTTTCTGATAAAGTAACACATGGAGCCTTATACATTAAGGCCCCTCAAGGCTACAGCTGAAATAGGGAGCTTCCGACTATCCCCCTTCGATTTTTATACCCAAACATGACAACCGGATCTTATCTCCGAGATCCACGCGGGTGCGAATGTGTGTGTGTGTGGCGCGCTACGTACCCGCGTGTCGCCTTCGGGGGCCAGAGGGTCAGTCATCCAGGAGCCAAAGCGAGACCCAGACGCCTTGATGGTGATTGGATCGCTGATGCCTGTCAGCTTGCCGCACGCTGCGAAGGGAAAGAAGCGGAGTGGGAACATCCACAAAGGCAAACCAAGACAATCCCGCCCAGGGAAGTTCACTTCGCCTGCAAAGATGTGAGCCTCCCTCTTTGTGCCGTGCACTGTACAAGCGCTGCTTATTATTCCGTTCACACATCCTAATGCCTGTTTTACTCTCTGTGTGCGGATGTGTGAGAAAACGAGGGGATGGGAGAGTAGGGACGGCGGAGCGGGAGTGTATTCGGCTCCCGTGTGCAACATGTGAGCTGCTGTAGTGTTAATTAGTGTTGATTGAGGTGTTAATGTGAATTTGACAAAAAAAACAGCGGGCGGGCTGCGAGTCCCTCCTGACTGCCATCCGATCAGGCTAATGTACCTTTCCTAATGAGCGGGATGAGAGACGGGATTCGACCCAACGCGCCTCGTTTGTTTGCGCAGTCTGCGTGCAGACAAAGGTCAATTAGATGATCTTGATGAGGTAATTTTACCACATGAACGTAACGAGTCGTCCGCAGAAGCTCGCTTCAAGAGCGTGACTGTGACAAAGGCGCGCGCCGGCGACACGCTGCCACCGTTAACCCACTTTACTCCCACTTCCTGTTTTTTTTTCTTCTCTTCTATCATGTTTTCTGTTACTTAGATAATAAACACAGTTTCTCGTACGTGTGAGCGAGTTGGTGCGTCTATGTGCAGCATATGCCGGCATGGCGAGAACGTGTGGGCATCGCACCTCTCCGGCGTCTGAGAGACAAACACATGGTCGCCGTGGTACTACAGTACATCCAGTGGGGGGGGTGGAGTCCCTTACATAATCTACAGTTGGATTAAAGGCGGCATTAATACATCGACCATTGATTTATTTATTTCTTTTCTCCAATCGCGGCTCTATCTTTAGTCTGTCAGTCGGAGGGGGGGGTGGTCTGCAGTCTGGAGATGCGCGGGGGTCTAATCCCCTTTTGGCCTGAATTTGCGGGGACTAAAGCCCGAGGCCGGAGCAAATGGAAAACCTAATGGGGACCGGGAGCCGCCGGGAACCGAAACGGCTCTCATGGCGTAAAGTGCAAGGATTTAGACGTCGGAGGAACAACAGTTTACACGTGTGCGCTGCAAGTTCTGACGCAAACAAGTCTGTCGTCATGGATGTTGTCGAGTTGTCACGATGCCAAAATGAGTAACCACGATACTTCACCAGACAAAGTATCACGGTTCCGGGGAGTATCACGATATCGCAACCTTTTTTTATAATTATTTTCTTATTATAATAGTTATAAATACTTATCAATTACTTATAATGTTTGTTGCATAATAAACACAGGTTCAGTAAAAATTGAACTGAAACAAATATTATGAACAAAAGCCAAAATAGTTCCAAACTTTTGGAGTTTTTGTTGGGTTTTTTCTAAATTGTGGTGCCCGGAGTCACCGCTCATGCCCGATGCTTCTGCCACGCCGAGCGCACTGTATGTGTTTGTTATCTGAAGCTGTGCTGCTTGTGCACGGCGAGACAGCTTTGATAAACTTCCTTCTTGCCGGTAAAAACACGCAAGCAGCCAATCAGCTTTAATTATAGGCGGGCCCAGTGTAAGGAAACAGCCAATCAAGTCCCCAGGCGTCACTTGTAAAGCCGCAAACAGCCAATCATTCAGCAGATGTGTAGTTCGGTTGCAGTATTAGCAGTGTGGGTTGGTTGACTGGGAGAAGCATGCAGTGAGAAGCCAGTGGGAGAGTAGAGGCGGGCCACGGCCGCTACTACTGGCACCGGGTCGTAGTATTCCACGGTAGTACCGTCGTGTATAAATTCTAGAATAGTAGGAACTGTTATGATTTGGCGTACCGCGCAACTCTCGGATGTTGTGCTGTTTGGAGTGTGCGGCGTGTGGATGAGCACGCTGCCTGATGCCGACCTGTCCCTAATGCTGGATATTTCTCACTTTTTTTACTGAATAGAAACTGCTCTGTGATAAAAGTGCTGCTTGGTTGAATTAAACCAACAATGCAGCAACAATTCCTGATGAAAAGCTTTCACGAGGCCTCGTGATTGACATCCAACCGCTGACGGGGGACACGAGGTTTTTTCGAAGCGACTGGCCAAAATCTTCCGTCACAGTGATGCAACGCTTGTTGGTTCCCCTTCACGACTGTTTGCACGCTCCTCCCTCGAGTCACAATCTCTCTTTTTTCCAAGTGTTTCTGCGCATCGCCGCCGCATTTCATCAGTCGCTGGCAATCAAAAGAATAGCGTCATCTGAGAAAAAAAAAAAAAACCTGTTCACAAAGCGCCCGGCTCTACGGGGAGGGACCAGCGTGTCCTCATAGCCCGCTCTGAGCCCTCTTTATCTCTGTGGAGTGGTGGGATCAGGGCACCGGAGGGGGGGGGGCTTTTACATAGAGAAGAGCCTCCACAACCTTTTGAGGATAAACTGATAAAAACTCATCAAACTGTCAATCTTTGAAGGTACTAAGAAATACTTTAGGAGTACTGAGTCTTTGTTTATTCTGCTGCGGCTGCCGTCTTTGTTCCCAGCAACGAGCGTTTAACTTGAGCGGGAACGCTGGAGGTTTTTTCCCCTTCGGGAATCAAAGCTAAAAAACGCAACAGGACCGTCCGACAGCCAATAATAAACCAATTATTCTGCACTAAAGAGGTGGCAGACGGACGTTTTAATGCAGAGAGAGAGGGCGCGGCGGCTCCTAACGAGAGAAATATTCAAATTCTTTGCTTCTCTGCAGATGAAATGAAAACGGTGGAAACAACAGAGCAGGTAGCAGAGAGCGTTCTGGGCTGGAGTGACCTTGCTGCTCCGTTCGACAGTATTTTCTGCGAGGGAGGGGGGGCAGCAGGCAGCAGGAGGGGGGGCTGGATTTGCCTGGGGCTCTCTGTGGCTCCACACCGCCGGGGCACAACACCGGGTGATTTATTTATTTGATTATGGCCCAGCAAGCTGGCATGTCCTCTTGATCGATGGCCATTGTGTCCCGGCGAACGGCCGGGGCTGTTCGTCTCGCCGGCACAAAACAGCTTGAAGGACAGCTCTGCGGGGACCCCAGTTACTCTCTTTCACTTTTCCTGCTCGCCTCCACTTTATCACTCTTTCCTCCTTCCGCTATCCGCTCTCCATCTCGTTTTCTGCTCCCAAAACGGCTGTAGCGCTTTCTGTTTCGTCTTCATCTCTCCGTACCGACGCAGGAAGTGACCTTCACGTTGCTTTTTTAGGATGTTTTACTGCTCTTAGAGAGGGATTGTGTTGGATGAGGGGAAAAAAGCCCCCTGAAGGAGCGGCGCGCAGCGACGGGCTGGCACGGGACCCTTTCTGCGAGTAGCATCAGCATCCATGCGTTATGCATCGTGTCCGCGCTGCAGCTCGGCCGCCCCGTCCTTGGCGGAGTTTAAATCGGAGTACGGTGACGGCGCGGGTCCTGGAGTGTGTTTGTGTGCGCTATGCATGAGTGCCTTTGCAATTGTGTGAAGATGAAAGAAGTCGCCTCCCTCTGTTCTGTCTGAGCCGGTCTCTCGCTGGGTTTACCCTGCCTTTATCTCCTCTGATCTCACGCACGCACACGCACGCACACACACACGACACACACGCACGGTTAGTCCCTGAGGTCCCTGCTCGTCTCTCTCTGGCAGCGCGACCCGGTTTGCGAGGAGTCGCGTGTTCACTGAACTGAGAGTAAACACCGGGGAAGAAAAAAAAGTCACCTGCTTCCGGTCAGCGGGAAGCGAGACAGCTGGGAGCCGAAAAACAACCGAGATCGAATGACGACGCAGAAAGAGAAAGCGTGCGGAGTCTCTTGTTTCGTGTCGTCGCGATAATCGATCTCGCTGCAATTACAGCGTGTCGGCGAGAACAGTGGGTATTGTAAGCGAGAGTGTTTTTTGTCTCCGTTTTCTCTCTGTCATCTTGCGCTGTGAATAATATGAAACAGGGACACAATATACCCGTGATGTGCCGCGTGTAAGTGTCTCTGCTCTCGTAATATATCTTAGTCACTGCGGCGTGGGCGTGCATCTATTAGCACTGTGGGCTGTGACAGAGGTGTGAAGAGACTGAGACAGGGGCTAAAAGCAAAGATAAGGCCTGCAATGGGAACGTGCGAGCTGCCGAGCGCTTCCTCTCCGTCGCGATCGAGTGTGTGTGCCACGTGAAACATGTCTGATCTGTTTTATCTGGATTTCAGTTCGATTGATTTAAATCTATCAAAGATATCCAGAGTTTTAAGCAAAATTCTGCTTTAGTCTGAACATTTTCTTTGCGATTGTGAAACTTTGGAAGAGATTTTTGACGGCGCCGTCGTGTCCGATGAAACGCGAAACTTTTAACACTTCAAATGCTCGATAGTCCCTCTAAATGTGAACGCGGCGATGAGTGTCTGCAGAATGATAGATGAATAACTCGCTCTTATCTGTATTATCTCCACTTCTGCTACAGAAGGGCTCAATTTATGTCACTTTGAAGCTTTTTTTTTTTTAGCAGACTACAGAATCTAAAGTCGCACACGTTGAAAGTGACTCTCACCAAATGACGCTGGAATAATTAGAAACAGCAAGGAAACATGATGTGTGTCATATTTACACTGTAAAGTTTCAGACTGGACCCTTGAGTGTGTACACATAAAGTGGATGAGAAATAAACTCAAATTCATGAAACATTTTGACATTAAAAGTAAGAAAGTTTGGATTTAGCCTCCAAAAAGTCGCGTCGGAGACGAGACCTTCGACTGTCTGTCGTGAAAGCTTTTAGAGCGAGTTTGCGGCTCCTGTGTGAGAACAAACGTTAATGCCAAGACGTCTTTCTTGATTGGGTTTAAGAAGATAGAAGGGAACCAATCAGGAAGCCCATTAGAGGGACCGTGCGCTCTGAACGGAGCCGCGGAATGTCAATGTGATGGTGTGTTGTCGTAATGCGAATATGCCTGAGACGCTCTGATGGTCCAGTCACAACACAGTGTGAGTCAATGGTGGTGGTGGTGGTGGTGGGTGAGTGTTGGTGCGTGAGGCCAAGTGTGTAGCCAACAACTTTTCTGTGCCTACCTAATTTTTGCATGCATGCTCGGAGTCTCTCCTCAAGATTTGACACCCTGTTGTGGAGCTCCTCGTAGTCATAGGCCCCCATCTCCTCCTGAAGTTCGCTTAGAACTGACGTCAGATTCTGGACCTCCTCCTTAAACTGCAATACCAATTTGGCATCGGCCTTGTACTCCTCCAACACTGGTATCAACGGTCTAAGCTCCTCCATTTTCGCTTTTATGGCCTGAAAGGATTAGAATAAGCTCGGTTGAGTGTCATGCGCGACAAAAGGAGACCCGAGAGAAGAAAAGGAAAAATAAAAAAGAGGAAGATATGAAATAAAAGAAGAAGAAAGGAAAGTAAAACACCTGTCTGAACCTGGCTACTCTGACGCTATCCTGCCTCTGCACTGATCCCACGACCGCCCCCCCCCGCCTGTGTGTTCTCTGCTGGTTGCGTGAGCGTGTGCTTGTGCGTGTATGTGCGTGTGGGGAGACAAAAAGAAAGACTGAAGAGTGTGTGTCGAACAAACCCCGGAGGACGCGCTGCGCCACCCCCGCCGGACGCGCTCCGTCGCAGGCAGTGACCGGCCGTTAAAAAGCAAGCCCTCGGTACACCGACAACAAGTGGGAAAGCTCTTTATTGGTCATCATCGTTTAAAATGCAACATCGTATTAAGGGTTACATGCTTTTACATGTCACATACAACAAAGTGTCTCGAATTGTACGGCTATAATTTTCTTGTTTACGTCTAGATTTGTCGAGTAACCAAATATGCATAGACAAAAGAAGCCAAAGTAAAATCAAATGAATAACAGCAATTAATAATAATAATAATAATAATAATAATTATAATAATAATAATAATAAGATGTATTTACGATTGGAAAAAGCTTTTAGATGGAAAACTTTGACAGCAGTAACATGCAGGAAGAGATCAGTGGTGGGTTGGTTTGGGAGAGGGGTGGGGTCTCTTAGTCTTAATGGTGCTAAAAGGTCAAAAAATTAACGCTCTGACGCCCAAAATGCTCTCGTCAGTACTGTGGCCCAGCTCGGGGGAAATCTGGAATTGACCTGCCTCTTCTTCCCTGTGGCTCTCTTTACATGTCTTAAAGTTAGCCCTGCAAGCAAGAGAATGACACAACCGTTGACAAGGGCTGCAGCTTGCTAACCTGTCTAACAGACACACAAACAAACAAACAAACAAACAAACGCACACACTCACGTGTTACGAGAGAGAGAGAAAGAGAGAGAGAGAGACTGGAGGCATGCAGAGGATGCGGCGTTGGGAGGAGGAGGGGGGGCATGCAGGAAGTGACGGGACCACGCTGAAGAGTTGATGCAGGTGGGGGTGAACACAGAGGCCGATGAAGCCAACAATGCAACGAGACTGGTTTTAATTGGCCTGCAAACGTCTCGTATTATCAGTTTGTTTCAGAGAAGTTTTTTTCTTTGAGAGTAAAATATTCAGTTACTTCAACCATATCGTGATTTATTAAACTACTAATAAACGACAGAGTTTTTGAGCCATTTATCACTACTTCCTGTCAGGTCAAATACTAGTTTTGATCTATTTCTATTCAAAATTGGTCCAAAGAAGAATAAAAACTCGTTGCATCTTAAATTTTACATCAAAAAGAACATGTTTTCCAATGTTTTATTCACCAAAGTCAAAGAGAAACATCTCAACTGTTAATTTACACACAAAAAACGGAGAATATAAACTTCGGCCTGATTGAATTTGTTGAGCAAATCAATGATTTGGAGGCTCCTAATGAAACACGTCAAAGCTGAAGGCTCCATGAAGCACCTGTACAGAGTGCACGTATTTCCGAGCACTGCGCGGTAATTGGAAAAGACATAAAATGTCTTATTAAATCCTCGTCTTCGCCACTTGATTTAGGAGTCCATCCAGATTATTTATGGATTTATTAGGCCAGAAAATGGGGATACGAGTTATTGCAGCAGAGTTTATGTTGCCATTCACGGTGGCTGCTTAATTATGCATGCATTATGGATTTCTTGGTGTGCATTATGGTGCTTCAGGTCGTCCTACGCGCTCGTTGGAGTGAAACACAGAATAGGTGGTGGGGGTGGGGGTGGATGAGTCAGGAAGCGGCCTCCGTACCTTGTATTGCTTGGCGATGTTCTGCTTGTGGTTCTCCTCCACCTGCCTGAACTTGGTCTCCAGGCCGCGGAGCTGAACCTCCATCTTCTCCACGTACTGCAGGTCCCGCTGGGTGCGCTGGTCCAGCACCTGGATGGACTGGGTCATGTTCTGGACCTGCGGTTCACAGCGACAGACGGTCTGAGCGCGGCGCCAAACCCGAACCCGTAGCTCGATCTGGAGGAATGCGGCGGGCTCGCGGCGGGCTCGCGGCGAGCTCTTCTTCGCAAACTCTGACGCCGGGCCAAGCTCGCCGGGGGCCTCCGACACGCGGTGCAAGTGTCGCATGCACACTGTTCAGACATTTGTTTTCCCGTCGCGCTCCAGTAAACTCCGATCGCTTGTCTCGCGTTCGCCGCGGGGGAGCTCGCGCCGCCGTTCTCCTCAGAGAAACGCAGGGTTTTTTTCACGCACAGGTCCGAAACGTTCTAAACGGGTTTGGTGTTCGCGCGTCGGTGTGTTGAGCTGGATTACATCATGTCAGCGTGTTGCTCTGGATGCACGCGGCGGCGTCTCTGAGAGTCAGCTTGTAGCCGCCTCCCATGATGCCCAGGGTTTCCAGGGAGCTCATTAGAGCGCCGTTTCTATTCTCGTCCAACAGGCCGATCGGTGGCTGGGAGACCACAGACTCGGCGCGTGTCTCCGTGCGCGAACGAGGTGAAAAGCAAGAAAGAGAAGGGGAGGGGGGAAAAAAGGCGGGTTCACGGCGGGCGCGGCGTCCGATTGTCCGTTACCTTCTCCAGCAGCTGCCTCAGTTGTTTGGTGCGTGCATCCCGTGAGCACATGGACTGCTGGGGCGCCACCACAGTGCAGACGCACCTCCCCTCGCTATCCTGGGCTGAACTGTACACCTGCCACGACTCTTCTGGGTTCGCTGGCAACACCTGGACACAAAACAGGAGCAGAGAGAGGATGAGGGAGGAGGAGGTGGCAGCGGCGGCGGCGGCGTGGACCTAAAATAGCAGCGGGACGCTGTGAAACGACAGGGAAGGGCACCTCTCCGCCGTTTGCCCTTTCGAGCCTTTCGTGCTCGCTGGACGCTGAAGCCGCGTTGTATTTTAATCACCATCTGGACACCATACACCATCAGGCTCCGCCCCCTTTGAGCTCCACTACTCTACACTTAAAAGCCGCACAAAGGGGAAGAAAATCCAGCCAATTGAAGGAGCTGAAGCGGCTGCTGTTATCCGAAGGGGGGCTGAATGAAGCTCTGAGAATAACGTGTGACGCGTGTGACGTCAGGAGGAGGTTTTTCAACCTCCCCCCGCCCCCCGGCCCCCCCCCCCCCCCGCCCCCCCCCCCCCCCCCCCCCCCCCCGCCCCC
>JASSRZ010000083.1:13135083-13152561 GCA_032164315.1 Malacoctenus gilli | reverse complement strand
TCAACCTCCCCCCTCCCCCCTCCCTCCCTCCCACCCCTCCCCCCCAACCCCCACCCCCCTCCGGGCAAAGCTGCTACCATTTACTAACAAGCCGATGGGATGAGAGAGGTGACTTTCAGATATTCATCACCGCATCAGCGATCCAACAAGCGGAAAAGTCGCAGGACGGACCTGCTGATGCTTCCAATTAGCCTGCGAAAAAGAGTGACTTTACAGAATCCGGGTAGGGGGGGGGGAGGGGGGGTCTGCAGCCGCTGTCAGTCAGCCGCACGGCGCCCCGGAAAAATGTGCTGACACCACAAAGAAAACCCCCCACAACCCGCTTTACGAGGCGCTCGCCCGTCGCACCTTCGAGTCTGATAAATCAGGAGAGCGACAATAAAAGCTTCGAGTGGAACTTCGAGGTCTGATCGGAGGAAACCGGTCTGCTCGCAGATGCGCGTCTCCTCGCTCAGCCTCCATTGTTCTCGGTCTGCTTTGCTCATCTCCCTCTTGACACGCCACTTAAAATATTACCCTGGCACCCGAACGAGCCAGAGAGTCTGACGGGGGAGCGAGAGAAAATCTCGGGAGTCTACGGTGGCTTCTTTTTATTGACTCACTCACGCCTCCGACGGAGAGGATCCCGCTGTTTTCTGGGAAACTACTCGACTTGTTTCCACGTTTCTCTGAATTAATCAACCACCGCCGACCTCCGGAGGAGAAAAAAGGGTCGCCGCTGCCGCCGCGCTATAACTTTCCACTTGGTGCAAAGGAAGAGGTTCTATTGGCAGAAGCATCAGTCTGGTGGCAGCTGGAGCGGCATCAGTGGCGAGCTGCATCTCTGATGCCTCTCCAGGTCTTTTACTTCTGCAGGCGCGCAACGTGGGATCGTTCCGACTCTCAATTCTGCATTAACCAAGAGCTTTAAAGGTTGGAGTTTTAGTGCATTCAATCAGGGGGGGACTTGGGGGTGAATAAACGCCGAGCATCCCGCAGGATCTGTGGAGGAGGGGGGGCGGGGGGACTTACTCCTGTGCTCCGGTCTGGGTACCCTCCCTGCGCCGCCGTCAGCTTGGTAGTATTGAGACCCACCAGCGAGGGGAGGGTCTGCGACATCCAGTTGGTAATCATCGCCATGGTGCTGAGCACGACGCCGATCTTCAGCAGAGGCACCGACATCTTCGCTCTCTGCTCGGACTCGAACCCCCGATTTTTTTTTTTTAATTAAAAAAAAAAACAAAAAAAACTACTCAAGCCAGCTTCATTCTACACACTCCGGAGAGAAGCGAGGGAGGCGAGCCATGGTGCCCAGATCTGCCGCTGCTACTGCTGCCGCTGCCTGCTGCTGCTGCTGTTTCACCCGGGACTCCGGCTCCGATCCTCGTTTTTTGGACATCTCCAAACGGGAAGATGCGCTTCTTCGGCGGCGGCGGCGGCGGTGGCGGCTGCGGCGGCGGCTGCTGATGCTGATGCTGATGCGCAACGGGGAGCGAAACGCGCGTTAGAGGTCGGAACGGAGGACGAAGGGGAAGCAACACTTGCTCCGGACGCAGGATGGAGGAAGACGAAGAGAGGCGTGCAAAAAGAAGCCAAATCCGTCCCGCGAGTAGCTCCCGTGGCCGCGCTGTCCCGCACCGTCCCGCACTGTGCCGCCGCGCTCCGCTCCGCTCCACTGTTACTATTTCGTTCACGCCCGTCGGTCCGCCTCCTGCCTTGGCTGCGCTCTGTGATTAAGTGCCACTGACTCCACACGCAGGCGGCTCCAAATGGATGTGGGGAGGAAAGGAGGAGGTACTACGGATCTATCTTTATCGCCAGACGCAATGATGTCAGCCAGCTCGGGCTCCGCTCATCGTAATATTTCTGGGAAGCAGCCTGATTTGGCGCGTCCGGCACCGACCGCCCCACCTCACCCCCCACCTCACCCCTCACCCCCTGGGGGGCGGTGAGGTCGAACGACATTGATGGCGAGGGCAACATTTGTAGCAGACAATGACATTTCTTCCCCTCTGTTCCCCTCCAAAGGAGCGAGAGAGGGAGGGAGGGAGGGGGAGGGGGGGGGGAGAGACGGGTCTCTCTGGCACAGGAGCGCACCTGCCCCGGATCCCGCATGGTAATAAAATCTCATTTCACCCTAAGGACAATCAATACCGCCCCAAAAAAAGTGTGTGTGGGTGTGTGTGTGTGTGAAGGGGGGAAACAGACACACACTGGCTACACAACACACACTCGCGGTGTCGCAATGCAATCGCAGTGAAGCTGAGAAAATGTTTTATTGATGGGAGGGAGGAAGAGGAGGAGGAGGAGGAGGAGGGCGCCGTCAGCGCCACAGGCGCGCCGTTTAATCCGCGAGACTCTGGCGCCATCGTGTAGCTGATTGTGGCATTACTGCGATTTCATGATGAGGCGGGGTTTTTTTTGTAGTCCAAGCAGGTGTCACGTGACCTCAGAAAATCACTCCAAATTCATAAAAAAGTCACAATTTCATTTTTGACGCAGATATTTGCGAAAAAATCAATTTTTTTGCGCTTTGACGCATTTATTAAATATTAACTTGAGTAAACGCCGCCATACGTGCAGATTGTGACGATACCTTCACAGATTGCATGCGTTTTTTTTATCGAGAAATGATGTTTTCCAGGGCCTGACTCACCCTCAACGGAACTGTACGTTCTCGCGGAGCGGCCTGATCGGGCGGCCCGCCGTGCTGCATGATACATGAGGTCCCCAGAATAGCAGAGGAGGGTCTCGGAGTCCACCGCTATTTCTGTGAGCTCCATAATGCGTTTTCCTGGTAAGAACCGACAGATGGGAGGCCAGTTTGTGCCCGCCGCACCTCCATATTGCTCCTATTTTTTCTACTCCCCCCTCCTCCCCCCTTCCTCTTGTCTGCCTCCCACTTCTTTGCATGACCTTTGAGATGAGAGAGAGCCTCTCTGGTTTTTCGCTGATGCACTGCCAGGGGTCGGCGCGCACCGCCGCCGCCACCGTGCGCCGCGGTCCACTCGAGTGCGGCCTGGTGCAATATGGTGTAATTCAGCCGAGCGCAGCGGGGAGTGGGGGTGGGGGTGGGGGGCTTTAATGGCGTGGCTTTCAAGCGAACGTCAGAGCAGTGACGAAAATAATCTGAGTTTGATGAAGCCGGTTTTTCACCTTGAGTGAAAGTGAGCTCATCACTCAACTGTCGGGCGATAAAGTGGGATAAAACAAAATACACTTAACCTTCAGAGACACAGAAGGTTCAGTGGGTACAATATCGACCTTATATATGATGATATCTATAAGAAAACATTTGTTCAGTCGCTTGTGTCTTGTAATAATCATGTTCAAGTAAGATTATGTCATTTGTTTTGAAGGGGAAGTGTCTCTTTAGTCTTTTAAGAGGATCTAAATGAGGATTTCAGGTTATTGTGAACAAACAATCAGGCGCGACATCACAGAAGTTCAAATATATCGAAAAAAGTTGGCAGGATTGAGCATTAAACATCTCAGAATCGGATATCAGAGTTGTATAAAAGTGTTGTTGCGCTGTGTTGGGTTGAATTGAGCAGATGTTGTGTTGTGTGCGTACAAACTGGCAGGACCACACTGTCGCATTCAGCCGCTCGTGCAGAGAAAGAGGGAAAAAAAAGTGTTCATAAAGCAGCGAAAAATCACATTTCCAGCCTGCAAGTGCACTACAGAATGCAGCGTACCTCCACCTACTCTTCTTCTGCTCGCTTTCTCTCCCTCTCTCGCTCGCTCACTCGCTCTCTCTTCCTTTTGCTCCGTCGCTCAGCCAGCCATACTGAATAATAAATAGCTTCAACCCCAGCTGCCAATCACACCACGCGTATTGCAATTCAGCTCAACGCCGTCTCACTTCCACACATGATACCAAACTGATTTTTTTGGGGGGAGGAGGGAGGAGGGCGGGGGGGTGGGGGTTCATGCGTTGAAACAATTGAAAACAAAAAAACGTCCCTTTTGTTGTGGCGCTTTGGGTGGTTCTTTTTAGCGTGAACTGCGGGTCGACATGCTGGCAAAGTAGTTTGTTTTAATCGGAGCGCCGAGGCTTTCTCTGTGCAAACACCCCCGCGTTTAATAAAACAGTAAAAAAAAAAAAGAGCCGCAATTAAGCGTGAAGGCTTAATACGAGCAGGCGCCGCGCGGCAACTTTACACTGATGCTATGTAGGTTGCGTGGTGTCAGGAAACGAGGGTGGGATGTCGGTCAGAGGCGCCATCTGTTTCGTCAGGTGTCAGTGAGGAGCTGGAGGACCTAGAGGGCGGGTGGGGGTGGGGGGGGGGCACGAGGTGAAGCACAGATGCCACTCTGCCTGCTTGCTATTCTTCGCCGCACGAGCACCAGTCGCCGCGTCCCGAGGTGGGCGAGTGCGGGGAGGACCGACGCCGATCCGTCATCTCCCCGGCCTCCTTCCGGGGCCAGATGTTGGGCGAGGAAAAAAAAAAAGAGCCGAAACTCCGGAGAGCGATGGCTCACGCGGCCGCTCGGAGGGCGGGATCGTGCCGAGGTTGAGGCCGAGCTGCTTGGGTGGCTGTGGGTTTGTCTTCAGGATGAGTAATCTGGCACCGAGTGTCTCTCCACACCTCTCACTTTTTATATCCGTCCTCCAACGGAGAGAGGAAGATGCGGGGAGGCCTCGCGCTGCAGCAGCAGCGGCAGTGCCGCCGCTTCTTCCTGTATAAATAGAGCCCGTCGGTGCGCCTCGTCTCCCGGCCGTCGACTAATATCGACTTACCTTCCAGTAGACGACGACACACAAACACACACACACGCTGAGGAGGCCGTCAGACTGCCGCTGTAACGCGGCGGCCCTGACCTGCGCCGCGCCGGACTCGAACCGGCGTTCGCCAGCCCGTCCCTCGACCCCCCTGTCGTCCGAGTGCCTCCGGTAGCTTTTCGCGGGACCACGCTGGCTGCTCGGGACGCGGCGTTGTGAAGCGGCGGGCTCGGCGAGAGAAATTACAAATCAAACTCCGCCGCGAATGTCAGAAAGCGGAGCTGTTGCTCTCCTAAATAAAATATGTTCCACTAACAACGCGCCGACGTTTCTCATAAATTCCTCCAAATCAATTGCCGGCGTCGTTCCTGTCGAGGCGATATTGTTTCTGGAGGCCAGCGGCGCTCGCAAAAACACTCCCCGGCACGTTTTATTGAGTTTGTCACTCGGAGTATATTACACATACTCCGGGAACAGATAATAATTTATTGACGTTGTACCTGGGTGCCACCTTTGATTTCTTTTTTCCCCCTCCCCCCTCCAATTACCAACACCACAATCGGGTTCCCGTAACTGCGAGACGCCTGAAAAATGACTTGAGGCTCGCGCCGGAGCAATTAAATCATCAGATCCCCCTGTCAGTCCGGGGCTGGGGGGCGGTGGGAGGCCCCCACCCCCCACCCCCCCCCGACGACCAGCACGCACACTTCCTGTGAGAACCTGACGCTGGACGTGATGTGAAAGGGGGTAGAAAGGCAGCATTTCAATGCAAAACAACACTGCAGGGAAAGGGAAGCACCTCGCTGTCAGCAGCCACACACACATATAGATAGATAGATATATATATACGTTTTATTGATCTGTGTGTTTGTTTACTGGCACTGTGCTGAGTGCATTGTTGGACTGGATGTTCTGTGCTCTCGGCGAGGCACAGCGTGGTCATTGAGCATGCTCCAAACACCTTTGCTCGCTCAGACACTGCGTTTGATTGTGGAGCCCTGATTTACACCACTAAAGAGCAGCAGCACATCATTCAGCAATGGCCTCTCTCTCTCTCTCTCTCTCTCTCTCTCTCTTGTTTTTCTTCTTTTTTTCAGTATTTTCCAGAAAAAAAAGCGCCACAGAAAATCTGATCCTACCAGAATACGCACAGCACTTGATTAATCGGACCATTTACTAATGAGGAAATTGACCGATCATGCAATCTCACCCCCCCACCCCCCTCCTCCTCCTCTGTATATATCTGGCCCGGTTGTCGGTGGTGATTGTAGGGGGGGGGGGGGGGTTAATACAAGAAAGGGGGGGCTCTCTGCTGGATCAATCTGTCAAGCACTACGTCTTCACATCATGTAATCCCAGCCGTTAATCTGTTTAAACTGGGGGGGTGCAGAGGGGCTAATTCAGCGGGGCTCTTGACGCGAGGCAACCGGGATGTGGAGCCAATTAACCGCGGCTCGCGGCTTGTTTATGTGCGGGAGGAGAGGACGGCCGGACGGACGGGGAAGGTGGTGGTGGTGGTGGTGGTGGTGGTTGGGGGTTGGGGGGGGTGTTCGGTTCATGGCAAGCAAAAGGAGACGAGCTTACTTGGGTCAGTTCTGTGCCCATGAAGACGAGGAGAACGAGCGTCAGGAGCTTGCTCGCGGGCTGCATCTCGTGCCTCCGGTTGTGCGCGGACCAGCGGTCTCACATGCAGATCGTCGCCCCCCCCGACGCGGCGCAGCAGTCCCCCCTCGCTCCTCGCTCCTCGCGCAGGTCGCTCGGCTCCTTCTTCTGTCTCTCGCCTCCTGTCGTCGCGTCCTCGCTGGGTCTCTGGCTGCGTTTTTAGTCCCTCGGCAGGAAGCGGCGGCTGTGCTTCGCGGAGTCGTCTCTGTGCATATTCATCTCGTATCGGGGAGCCTGATCTCCGGTGCCTCTCCCTCTTTCTCTCTCCTCTCTTCTCCCCCCCCCTCCACCGGTGATGCTTATTTATCGCTGCGACGGACCCGGGATGGACATTTGGGGGGCCGAGGACGCGCAGACACGTCGGCAGGATCCGCGGCGACCAGGCTTCACTCCGATCTGGCCAAAAGTTTACCTCCCCGCCTCAAGCTGCCGTGCGAGCTCTCGGCGAGAAACGGGGGGAGAGTGACGGCGCCGTTCGTGGTCCTGCGAGCGGAAGTTGCATCGCGCAGAGAGGGAGATTTAAATTGGCAGGCGGACAGGAGGTGAAACAGCCCCCAACGAAAGGATGCGCTGCCAGCGAGCGAGTGTGTCTCACTCCACCAAACAGTCCGTCTATCATCTCAACAACCAGTCTGACACCTCAAATCTACAAAATAAAAGGCTCCTTTTAACATTTATAATGTGGTTTCCTCAAAAAACGACCTCATCATCATCTGGAAGCGACTACAAATTGTTTTAATCCACGAAAAGCCTTCTAAAGGAAACATCATTTTCCTTTTTAGTGAAGCCAAACATATTGAGAAGTCAAAACCACCAGTATATAAAAGCAGAAGCCTTCAAAATAAAAGCAACAGGCACGTCTGATGGACGTTTGCTCTGTTTTTGAACCCACAAACTCACAAGTTGTCTTCCCAAAGCTTCAGACCAGTGGCCACCCCAGAATAGGGTTCGAAGACCACCTGGTGGTGGTGGGCATGGCAGCGTTTTCCCGAGGTTGATGGGGAAAAGCCTCGTGTAGCCGACGCCCACAGTCAAGAAACTCCACAAAAATGTCAACTATCTTCTCTGAGAGGAAAAAAACATCAGTCTGACACTTCAAATCTCCAAAATAAAAGGCTAATTTAAATTTTTCTGATGTAATTTCCTCAAAAATGACATTATCATCATCTGGATTTGACTCCAAAGTGTTTTATTCCAATGAGACCCCTCAAAAAGAGACCAAACCATTACAGTGAAGCCAAACATGGTGGGAAGTCACATGACCAACAGCAAATAAAAGCAGAAGCCTCCAAAATAAAAGCAATGAGCACATCTGATGGAGGTTTTCGACCTCACAGGTTGTCTTCCCAAAGCTTCGGACCAGTGGCCCCCCAGAATAGGATTCCAGGACCCCCTGGCGGTAGTGGGTGTGGCTTCAGGGTGAAAGGCCTCGTGTAGCCGATGCCAGCGGTCAATTCAGATCCTCTCCCCGCCTGATCATCCCTCTCGATCGACGCCCCGCTGACCCTCCCTCTTAACACCGCCGCACCTGTTACGGCGAGACAGATTAGACGAATTACCGTGGCGCCGTCCTCCACGGACTCCGCTAACCTCTGTTAATTTCTGTTGTAGCTCATCTTCCGCCACCGCGGCGCAAGCCGACGTTGCGCCAGCCGGAGCAGCCGAAGTCTCCTGCAGGGGAATGATGGGAATTTTCTGCACTGAGGTTATTTGGCTGGACTGCAATGTGGATTTTTCACGAGGCTCTCGCCGGCAGGACCGGTTTGCTCCTCTGTGAGCGTGTCTGGGCAGCAGTAGTACCTCGATACTCGTGTACTCCTCCTCTGTGGGGGCAGTACAGTACTTACCTCGCTGTGAATGGCCACAATGAGCTCTTAATTGGGCGGTCACGCGGTGGTCAAGCTGCCCACTTCCTGCCTGAACCACGTAATGACTCGACGGCTCTGAGCTAAAGACGAATCCCCGTCCGCCGGTGGCGTTTGGACGCTTAAATCACTTCAGAAACGGCGCCCGGGCCAGATTCTGGCGGGTTTTTTTGCGGCGCACCTGCGAGAAATGACGCAAGGTCGGACGGGAGAGGACGTTTTAAGTCGCGGGGCCTCATCCAATTTATATTTCAACACCGGGAAATTGATTTTGGCGATAATGACTCGCCGCGCTTGCCACCTGCTTCCACAGAGGAGCCGCGATAATGCGTTTGGTCCCACCAACACATGCAGGCGTGTCCCAGAATACTTCAATTTGAACATTATGACAGAAAACTTGTTCGTGCTCTTATTTTGAAAGGAAACTAAACCAAATATGATGAAGAAGGCAATAAGACGGATTGGCTGCAGATTGTAAAAGTCTGGTGAGGAAGCGACAGTTGAAACGTCTCATTTTAATTTCAAGCTTTAATATTTCGTTGTGATGTTAAAGTTTGAAGCGTTTTTATACCAGAATCTACAAAATAAGGACGTATTTCAATATTCGCCTTAAGTTTACTTTCCTGTTTGGTTCCTCGGAGGTTTGTTTGTCTCTCTTTTGGTCGTCGTTTGGTCGTCTGGTGGCCAAAAAAACCAACATTATCTCCACACTGAAGGAGCGACTGATCGTAAGGAAAGTTTAACAGACGTCTCAAGATTTCAGGCTCAAGACTGGACTAGTTTATCTCTGCGGTTTAATCCCACTTACAGCAGTACAGCCAGTCTGATAAACACACGCAGTTGTGCCTAAAACGAGGCTCCCTTTAATACTTCTGGAAATATCAGAGCCATTAAACACCTGTTTCATTTTGAAACCGCACATAAAAAGCAACGGATACAATTCCCACAATCTGAAATATTACCAAACTGAGAGAGCAAGAGAATGGGGAAAGAAAAAGGTAATTACACCCAAAAATAAAAGGCTTCAAATTAAGAGCTCGTTATTAAAGCCTTGTTAGGGAGTGACAGGTGGATCGTGCCTCATTTCAACCGCCGCTTTTTAGGCTTTGTTATTCTCTTTGCTGCTGAAGTCAGAGGTGTCGTGCTCAGATCTGAGGTGTCTTTGAGACTCGGGCTTGCAGAAAAGTCTGCGTTTCACTTAAAATACATATTTATAGCGCGGTGAAAGAGTTACCAGCAAGTGCCGCAGATCTCATATCAGAGGGGTTTTTTTATTGCTTGTGTAGAAGAACAAAGAAGTCTTCAAATGTCATCACAGGAGCTGTAAGTAGGACTTTATTATTACCGTTTGTGTCAAAACCTCAAACCGGGAAGAAAGTACCGCAACGAGCTCGCACACCGAACGTAATTATGCCCACACGACACGTCTGGCTTTGAAAAACCCGTGTACACGCGCGCGCAGGTATTTGCCGAACGTTCGCGCAGGATTTGCCGTGTTTTCGTTTACAGCTGAATCCGTGGAGGCTCGTCGGTGGAGCAGGGGGGGCCGCAGTCAGTGAGTGATGGAGGTGGGACACTCCGGGCAGGAGAAAAGGGAACATTTGTTTGTTGGCAGGAGCGCCTTCCCTGCGTGGTGTTGCACTGCCCACACACTGGACAGCAGGAGACACATCTCTCTGGCATGTTGAGCCAATATTTAACTTGGTCTCAGAAGCACGAAGCCACAGCTGAGGACATTGAGCACGGCAGAGCTCCCCCCCCCCCCCCGTCTTTGCCTGATGAAATGTTCTGTAATTATAACTCCAGAAGAAGAACATCAGTGTATATTCTCCGTTTGATTGTCTTCCAGCGTGTAGATCTTGTGTCGTCGGAGGGGGGAAAAAAAACACCCAACTTTAATTACACGAATCAAGACGCAGCTGTTCCCCCGCTTATTTTTATAGCACGGCGATGTAAATTCGAGACCGGCGGCGGATTCGATCGACGCAGAAACGTGTCTTCGTGCTTCCATCCTCGGTAGTAGCGGGAGGATCGCGAGGAGGGCAGCGGCGAGAAGGCGGCGCGCGAAACGTGGCGCCGATGAAGGGGCCGCCGTGTTTTGGAAACAGCCTGACGAAAAAAAAGCCGGAGTTTGATTTAACGCGGCCGCTCGAGTGGATATTCCTCCCCGAGATTTATTTTCTGCCCATTGAGCCGAAAATGCAAATCGTTGAATTGTCTTGTTTGCATGCAGATATATGTAAAACATCTTCATCGCAGGTGCATCGAAAGGCGAAGCGCGTTTCCCCCCGCGTTTCCTCGTCTGTGTGTTTTGCGGGATTCATTAAAACAGCTCCAGTTTGGCACAGTTGAACAAGTTTACAGGGAAAAAAAGTTGATTAAGCTCCCAAAATTTGCCCCTAATTGAGAGAGGCCCAGTTCTTTCATCAGCTCTTCACAGTCGGGCTTTCGCGTGAGGAAGAGGATGAATGTGTGTGTGTGTGAGTGTGTGAAGGAGCAACAGAGACGCAGCGAGAGTCAAAGAGCCCCAGTTTAAATTTAGGCCCTAATAGAATTTGTGTCTTTCCTCTCCGGCGAGCTGCCATTACTCCCCCCTTTCATCACTTTCCCTCCCTTCGCTCTCGGCAGGGTTGATGCCACAGTTAACTACTCAGGATACGTTCCCTGCTTCCCATTATGCCTCCGTAATGCCGCCTTTCATTCAGCGCGCCGGAGACCCGGTCGGGACGGGTCGGTGACCTTGGTCGGTTTCGGCGCGAGCAGGGAAGAGCTCCATAAAAGTATGATTTAACAGCCTCCCGTGTGTTGATCTGGAGTCGGCATTAATGCGTCGGATAATCGCTCCATCAGCATTCAGCCCCTCAGACCTTGGGAGGATAAAGGAGAGGGCGTCTGAATGCTTCGCCGAGAATGAGATGGAAAGAGGGTGGAGGCGGCGGTGGACGGAGAGAAAGAGGAGGAGGAGGAGGAGGGGAGAAAAAGATCGAAAGGAGGAAAACAGCGGTGAAAAGATGGCGGTCATCCAGCCCAACCTGATGACAAGTGGCGGCGTTCGCCTCTTTCATAAGAAATCTGGCATTTATCACTTTAAAGGTTACATCTGAATAGAACCAACATCCCCGAGAAGCTCCGAGACGCCGGCGCTGGTCGCAAACGCACATCTGTCTTGTCTGCTCCAGGCTGCTGGCAGCCAATCAGAGCTGACTTTGGGCGAGGCCAAGTTACGTCCAGGACGCATCGATCTTAATCCAGAAGCCAAAAACGGCAGTTTCGCGGCATCCTCTCAGCTCGACTCCACTGAAAACGACAAGACGTGCAGGTGAAACATGCAAACTGCCCAAAGAGGTCCCACCTGGAGCCAAACTGAGCCCCCCTGCTGTTGTTGCTACCCGCCAAACCTCGTTACGCAGCCCTGATTTCAAACAATTGGACTCCGTTGCACGGCCTTCAATAAAAAAAAGTGCAGATATCTCGAGGCCAGAGCATAAAAAAGATGTACGATCCTGCGAGCAAAGATGTGTTGTCGGATGAATCATCCCTCACTCACTTATCTCTCTCTCCTCTCTCTCTCTCTCCTCTCTCCCTTCATAGATGTATGTTTAAAGGAACTCACTCACACACACGCAAAAAATCGTCGTCTGGCGCTCGGTGTCAGTTGGCAGATGTTAAACGAGCCGTTGGTCCGGAGTGATACCGATCGCCATCTTCTGCGAAACATTAGATGCGCTGATTGCGCTCCATGATTGCGTCGCAGCTGAGCTACATTAGACTGCGTTGACAGCAGCGGCGGCGGCGGCGGCACACCGAGAGGTAAATACCTCTTCCTCGCGGCGCTCCCGTACCGCGGGATGATAATGTCATCAGACAAGCTGCCGGAGCCGCCGGAGAGCCGCTCCATCGACGTCGCCGTGGCAGCGGTGGCAGCGGCGGTGGCGGTGGTGGAGGAGTCGAGCACATTACGGCGCTCCTGCGATCATCGCGCCCTGAAAATCATTAAAACTTTATGGCACATTTGGACTCACGGGAGACGAATGGGATGGTTAACGTCCAACCTCTTTGACCTCATCTCATCTCTCACGGAAACGGAGGTTGTTGGACTCATGTGGACCATTTAGGTTTCTATTTCTATCTTACGATCTTTGAGCTTCCTCGTCTTTCGCGTTCGTGTTTGGCTTCACTGTAATGTGGCTGGTTGGAGAAAGCGTCAAACGTCGGAGTGGATCGTAAACAGCCAAACACACCGCCGTCCTTTATTTTCCTCATGATTAAACTGTGAGAACTTTCTGCCGGCGAATCGTCGTTTAATAGGATTGTCATTTCCAAGCGGATGCAGATTTTTCCGCCGCGCAGACAGCGGTAATTAATTACCTCGCAAGTGTAGCTAAAACGTTCCAGCGACAGCTGAAAGTGACGGTCGCCAGCTGGAAATTAAAAGGGCCTTTTTTTTTTTCCACGACTCGTCTCCTTCAAACTTGAATGAAACTTCTGGGAGTGTGACGCGAAACATCCGATCAGCGACAATCAGAAATAGTGTCGAATTAAAGGTGAAGAAGCCGTGAGTGACATAACCGAGACGCTGGATGCTGATAGGAGGTGGCGTCGTCCCCCACCACAGGTTGCCATGGTAAACATGAGCCTCGCTTGGCCCCCGGGGCTGGAGGAGCCTACAGGCCAGGCCTCAGGCCCTGCTTTTGATGATGTGCCTGAGCGCTGTGATTTATCTAATGCGGGCGTTTACTGCCGCGGCACAAATTAACAAACTGACACGTATTATCGCATCCCACGCGTGCACCTTCTGTCACGCAGGCGCCCGCATCCAAGAAGATCCGGGACACGTTCGACCGCGCAGCCTGCTCGCCGCCGATGCTCTTTTTTCCTTTTTGCACGTCCACTCCGATGAACCGGCGGCGAGCGGCTCGGGCGCCGCCACATTGTCCAGCATCTTTACAGCCCAGTGACCGCGTGCGGTTTGCCAGTTTGTTTTGCGTCCATCTTCAGACCTTTATTGAAGGTTTTTTTTGTGTTTCTCCCTCCATCTATTAATTATCCGTTCCATTGAGTCTTTTTTTCTCGGCTCCGCCGCTGTGGCGGCCCTGCGATATCATCGTCTCCGCTCAGCCTGTGCAGTCTCGCTCTCTCTCGCTCTCTCTTTCTCTCTCACTCTCTCACTCTCTTTCTCTTCTCTCTCTCTTTCTCTTCTCTCTTTCTCTTTCTTTCTCTCTCAATCTCTTTCTCTTCTCTCTCTCTTTCTCTCTCACTCTCTTTCTCTTCTCTCTCTCTTTCTCTCTCACTCTCTCACTCTCTCACTCTCTTTCTCTTCTCTCTCTCTCTCTCACCCTCTTTCTCTTCTCTCTCTTTCTCTCTCTATATCTCCCCCCCCCCTCTCTCTCTCTCCCTCCTTCCCCCGCTCTCGCTCTACCCCCTCCATGTTTCTCTGCCTCTGAATAGGCTGCAGTAGCTGCTCGTGTGTGTTTTAGCTGGAGGGCTTATGTCAGCGAACGCCTCGCGCCGCTCTGATTTGTGCGTGCGCGTGCACGTGAGTGCATGGCACTGCGCTCGCATGCCTTGAGGCGGCCGGAGGACTTCGCCGCCGCCACAATGGAGATCCATGCGTCATAATGCATCGGCTACATACAGAATTGATGACCAGAGGTTATGTAGGTCAGCGCAGAGTGATGCAGCAGACATGCACAGAGGGACACTGACAGACAAAAAGGGGGTTGGTGGGGGGGGGGGGTTGAGGCCGACAGACTGGGACGACATCGCACGCTGAGGAGGGGATGCAGCAGGAAGCGGGGTGATGAAGAGGAGGAGGAGGAGGAGGGAGAGCTCTCGCTCACTCTTGATGTTAGTGTTTTTGTCATATGGTACCATCCTTTGTTTGCTCATCACACGCAGCATCCCGGCGCGGCTCTTGTCTTCACGTCAGAGCTAATTACAGGACGCCGCCGCCAGTTGCCGGATCGGCGGTTAGAGGACGGAGGCGAGCGTCTCGGCGTCGTGCTTTCCACCCTACTGGGTTGCCAGATTTGTAGACGTCTTAATTATGCCGTGGCAGCTCGCAGCGATGCCTCACCTTCTGTATGTCCTCAAATAATAGCGCCATTAGTCTCCGGATTCCTTCAGTGTGCTCGAATTGAAGGTCAGCGCTGTATATTTTAGTATCCGTTTAAATGCTCGTTACTGGAGCCGCGTGGGGCACCGGCTGCCGGAGCGAGCGCCGCTTGTTTGAACCACTTGTTATATCTCAGGCTTCAAGCGCTGTAAATATTGTTTTGGATTCTCTTCAGCTTTCAATAACTCCACTTCGCGGGAGCCGACACCGAGATGCGATCAAAGAGCTACAAAACGTAGCAAGAGGAAGAGCCCGGATTCAGAAGCGAGAGCACGCCGAGCTCCTTCTGAATGCATGCGCTTAAACGCCGTCATCCCGCTCTCATCCTCCGACGGCTGCCACGAACCAAACCGCAGGCAGCCCGTCAATAACGGCGCGTCCTCAAGTTGAAGTGACAGAATACATCGATTTACACTCGCTCCCAATACGCCGTAACGCACGTTAACTTTCTTATCGGGCCGATATGTCATCACACTTGAGGCTTGTTGGTGTTCTGCTTCCTTGAAGACATAATAGAAAGCTGGGCTAATCCACGTGAGCGTGTACGAGTGGGAGCGCAAAGGAGAAAGTGACTTTTAAGAGGGATAAATGTCACGCTTCTTCGGAATTGGATTGAACACGTTTACCACGCGGCTTCAGAAACGCTGCCGCTCCCACTTGAGCCGCGTTCGCGATCGGTATTTTTAGAAAAAACAAAGAATCACACGATCGTGACGAAATCGGGGCAATTAGCACTCAACTTTGCACTTTGGCCGTGACTCATTACAGCGTCTGTGAGTAATGATTCGACGGGAGTTCGACTGTCCAGCCTCTGTGCTGCTTTTCCAACTTGTAGTCACAGCCAGGGGCAATTCACGGCCACCGAAATGACCTCGCGGGCTGCGGGACAAAATCTGAGAACAAAGACAAACCCACAAACAGGAAGACCCAACACACACACACCAAGTCAAGAACTTTTGTGGCTTTGCGAGGAGACGGGACGAACCACTGCGCCACCGAGTGGCCTGATGCGATACTCCCATCTTGAAGTTTCCTCGCTCACTTGTTCACTGATACGTTGACGACAGTCGACACAGTCGGAGCTTCGCGAAACTCACGTTTTTTGTGGCCTTTGAGTCAATTTCCATGAAAACTCTCAGTTTCTCTGATGGTATCATCGCAGCGTTTGCATCTTGTTGCTGTAATCGGTCATTAGAGTCTCCAACAAAGCAGCTTTTTAGCTGAGAATCGATGTCTGACCTTTCGCTTCAATATTTCCACAAAGGCAGAAGTAACTGGAGGAGTTTGACTCTTCGATCCTGCAGCAGCGGCCACAGTTTGCTTGATCTCTCGGAGGGAGTTATATCTCGGCTAATTAGCGTCGGGAAATTGGATTTGACAATGTGGAGCTGTTTCATACATAATTTGCTCAATTATACATCACCAGCGCAATTGGTAGAACAGCACACACGCGTGAGAAAATGAAGAACGAGATGAACAGACACAAAACGAAAGGGAAGAGGAGGAGGAGGAGGAGGACTTAGTATTCAAAGTTGGTGCAGGGAAACCTCAACAAGCTGCTTGTGGTGATTTATGAGTTTGAATATATGTGATTTGTTCTCGGGAGTGCGAAAAAAGGAAAAGCTGCCCTCTCGCTTTAATAGCGATTTCAATGCAGCCCGGGATTTCTGCGTTCGCCGCTCGCGCCCCGGCCTTCAGTTAAACGCTGTTTCAGAGCCCATCAAAGCGAGCCTTCGGATTATAGTGATGTATTCGCTGCTCGGAGACTTCGCGGCGTGAGTGTTGCGGCTTCAAAGTGGCGTCGGCGAGTTCGGGTGGGAAAAAAAGAACAGACCGTCCCCTCCGTGTGGAAATAAAGACAACACAAAAACCGGAGCCGCATTGTGTTTGGCGTGAGGATAATCTGTCCGACATCCACGAGGGCTTCGGCTTTTCATCCGCGCCTCTTTGTTCCTGCTGGTCGGCTGTTTGTTGCAAATGTCAGCTGCACCTGAGGGGATGACGGAGCCTTTTTTTAATCCGCGTTGCTACGGTTCAGCACTACAATTCCGTCCCACTTCATCGTTAGGGGGGGTTTCGCGCACTTACACGATGGTCTACCTGCTGATTGGTCCACCGGGTTCTTGAGGATAAAAATGTACAACGGCAGGAACAGAAAACTGGCAGGTTTGATTGTGGTTGTCGAAACTCGTCAGCAGGTGGGACTTCGCAGCCAATCAGTGGCCTGAGGTTGCTTGGAACCTCGACCAAGCTGGTGCTAGAAAAGTAGCTGTTCACAGGAAATGACTCTCAAACTTTTGTGGAGCCAAAGTTTGGTTTGGAAGTCTTGATATTCTGTTTAGTGTCAAAATCCCTTGAAAACACATATATTTTATGGCATCTTTATTGTATATTCAGCCGTTTTTCATCATTAGGGATGCAGAATGCGCTGGATGTTTTGCACAATGCACCTTTATTCCGCTTCAGCCAATCAGTGGTGTTTCCCTCCTTTAATATCCATGCAAATCTCTCCCTCTGTTTCGCTGTGTGACATAGTTTCCATCCTTTTATGCTGGTATCTGGGGGGGTAAAAGGGGGAGGCTGGATGGGGTGGAGGTAGGGGGGGGGGATTCATCATCATAATGCACCATGTATAAGCACTTGTTAAAAACCTCACGCTGCATTTTTTCGATATTCATTATGCTTGTAATATTTCTGCTCCGGGTGCCGACGGCGGATTCTGCAGCCGGTCAAAGAGCATCATTGAAAAGCGTGAAATCAGGCTCGGTATCTGGTGCAATTCCCAGATATGAGAGAGGAGAAGAAAAAAAAAAAAAACGGCTGTTCAGGAAAACCTTGGGGGGGAGGGGAGGGGGGGGGGGAATGTATGCGCAGCTCCACCGATGCGCCGCGAAATCCATTTTCCATTATTATTGACTTGTTGAGTCGAATTTACCGCACGTAGATGCAGCGTGTGCACATGCCTGCACGTCCCTGCTGCCAGAAAACACATTATCTTGATCATCCCGCTAATTCTGAACTTGAGACTTGAGCGGCTCCGACCCCCCACACACACATTAACACACACACACACACACACACACACACACACACACACACACACACACACACACACACACACACACACACAC